>JAMXBD010002470.1:0-192736 GCA_024138025.1 Combretum micranthum | reverse complement strand
GTTTAGTCATTTACTATATATATATATATATATATATCCCATAAACACGTGCTATTAGTAAAATTTAAGAAGAATGATTCGTGTTTCTTATTTGAGAGGATAAACTATTCAAATCACATAGACATATATATAATATTGATGATATATTTGATTGACTTGTAAATGTGAAATGAAATATTCAATGATCATGTAACTTAGTGGCATCTTTTATAATCTCTCAAATGAGAAGTATCAGGTTCGGATTCCTTTTTCTCGTTACATTGACAAAAAAAATGTGAAATGAAATAGTTGTTCTAATGTTGTAGACCTACTCCTACATTTGATTGGTAGATAACTATTTTAGAATTATTAGCATTGCAAAAATAAGAAATTATAATCTCTTTATAGGATTAAAGAATTGTTATTCTTTGTTTTCTTTTTTTTTTTTAGCATATGTTTATATTTATTTATAAGATTTAAAAAGCACTATAAAAAAAATGTTATCCATTCATTTTATCCTTATCTTAGGAATGCATCCAGTTGATTCATGATTGATTGAGTTAGGCAAAAGTATTTCAAAATAGACCTGGCCAAGATTTGGAACAAGCCCGATCCAATTTGGATGCGTTTAGCTATTTACACAGGCCTCAACAAAAAGAAAACAGAACTGACTCAGGCCTAGTACGTGGCCTTGGATGGGCCGGTCTACCTATTACATCAGTATACCTATTAACTGTGGTTTCAATTATTTACTACAGCTATTACGAATGGTATTAAGTTAATCTTATCGTTATTTGTAAACGAATTAAAGTGAAAGTTGAGGTGCATTGCTCGTGGATTTTATTCTCAGGGTAAAATTACACCAATCGATAGGATTGGTGCAAGAAATTAACTAGTGGAAAGTAGGGTATGAGTAACCCGTCCAAATAACCAGCCACATATTAATATGTTTCTCACTATAGATATAGGCAGTTTCGAAATTAAATTGAATCAAATTGAAACCACTAGTTTCACGTCTTGAAATCAAGGAATCGAAACCAAAACTAGAATAGTCTCGTACGATTTCAATCCGGTTTTAGGAATTGTCTATAATCAAAAAACTAAGGTTCTTAAGGTTCTAAAATTAGCGACTGGTACGATTCGATTCTAAAACTCTAATGATAGTTCTGGTTTGGTTCCATTTGGAACCAAATGTGCTTATGTCTACACAATTTCTCTTAAAAAATAAATGGTAAGTGTCATACTTGATGACTAAACTTTTTTTATATGTACAATTAACTATAAAAATTTAATGTATTAATTTACTCTACAAACTTTTCAAAATTATTTATAGTAACTAAATAGGTTAATCATAGAAATTGGTAAAGTTTAGGTAACTAATTGCAACATTTGACAAAATTTAGGTAGTTCATTATTAAAATGAACAAAATTTAGGTATTAGATTAACATTTTAAACTTCATATAGTTATTACCAAAATATGCAAAATTCATATATCTAATATGACAGTTTTCAAAGAAAAAAGAAAAACTCACTCAATTGGCAAGTAGAACAAATCTAATATAAAAACTAGTATAATCTCACATAAGGAACGAAATAGAAAGAAAAAAATAAATAGCAAATACACATAAAAGACATACCTATTTAAAAATACTATTAACAAACTAATAATTACAACCTTTGCAATATTCGATCTAAGCAATTACGCAAAGAAGTGGACTTATGTAGTGGCATCGAGATATCAACGATGGATGATGGTATGAATGATGGAAAAGGAATACAAATCCTTGGTCTAAATGGTAAATCTACAAATGCTAATATCAATAAATTAGATTTGGTAATGAAGGAAATAAAAATGTTTGAAAAGGGAAAATAGCCACCCTATGATTTCTTAAGGATCTGGAGAGAGAGAGAGAGAGAGAGAAATGAATTGATCTATATAATTTGATATTTGCTTTGATTGCGCTTATTTTCTAGGTAATCCATATGCTATAGTACCTAAATCCTCTATACCTTGCATCAAAGAAGAAATACCAAATAATTGTATATTCATGACCTCCACCTTTACCTCTATTTTCAATATTAATTAATATTTATAAATAATAAATATTTAAATGAAATCATAATATAATATATGACTTTTAATCAATATCATAAAAATTTATACTTATAAGCAAGATATTATGTCTCTAAAATAGTTTAGTTCAGCTTTAAGGATTTGTTCGATTTATCCATCCAAACCAACTATAAATTTATGGATTAGTTTGAATTAAGAGTTCTCCAAACCAATTTTCTAAAAAAAAAAAAAAGAAGTATTAAAATGACCTAAAATAGATGTAATTTTATAAAGGGATGAAAAGTAATTTTAATCTTTTTAAACTAGGGCAACTTTGTCCCAACACATAAGATTCAAAATGTTCTTAGTAAATAACGTATTAATTCTGAATAGGTTAATCTCCCATTTTTTTTCTTTTCCTCCCTTACAACCTGCAGACCTTTCCCCTTCCTCACCAATTGTTGTCTGCAATTTCTAAAGTTCCAAACATAATTCCACAATACGTCAGGGTTCTTTTTGTTTTCTTAACTTTTCCAACAAGATAAACACATGGGTGATAAAGCTTGACTTTTCAACATTGTAGTGACTTTTTTCTAGAAGGACGGTGACTTTTGGAGAGGTTTCTAGAGAAATCTAAGAGGGTGAGATTAAACAAATTGAAGAAGAAAAAAAGATTGAAAAACCACAAGAAGGTAATGTGGTGTTGACATGAATTTAATCTTTAAAGTAATGTACACATGTCTCCAATTTTTGAGTGATTAATATACGTGTAGAAGGGCCAACCATGTTTTAGGGTTAGCAATGAGAAAAGTTTTGCAAAAATAGTGATATTTGGAAGTACACGACCACTACACGAGCTTGTGCATCAAGTCATACTTTTCAATGACTCAAACACAATAAATTTAGAAGTACACGACTATTGTATTTCAAAGAAATAACCTTGGAAGTGCATAGCATGTGTACACGAACGTGCATTAATATATAACTTAACAATTTAGGTTTGAAAGTGCAAACCAACTGCTTAAGCTCATGCACAGCTCGTGCACTTGACCATATGCCTTTCTATGACTTGCTTGACTAATCTAAGTGATACACAACCTCATATATGATCGTACACATTATAATACTCTATAAATCACCTTTTTCTTTCCTAAAAGCAATGGAAATCAATTTAACTCCTTCTTTTGGGATTAAAGTAAAACCTAAGATTTTGAAGCTTGGTAATAATGGGGTAATGGCGAGAATTATAAAAGTGTAAATAAGAACTGAGTTAAATGTATAAAAGATTTTGAATAAGTTAATTGTATGTAATTTAGGTAGTGAATTCTTGTATTCAAAACAGAACGATTTTCCACGTACGTATATATCTTCTTTGTTGTTTGCGTTTGTTAAAATAGAATTCTAAAGTAAGTACTTGAATATTTGGTCATAAAATTTATTTGTTACACGTGCTGAGCTGTGATTAATGGATTGGGAGTTCTAGTTATGCTAATACGATACCCTAATGATCCTTGTGTGAATTTGTCCCTGCGTATTGTTACACCTTAAGATGATTACAATTAGATGATTCTTGGGGATTTTAACTTATGAACTCATGGAGGTTGAGGAGTAGCTAACATCATATATATGTATCACTATACTTACGTGTGGTGGGGTATTGAGTTGTCTCTATATTACTTGCTTGTCTTAAAATAAAGATAATAAAATATTAGTTGTGCATTAGTGGTGTATCTACATATGAATGTGTTGTTATTTAATCATGCACACGTGGTTGTGGTATATATGTACTAGGCTCCATCTCATTGTTTGATGTTTTTCAAGTATAAGTGGTGAATGACTTTTGTATCACTAGTTGCAACTGGTTTGTGGATTTGAGGAATATCATTTGCATTGAAGAATTGCTAAATGAAGGATAAAGGACCTATGGTGATTTGTGTAAAATAGACTTTAATCATGTGCAATTGATTTGAGTGGTAATAGGTGATTAGTGATTATTGTCGAATAACATTCTAGTGATAATGAATAATCCTTGTAATAATGCTTTAATGGACTCTTAGAGCTACCTATTAGTGAAATCCGTGTGGAATATGAGATGAAACTTATGGGGTTGTTATGACTATAAGGATGGACTCCGACATTATTCGGAGTTATTAATAATAAAGTGATTTAGGAGTTAATGATAATGTAAATTGTGGGTTCTTAGTAGGTTCTGAGCCTTAACATTTTCATACTCGATATGAGTACGTGGCGGATTATAAATATTCTTAAATTTAAGGCATTGGAACATATTTTCAGTTTGGTATGGTTTGATTCACAGATTGGTTCAATTTGGTTGGTCTTTTTTGCCCACATTTACATTAATATTCCTATATTATGTTCGGTTGTATTGTACTTGTTACATGACGAATTTAAATATTTTTAATAAATACCACTATATTATAAACACATCAATTCCATTTCGAATATGAGAAACCAATTTTGATATATGAACGGTACTAACGATTCCGAAGATGTTTCCAAATATAATACAATTATCATGTTATTATTCATCTCATATTAGGCTTTTGCAGGTGTTTGCGCTTAAACCGTGATGAAATTGTATCATTATTGTTCCATTAATTCACTTGATTAATTTGCCAAGAAAACACAATTATGGGTATTAAGCCTTGCCATTGGGTTAAGAACTAAAGATCATTATACGTGGTACAAATAAAAAGGAGCAAAATGCTACAATTTCGTTAATTTTAACCTCATACAATACATTTATAAACTTACAAGATATATATTCACATGTAAACTCCATCAAATAGAAGAACATTTATTTAATCTGTTAAAAAATAGCATCAACATGAAAGGTTTTCCTTTTTTTTCCCCTTTATATGAAGTATGTTCTTTAGTGTTGTCAATTTTTTTTTGAGCTTGACCAATTCTAAAGTATATTTTGATTAGTTCGAGGCAGTATTTTTATGTCGAGGTTAAATTTAAAATCATAATTTTAATTTTTGGAAATTATTTATTGATATATCCAAATTTATAGCCATTAAAATATATTGAAATATGTATTTTTTTAAAGACGATATTACATGTTAATTTGCATTTTAAAAAATTATATAAAACGAAATTAGGAAAAAAATTATATGAACAACGTCGCTATATCGCATAAGAGCTATGTGATATAGCATTTATAAGTGTACCTCCGCTTGGTTGTGTATCACATAACCAAGAGGCGATATACAGATATCATTGTATCGTTTACACCAAATGTAATACATGGGTTAACATTTTCCACTTTGTACATTTCACCTTCATTTTGCCCAACTTTTACATATACCTTTAGATTCACCTATTGCATAACATTTATATATGTCAGACATCTATTTTTGCATAATCTCATTCCCCACTTCATCTAATTGATAGTCAACATTTGATCAATCATATCTTGTTTCAATAATCAACTCCACTACTTGTTCAACTATCGGTCAAATTTCAAATTTTCGATGGTATCTCGTCATCATTCAATTCAACATAAGTGAACCAACTAATTAATGATAAAGAAACAGTATTAAGGTATCATGAAATACAAAACAAAGTAAATAAATTTACAAGTTATTTATTTACAAATGAATCCTATACAATTGTTAATGTTTTCTTTCTTTGTCTAATGAAAATTCTCTTAAATTGTTTCTCCTTTGGATCTCTTTGTGCAGATATATCACTTGGTCCTTCTTCATCCATCCTCATAGGATGAGGATCCATCTGCAAAATAGATTATGGTTGTATTAGAAATTTATTATACATTTGGCTACATAATGAATCAACATTATTTTTGTTATACTGTGATACTCCCTCTCCTATGTTTGATGATACTAGATGATCCGGTTTCATAGGAGCTGGAGGAGTGTTCAACTCTGATAGTCTCTCAATAGGTGTTTGAGAGATCATCAAATCAAACAATGGATCCTTTGTATCAACTAAAGTTATACTACGAGATGGAGCATTTGTAACAATTGATGTATCTATATGTAGAGGCTGAATAGGATCATAATGAATAGAAGGATGAGGAGAAGAATCTACATTAAGCTCTACAAGTGGATGTACAAAAACATCTAGAGCATTGTCTATAAGTGGATGTCGATGTGCAATTGGATCAACATGTGGAGGTATATTCACATCCTCATCTATCAACCGACCATGATCTCGTACCCATCCCGTCCTCCTGTCGTCGTCCTCTCCTTCCCCCTCCCTCTCCCTCGTGTAGCCTCTTGATTCTGCTCTTGCTGATCTGGGTGTAATAATCTAACTCCTCCATATCCTTATAATCGATTGATCCCTAGATCTGCTGAAGCATGCATCTCCTCTATATCTATGGAACCTTGGATCCTTGAAATTGTGTCTGCCTGCACATTCATATGCAATAACAATAAGTTATAATGAAATATTAATATTTGAGCATTTATTTTAGATATGATACTTACAAATCCAGCTAATAATCTCCTAAGCAGCTAATATATCTTTGAGTGTTCCTATGATACCAATCGTCGTAGTTGACAGAGGCCATAGATGGTAGTGTATCATCATGTTACAGTTGTATGAGTCTCTATCGTCTGTCATCCCACTAGATGATAAACCTACCATGTTTTATCCCAAATCCCCCTTGATTTGCCCTTAAGATCCATACTATGTATATTGTCGGATTTGTCTCACAGTCTTGTGAGATGCTCTGAATCCACCAAATTATCTCATAACCATGTCTAGTAGGTGCGTCTCCACAATGTGGAAGTAAATCAAAGGCACTCTGGCTAGCCAGATATCATTCCCCTCTCCATTGATATCTAGAAAAAACTGTATCATCTTTGAAGTGTAAGGCGTCTAACATATCTGTATAAAGACACAAAATCATTTTAGTATATGAAAAAAATAGTATACATAACTTTTGGAAATTAAATTTTAGAAGTATGACAGACCTGTAAGGGGGTCTAGAGATCGAGCTCCTCACGGTACTGAGGTAATAAGGTGTAAAAATCTATGTGACATCAAAGACATCATCCTATCTGAATGCAAAAGGACGCCCCTGATCCATTACACATGTAAGGGTCCAATGGGGCGCTATATGAGGAAATTTATCCCATGCCCATATCTGCAAAAGTATGCAAGTACCTCTTATCTCATAGGTACCTACCCGTGCAGCTCTACATAGATATCTGTATAAAAAATCCACGCAAGCTGATCCCCAGCTGTATGTCCCAACTGCCTAAAAGTCCTTTAATAGTGGCAGGAACTTCAAATATACGAGTTTGGATGATGTATCAGGGTATAGGATCCCACCCATCAATAAGAGAACGTATGCCCTCACATGTCACTGGATAGCAATCTCATCTGCCTGCTTTAGTAGTCCCTGTAATATTATCTCTTTCAACCATGTCATCCTCAACCTCTGACTGTTGAACATCCTACTATTTGGTCTAACTCCTAGTAAGCACTCACACAGATCAGGCCATGTGTGTGCAATACTTCCTGTCACTACTTGCCCATTATTGGGTAATCCAAACTGGACAGCAATGTTCTGTAAAGTTAACCCAACCTCTCCATGTGGCATATGGAAGGTGTAGGTCTCTGGTCTCCACCTCTCTACCAATACAGTAATCAAACCCAATCTAGCATGATAAATGGCAGATGGGCTACACTAGAAAATCCAGCTTGCTCAAGATGGGGGTCTATGCGAGGATCATATGCAGCTCTCATCTCCTCTGGATTCTTCAATGATGCCTCGCCCCGTCTACATATCACGAGTCTATACTCTTGCAAAAATTAAATAAGTCATAAATATATTGATAAAATGAATAGATCAATTATGCACGTATTTTATCCTAGTTTTATACCTCTCTATCCCATACAATTTATGACCTATGTGTCTACTCCTAGGTCAATAATGATCTATTAGCTGGTCCTGGATCCATGTGTACAAAGTAAATTAAATAATTGTTAGTTTTCTTGACAAAAATTATGTTAATATAGAGTAGTCAATCAAAAAATATAGTTACATCATAAAAAAAAATTAAGAATTTGCTATTCTTAATTTTTACCTAATTGTTTGGACAAGTTCTTCTATTTTGTCATTATTTTCTACATTTTCCATAAGTACCCTTTGTTGGTTTCTCCTTTAAGTTCATTTCATTGTGGAATCTACTTGTTCTTGGTCTTCTTTTTTCTCTTGCATTTTCATAGTGTGGATGCATACATGGCATATCTTCCACATCAATCCATGTCCGCCTATCTCCTAGAGGTCGAAAGTTGCTTGTGTAACAAGCTAGTCAATTCTCCTAATGAAACCATCTTCTAATTTTTTGCACGGGATCCATTTTCACATGTTTCATGGCTACAAAGACATGGGAGTAAGGTATTTTGAATATTTGCCACTTATTACAGCCACTTATTATAGCTACATGTGTCATTGAGAATAATCACCGTATGATAATGGCCACCTTTTTTTTCCGTAATCTGTAAAATAGACCCCTGTTTGCACCTCAAAAATGCTATCTATTCTGCTAAATGTAACAACCTTATGTTGAGTAGCTTCTCCTCTCCATCTTTGTGTCTTGGTTCTAACCCATTTAAGATAATTATTTCCTTTGCTGATAGCCTTGGGTGCATCATTACGTCTTTTATCAAAATAGCCAACACAATTGTAGAAAATTTTCAGAATCAAGGCTAATACAGGCAATGATCTTGCACCTTTCAATAATGCATTGTAACTTTCACTAAGTTTTGTTGTCATCCGACCATACTTGAAACCCCCATCATGCGCTCTTGTCCACTACTTAAGTAGTATGCTTTCAAAGTAGTTTGGAGCTGTTTTATACCGCTTCCTTATCTTCTCCACATATAATTGATATTTTCTTTCTTGTGATTGAAATCTTGTTGCTGTTACTAGCTTCTTCAAACATTGATTTTTTATTTTATGTTAAAATTGCTAGCAACATGTCTTATGCATATCCTCCATTGTGTGTAAACCCTGAGATTTTTCACACTAGTATACGATAATAAAATAGAAAATGTGAATTATATATTGTACTTAGAACCCGATAAATATCCTAGAATAGATCTATGAGTTGTAATGAACTCATTCCTAGTTTAGAAACCCGAATAAAAAATTCTTTAACCTTAGTAGATACCAACAACGAGATTTCGTATCTCGAACTGATAAATCAAGATATAATTAGAAGTAGCCTTAAATTTAAACCCGATAAAATATAATCTATTAACAGAACTTCTTGGTATAAAACAATAATCCAAAGATGAATTACTAGGATTATAAATAGTAGTAGATACTAATATAGATCGATAATTACATATCTAGATCTCAAATAAAAATTTCAAAACCGTTGTTATACTTGTTAAGGAATTTTGAATCCATTAAGACTTAAATCCTAATTTGAATTATTGGACTTGAAAGATTTAATTGCGTAAGTTAAAATACTAAAAATAATTAATATTATAAACTTTAAACTAAAAATTTGCATATATAAACAATCTAGAGTTTTGTAGGAACTTAGATAATTTTATTTAGATAAAACTTTTACGTAACTATTATAAACATACGTTTATAAATTAATATTTGTTAAAATAATTTAGTTAACTATATTAAGCAAATAATTAAAAAAAATGAAACTTGATACAAATTGAATCACGGTTGCACAATGGGATTTACGGCTACAACTTGGATTCTCGGCTACACATTTACGTCTCCAGCTTGCACCATTTGAACACCAAAATTTCAATATGAAAATGACCTTTAAACCAATCTAAAAAGACCACATGTGATCAACAATAAATGCCAAGAATTTCATCCAAGAACAAATGGAGTATTAGCTGCAATTTGGCATGAATTTTACCGAGAAACACCCTCCCTACACACACAAATTCCAGCATGATTTAAAAAAATTATAGGCTTAGTGAGCTGATATTTTTTTACTAAATAAGCATCAATAAGAGGCCTCTAAATGGACACTTCAAGAACCAACAATTAGTTGAAAATTGATAAAGAAATCAGTCCAAAAAGTATAAAAAACCATAACTATAATAGAAAAAATTTTGCCTTTTTTAGCACGAACTTCAGCCAGATTTTTATGCAACTTGAGTTCCAAATTTATACCTATAAATGACATTAATTAACTAGCAAACAAATACAATTAATGCCCCTCAAAAAGAGCCACAAATTTTGTACAAAATCATCAAAAATCAGCCTGAAAAATCGTACGGAATTTCTACCTGAAAATCCACCAGCTAAAAACTTGATTTTATCAAGTCCAAAACATCTTCTCTTGTGTCCTACTCCAAGTGTAACCTTAGTATATATATATAGGCTTAAGTTAGCTACAAAATCACTCACAACTCTCATAAACTCACTATGAAAATCTAGCTACAAGTGGACTTGTGAACAGCCCATTTTTCCCTTGATATTCCTTCACTTGGATAGCTTAGAAGACCCTTTAGAACTAGGGATGCAACCGGGCGGGTTTGGGACGGGTTTTTTAAAACCCGAACCCGACCCGAGTCCTTAATGGGTGTCCCAGAACCCGAGAAAAACCCTATCGGGTTTTTTTTGTCAATCTCAAAACTCGACCCGCTAGGATTTAAGGAACCCATAACCCGACCCGACCTGACCCGGTTCTAAGATTTTTAATTTTTTTCTTTATAAAAAATAATCAAAAGAAAGAATTTTGTTTTAAGTTATTAATGATACAAACACTTATATTGAAAGAATGAATTTTAGACAATAATACCATATAAAATGATGCAAACACTTCATTTCCACTTACTTTCACATATATAATATAAATAGGATCCTTGTTTTAATAACTTAATATTTTTAATTTTTTAATATTTTGAATTTATACCGGGTCGGATTTTCCCAACGGTTACATAATAAACCCAAAACCCTACCCTATAACTTATCGGGTTTTTTTTTAATCCCAAAACCCGTCCCAAAACCCTATAGGGTTTTTAGCGGGTTGGGCGGTCGGGTACCCTATAACGACCCACCCCGCTTGCATCCCTATTTATAACATAGTAGAAACCCCTGTTTTGCTTCCTATATTTTACCTAAGTATCAAACACACTAAAAACACTAATTCTCTCCTTCAAACAACATAAAAAACCAAGCTAAATAGCCCTTTGTTTGCCATAGAACCAAGCTGAAATCCAAGCTCAACAAGGTAAGAAATCTTGGTTAAAGTTAGTTAACTTCTAATATAGCTAAAACTCATTATCCAACCTTTGATATAGGTTTGGTTCTTGCCAAGGAAGGGAGTTGGGAATCCTTTTCCACATCAAACCAAGGTAACTCCTAACCTAACATTAAATTCTTGTTAAATTTGCATCTATGTGTAGATATTAGGTTGAAATGAGTAGTATTAAAGAAAGGTTACGTGTTTAGGAGAAGTGGTTGTTCCATTGATGAATTCAACTAGATGAATTATTGTTATATTAGAAATGCTTAGATGTTGATGGCTAAGGAGAACATCAACTTAGGAATTTTATAAACTCAAGTTTAGTAAATTCGGATCTAGGAATGAAGTAGCCAAAACCATGCTCAAATTTCAACTAAACTATCCTAAATTTATGTTTAATGCCCCTAGGACCTTATATGAACATAAAACTTGATAAAACAAGCCTTAAAAGCATGATTAGCAGTTTTGCATTACAAGAAAAATAATATGAATAATTTTTTTTTTCTTGACGTTAACACATGTTTAATTTCACTAGATGTAAATGGGCTAAGGAAATGGATAAAATGTTAGATAATGAGATAAGATCCTCTAAATAATACAAATTCTAATTAAAGAGAGCAGATAAGTTTGACAGGCAAAGTAAAATAAATAAAATACTACTACTACTAACAAAGACATTAAACAATGTAAGACTTGAATAGAAAACTAATAGACAAACTTAATTAAGCTTATCTTAGATATAAGAACGAATGATAATTTAAATCAAAAGAAATCGAAGAAGCTAAACACTAAATGATAAATACCATTTTTCTATAGAATCAATACCTTAGGAAATCAATATAAACAATAGGAATTATATCAAATATTACTATAGGCCACTTAAACACTCATAGAAATTCAATATTCTATTTATAAGTATTATTGATAAATATTTTCATCTCATTAGGTAATTTTGACACTGTTGAGGACTTTCCGGTCGGTTTCTATGATTAAACAGTATAAGTAGGTGAGTAACTCGGATTTATTATATTGTTTGTATTTGTAGTTTAGCTACATTATAATACAAAAATAATAATAATGAACTCGTGTGTACATGAGTTATGGGTATTGCTTGCTGTTTGGAATTACCTGATTGCTAAACAATACTAAGTAATAGTGATAATAGAATACTTGTGAATTTGCTGTATGTATAGCATGTTGATTGTCTAAATGAAGTTTGAGCACCTTAAACCTGACTAAAATCATTGGAATCATAAATTAAATGAACATGCATTGCATAAATTGCATATATTGCATTATAGTTAGTTCTACACAAGATTACATTTGTTATGTCGGTTCCATGGGAACTAACTTGTAATGAAGTACGCCACCTATTGTATTGCTGTGAAATGTCTAATACTTAGTAGAGTTTCTAAGGCTTAAATTAGGAAATGAGTGCTTAAAACAAAATTAACATAAAGAGATAACTACTGTAAGGATTGTGGCTTTCCCGTGTACTTAGTTTCCCTTGGATCGGTGATTCATAGATCGGTTTTCCTTCAACCCCGATGAAAGGGCGTAAATCTCCATCTTGTTTGGATTCCAAATTGTCCAAGCTTGTAATTGTCATATGCTTGAATGATGCATTACATATGTTTAATAATAACTTGCTTGTCATGTGATATGTTCTGGTTATTCACTGAACCCGTAGTTTATGCTCACGCTCCTACAATCCTTACAGGTTGACTCTTTGACCTTGGTTTGTTGCTTCCAAGAGCTTAGCACAGGTAAGGTTCCAAAGCTGGAAGAATTTTTGGGATAGGTTATATAGTATTGCCTATTTATATGTATTAGATGATATAAGAATGTTGTTTCTAAGATTTGGGAACTTCAGTGATATATTGTGGTCTGTAATATTTTAATTATTCAAACAATAGTTAGAAAGATCTATTTATGGTAATGTATTGTTATTCGTATTCATTATTTTTATCAAGCAACCGAAAATATCCTATTTTATTAAACCTATATCATTTTCTAAGGTAGATCTAGTACTAATATGTGTATGTGATACTGTATGGGTCATCAGATCGTATCATAATATATGTTTTACTACTAGGGTATCCTTGGGGCGTGACATTGTGCAAATGGGGGCTGCCATCCAACATTCATATCCTTTAATGCTTTTATCATACCCTTGTGTCGATCTGATATAAGACACAATGTGTGATCATCACTCCGCGCTCCTTTAAGGCGTCTTTTTAGCTTTTTAGGAACCATGACCATGTGCCACTTGATTCCTTATCCACCAATGCAAATGCTAGTGGAATGATATGATTTGCTCCAAGTACACAACATGCAATCAATAAACTATGTGGATATTGCCATATAAAAATGTCCCATTAACACTAACTACGAGCCTGCAATGTCTAAAGGCTTCTATGCAAGGCCCAAATGCCCAAAATAATCTAGCAAATACCATATCACTATCACTTTCTTTGATTGTGCTTTCCATACAATACGTGTATGTGGGTTAGTTCTTTTGATAGCAACCATCTGTTTTGGTAATTCATTGTATGATTCATCCCAATTTCCATACACTTCTTCAATCGCTATACTTTTCGCCCCTCAAACTTTCCTTGTCGACGTCATATACCCATAAGTGTCCTCAATCTGCTATCTAAGAGTTGAGATTTTAATATCGGGGTTATTCTTCACTTGGCCCAAGAAACATTGGCTCATGAATGTTTGGTTAAGATGTGGATGATCTTGTTTAAAGCTCCTATTTGTGCATGCGTATGGACCATCAGTAATGGTAATCATAAAATCGACATCTCAGCATTTTGGCATGCGCAAAGTCACCATCCACAATTACAATTTGTCTTAGCTTCACAAACAACATTCCATATCTTCTTATCTAATTTTATCACTATGAAGTTATGGTGATTCTTTATGTGCCACATTTTTGCCACATAGACCAAATCAACTTTAGTTTTAAATTTCATTCCAGCCTTAAATCACTACCTAAACACAAGTCTTCATATTTAAGAAATGCTTCCTCATAAGATGCATAACCATCACTAACATCCATATTACTTAGGAATGGAATAGGATCTCAGAATGATGAACTTTCACTAGTTTGTTGGTCTGATTGAGCACTTTCTACAACAATGTCTTTCTGAAGAAGTTCATTTTTCTTTGGAGACCTGTGTTCATCACTCGATGCATCAATCTCGAATGGCATCTCAATCTCCTCATCTTGATTCTCCTCAAATATTACTTCATATTTTGAATCATTTTTTTGTAGGGCCTCCTCAATCTCATCTCAATATCATTTGCAATGTAAACATTTTCTTCAACTTTTAACATTGAATTATTGCTCCTTTCTATATTTCTTTGAACATTTGTAAATGTTTGTGTCACTAGTCTTTTTAGTATAGCTAGCTTATCCACTACCTTTTGCTCCACAGGCATGGTTAATATATTTTTAACTTCAATGTACAGTTGAAGGCATGTCATACCAAATGCAATTGCAATATCAATTAGAGCTTCAACATCCATATCATTACTAATATCTTTCAACATGACTTCTTTATAAGTTGAACTATAGATCGATACTTGCTTGTAGTGCATTTCAACTTTGCTTCCTCTAGGATCAATTCCCAACTCTTCACATACTATGTTCAAGAGATCGATGTAATTAGTATCCGTCCTTATTTTCATATTCCTCAATGGTCCCCTACCATAATATAGTCCATCCTAACCTTGCAAAATCTTGCCATTGGGAAAAAGAGAAATTATAATATAATATGCTATTATTATTGTTCATTTAAACATACAATAGCGTAAGATAGATTAGTCATATTAGTTGTGTAATGTTAGGTAATCAAAGTGCATTTATGATATGCATGATTATTTATTACTTTGTAATTTCCATGTCATTCCATTATCCTCATCTTTATTCACAATCATTCCATTCAATTCCATTCCTAACTCTTATCTAGTAGTACTCTTATAAAGCCCAATAATATATAGAGCAAAACTAGCTACATGCACATGCTTACATACTTCAAATGATAGCATTTAAGTCATGACTTTTTGAAGGGTCTGTAGGGTGAATATCTAAACAATTTACCCCATAAATCCATGTTTAGTTATACTAAGCACATTAGGAAGAAGTTGGACTAATTTCTAGGATAGAATAATAGCCAATAATGAGAACTTTGCACTATCCTAATTAGTGGATACTACAACCTTTTTTTCCTTTTGAAACCGTCACCCAAAGATCCTCCCATGTCAGATATATTTGTTCTTTTTCTTGTTTTATTGGCCAAATGGTTCTCATTTCTTTCTTCCCTAATTTCATTGCTTTCAATTTCTAGATAATTATTATCATTTTGTTGAAAATGGTTAGAATGGAAAGAAGCCTTGGGATATCAAACTAAACCAATTGAAAGTGTTTTGTGTGTTTAACAAACTAGTGCAGCACTACATACGCTAAGGAAGGTAATTTATAGGTATTTAATTTATCCTATGTGACTTTGTATTATTAACGTGGGAGTGTCAAGAGCTTTTTTTCTTATGACAATAAGAAAGTCTACACTAGAATTTAAATGAGTGTGCTATTTTGTCACTTAAGGTACAACAAGTATTTTGTTACTATGAAAACACTTAAATTGAGAAAATAAATGCTAGGAACTGAAATTAAGCAGAAGCATGCCATATTCTCTATTAATTGAACTATCAAAAATAAAAAATTTATTGAGGAATTTTGTCAAACGGTTGGCGAATGTAAGTATTTTGCTGGAAATCTTAGATAAAAACAAGCATCATGAGGATTACCTGAAGATTGAAGAAGATGCTGGCTTCGACTTGCACCAAAGTAATCAACATAAAATAGAAACCCGATCATTCTACTCATCAAATTATGAAATATCATATCGTTATGTGATTTTCATCTACACATGATGAAGAAAAAAAAGTAAAAACTGAAAAATTAAACAAATAAACAAGTAAAATTACCTATAGATCGTGATATGGTGTTCGGATTGCTTAGAAATCAATGGATTCGAGCTTGAAAGAAAAATTAGGTCGAGAGTGTTTTTTGAGTTTTTTGAATGTGTATGTAAGATCTCGAGCGCAAATGAAGAAGAAGAAGAAGGCTGACACTTATAATAAGTGACTATCGCTTATAAAGTAAATGATACGTAGGTGATACGTTGCATTTTATTAAAAGGCAGCGTATCGCCTAACCTATATGCGATACAACCTTGTATTGCCTGACCTATACGCGATACACAGGTGTATCACCTCACCTATATGCGATGCACACCTGTCATAAATAGCATTTCGATAAAACATGGTGTGTCGCCTAACCTATACACAATACAGATGTATCGCTTAACCTATATGCGATACACGAGTGTATCGCCATGCTCAAATGCAATATAGAAGTTTCCAAAACTTTGGAAGAGTAGGTCATTGTGTTGCTTTATAGCACATGCAATACAAGATAAATTATCTGTATCTCTGATCCAATATGCTATCCAGTTAACAGTCCAATTCATCACCTTATCATTAAAATGCCATAACTATAAAGTTTTTAATGGCTTGTGCATTTCTAAATTTGAGCCATTCAATGATTTATGGGATAGGTCCATAATAAAACAAATGGGACTATAAAATTTTTGTAATAATTTAGTTCTAAAGTTGAAAAAATATAGGATGGTTGTTAATACTATATATATTTATTTTTCCAATGAAAAAATAACTTATAACTTATACTTATAATAAATATATGGGTAAATTACATGAGAATGTATATTTGGGGGTAAGTTCATTTAATTTATCAACATTTTAATTAATTAAAAAAAAGTATCAACATTACCTTAAGTGAGTCAATTTAGGGATCAGTAATGGTCTGTTACTGATGCCATTAACAGTGTTTCATTAATTGTCTTTTGTTAAAAAAATTAAATATACAAAGTCAATTCCATATCGACCCATTAAGGAAAATGAAAGGAAAAAAAAAAAAACTCGCCAGACAAAAGATCACTTCATCCTACCCTTAAATACTCTTTATCTCACGCACAATCAAGTATAATGGTGCAAAAAGGTGTTCAAGGCATATTTTTTTAAAACAAACCATATGAAAAAAATTCCAAACAACAAAAATACAACACAATGGCAATGAAGCAATTTTTCAAATCTATATTAAATGATGGTTCCAAATAGAGCATCTACAGACCCAAAAGACTTTTAAAAGATCCTTAAAGCACCATATCAGCTTCTGAAGAATATCTCTTTTTTAAGAACCTCACCACTTTTTTAATAAATCCTTTAGATAAGGCCATTTACAACTTTTTAAGATTTTGTGGGCTCCATGTACTTTTTACATAATACTCTCTTTTTTTCAAGTGATGTTAATGTAAATAATAATTTGCAAAATTATGTAAACATAAATTAAATAAAAATAAAAAAAATACCCATAATACATTATTAATTGATATTTAATTTATTATTATTTAAAACCATAATTAGTTTAATTTAAATTGAATAACTTATCTAATAATGTTTTAAATATCCAAAACACAAAAGGAAGACAATTATTTAGCTTAGGACCAATACAATAAGAAAGAAATATAATCACGGATTAATTTAAAATACATAATGAGAATTAAAAAAAAAACAAAATAAACTACTCCAAAATCATAAATGACAAACATATACTTAAAAACTACCAACTAGTATACATTAACTAGAATTTTTAAATTGCTATCACACGTGTTCAATCAAGTTGGCTTATAGCCGACGATGCTTCACCCGATCACAAAGCTAAATATTATTTTCAATATACGTCGCATGATTCGCAATGTAATTGCGAGAGATATGAGATGTCGAATCACTAGTGCTTTCCAATTCATAATCCGAAACTTCATAACTAAAGTTATAAGCATCTCGTTCATCCTCAACAATCATATTATATTAATTATGCATGCTCTCATTATTTGTCCTAAAACCTCTTGATCCCAAAAATGTGAAGGCCCATGAACTATATAAAAACAAGATTGTGGCACTCTAAAAACCATGTAACATCTTTTCTACACCCTTCTTGATGCCTAGTAAATAATTGTTCTTTTAGACCACACAAGTATGAAATAGATTTGACAAATATTGACCATTCTTAATATATACCATCTATAAGATAGTATACCATATTGTAATTTCTACCATGAACGGTGTAATTGATTGGAAGAGCTCGTCCCTCTAAAACTTCATAAAGTCGGGTAGAGCGCTCCACCGTATTAATATCATTGTTTGATCCTATAATACTGAAGAATGCATGCCATATCAAAGTATCATATAAAGCAACAGCTTCAAGCATAATTGTTGGACAACCATGATCACCTCCAATATACATATCATGCCACACAACTAGACAATTCTTCCACTTTCAATGCATACAATCAATGCTCTCCAGCATGTCAAGAAATCCACGTTGCTCAACAATAGCTCGTAAGCATAGAATATCAGCAAAAGTAGGCCTATGTAGATATTCATCTCCAAAACAAGTAATGACACATTCAACAAAATGCTTGATGATATTGTACTTTCAACCATATGCAAGTAGTCATCTAAAGCATCACCTGCTACCCTGTCTTTTAACATTTGTATAGCTATTATGCACTTTTGCAATGGTGAAGTATTGAGTTTCCAATAGATGCTCTCATTTGTTTAAAATAGTAGGATAATCTTGTAATGCTTGCATGATATGAAAAAATATAGCTTATCTCATGCGAAATCTTTATCGAAATTGCTTATCTATATATACAAAATTATTTCAGAAGTAGTCATTATACAAACAATTTTGACCTTCAATACAACCTCTATCTATATATCATCTCTTTCGTCTTATCGTAGAAGAACTCCCACTTAACTCCGGAAGCATTTGATATAAGAGTGAATAAGTTCTTTTCTCATGATACTCAACGATAAGAACAGTTCTTCGACTACCTCATTGGTTGCCTCTTTTAACTTGGATTCAAAGCTACTTTTAGATATGATTATTTGAAAGTTGTTGATGTAAATGGAAATGAGAAATGTGAAATTAGGGGGTGGGGTGGTTGTTGAAATGAGTATTTGACTTAAAATGCTAAAACAAAGAATTTTTGTGTAGAGGATCAAATTTAAATTTGATAACGGTAGATATAATAAAATTAAGTACTATAAGAAATATAAAAGAGATAGAGAAAGAAGATTCAAGTCCAAATTTAACGTGGAGTTCGAACCTCTTTCTACTCTCCACAATCACCCAAATCCTCTAATCAAAGGACTTCACATACTTTGTTAATCCAAAACTCATAATCTCAAATAGAACAGTACACAAGTTTACAACTCTCAGGAAATAAATAATTCCCTCTCTTTTATGGTGCTCTCTTGTAGATAACACAAACAAGAATAGAGCACGAATTTAATTTTCTCTCTATTTGCAAATATTGCAAAATAATGAACAAGAGTACAAAGTAATAAGAAGATTTTCTAATTTTGTTTGTTCACAAAAGAAAGCTCGTAATTAATTCTTTTTTTTAATCTCTCGAGGAATATGTGTTTATAGATTTCAAAAGTTTAAATGTTCGTTAGAGATAATGTCTTAAAATTCTTAAGCATTAAATGCGCATGATATCTCTTTCATGCCACATCGGCTCTTATTTTGAACCCTTCGCGCCTTAAAGTTATTGTGCTTTAGATCTTGTCATGCCTTGATTCTTATTGCGCCTTAAACTTGTCACTGCACCTTAAACTTGTTGCACCTTGGATTTTAACCCTCGATCAATGCTATACTATTTTAACTTTTCGAGCCTTGGTTTGAACTTATTGCTCCCTAATGAATGGACCTATCAAGCCCTTGATGAAAGCCGCGATCAAGGCTGTGCTCAAGAATTTGTATCTGCTTTCATCTGCGGACAACACATACACAAAACATACATACATACATATATATAAATATATATTCTAGCAAGTTGTTTGACTAATTAAGTCTAGTTTAACACAAATAAGTAATTGATTGTGCAACTAATTGTCTCATCAAGATTCATGTTGAATACACAAGTTCAACAATCTCCACCTTTTTTATGAAAACAATCATGCACAATTAAGCCCTCAAGGGAATTGCAAGCTACACTTAATGGTCAAAGAAACACAATATACACTGTACATGCATGTTAATTGTGTATTCAACATTTTGCTTTCCCTTTGGACTCATCAAAAAGAAAAGAAAAGAAAAGAAAACTCAATATATGTTAAATAAGGAGAGATAAGCAACATGCAAGTTTTTAGACATGTTTGAAAATCCATATATCACAGCTTTGTGCAAGGTTCTGTCAAATATTGCAAGATGTGTTTTTCAAGAGTGCACGAATTTGTCTAAAAAACTTTTTAATTATTTAATTTAGTTTGAAAGAAACGTTAAACATGTTCAAACTTTATTTATGCATCAAAAGCATGAAAATTGGTTTTCATTCAAGTGATGATATGAAAACCCATTTTCATGCATTCAAAACCAAGTTTTAGCACAAATTTTAGCTTAAAACAAGCTCAAAGACAACAGATCATCAAAGATCCATGCTTAAGCACACTCAATGCTTTATGCAAGGGGAAAAAAGGTAATTAAGTATGTTGAAACTAAACAAACTCATATAAGTTTACATTTTGCAAATTTATGCATATTTTAGTCAGCAAATTGAAACTTATATACAAGTTTATTCAAGTCTATTAAGCATGAGAAAACATGATTTACGTATCAAAAATACAAAAGTTCAATTTTGTGCATTTTAAATCCAAATTTAGCTCTTTTTTTGCCTAAGGCATCTCATTATATATATACACACACACCATCTAATAGCTTATTTTATTCAAAGATCAAATTCTAGATCATCTTGTCTCCATGATATTTAACACTCATCTTGCTTGATCATTCCTAATTCTCTATGCAAAGTGTAAACACGATCCTTACTTTAGCGTTTTATAAAAATATTAGCAATTTGATTATTTATATTAACAAATCCCAAGCTAATATCATTATTTAGAATATGATCTCTAATAAAATGATATCTAATTTTGATATGCTTGGTCTTTGAGTGTCAGATCGGGTTTTTGGTTAAATTTAGAATACTTGTGTCATCACAACAAATTGGGATATTTTCATATTTTAAACCATAATCCAGTAAGGTTTGTTTCATCCATAGAACTTGTGCACAACAGATATCGATAGCCATATACTTGGCCTAGACAGTTGAAAGTACAACTGGATTTTGCTTCTTTGAGTGTCAAGATATTACTGATTTCCAAGAAAGTAGCATATGCTACTTGTGCTTTTCCGATCAACCTACACCTAACAAAGTCAGTAATGGAGTATCCAACTAGATCGAAAGAGATAAATTTTAGATACCACAAGCCAATTTCAATAGTGCTTGCTAAATACTTGAGTATGCATTTTACTGCATTCAAGCATGATTCCTTTAGGCAAGAATGTAATCGCTCACATACGCACACTGAAAACATAATATCAAGTCTTGAAGCTATTAGATATAATAAGCTACCTATCATACCTCTATACAGCATTTCATAAACATTTTTGCCATTTTCATCTTTATCAAGTTTTACACTTGTGCTCACAAATGTAGATCTTGTTTTACACTTATTCATTTTGAATCTTTTCAAGAGATCTTCGGTGTATTTAGATTAATTTATGAAAGTTTATTTTTCAGATTGCTTCACTTGAAGACCTAAAAAATAATTGAGTTCTCCCATCATGCTCATTTCAAATTCATTCTTCATGGATTCAACAAATTCATCTATAAGACTCATGTTAATAGCTTCAAACATAATGTCATTCACATAAATTTGTACAATCAATGTGTTTGATTTGTGATTTTTGATTAAAAGAGTTGTATCGATTTTTCCTCTAGAAAATCCTTTATTTAAGAGGAAGCTACTGAGCCTTTCATACCAAGCTCTAGGAGTTTGTCTGAGACCATAAAGAGTTTTGTTTAATTTGTAAACACCAAGGAATTCATTATTTTCAAAACCCGATGGTTACTCTACTTAAACTTCTTCTTTTATAAAACCATTTAAGAAAGCACTTTTGATATCCATTTGAAAAATAGTAAAACTTTTTAATGCAGCAAATGCCAAAAGCATTATAATGGATTCTATTCGAGCAAACGGAGCAAAGGCCTTATCAAAATCTATGTTTTCTTCTTTATTATATTTTTAGCTACTAATACAGCTTTGTTCCTAGTTGCTATTCTAGGTTCATCAAGTTTGTTTCCATGGGCCCACTTAGTTCTAATAACGAGTCTGCTACCAGGTCTAGGAACTAAGTTTCGGACCTCATTTCTTGTGAATGAATTTAATTCTTCTTACATAGCTTATATCCAAAATTCATCTTTCAAAGATTCTTCTATATTTTTAGGTTCGTTTTGGGATAGAAAGATTAAATTACTCATATTTCTTATAAAAGATCTTGTTTATACCCATTTGAAGGTTCACCTATTATTAGATCCTTTTGGTGTGATCTAGCATATTTTCATTATTTAGAAAGATAACAATTAACAAATTCATCCACAACATCCTTTTCACGTTCATTTCCCTTATTAGTACTATAACATTTTTAAGTGAAAACCTATCCAAATCAGCACAAATGTTATCCACATCATCACTTGAACATATATGAGGCAAAGAATCATAAAAAGCAACATGAATAGATTCTTCTACAATTAATGTTCTTTTATTGAAAACTCTATAAGATTTACAAGTTAAAGAATAACCCAAAAAAATACATTCATCACTTTTAGCATCAAATTTAGCTAGTTAATCTTTTCCATTATTCAATATGTAACATTTAGTGCCAAGAGGATGAAAATAAGAAACGTTAGGTCTTTTTCCTTTCCAAAGCTCATAGGAGGTTTTCTTAAGAATTGGTTTTATGAAGACTCTATTTGATATATAGCATGCAGTGTTAACAGCTTCAACCTAAAAGTATTTTGGTGGATTTTTTTCACACAACATTGTTCTCGCCATTTTAATCAAGGTTTTATTTTTTCTTTCAGCTACTCCATTTTATTGTGGTGTCCTAAGTGTTGAAAAAGTATGTTCAATTCCAGATTTATTATAGGAATCATCAATTTCATAATTTCAAATTTCCCCCCACAACCACTTCTGATAGACAAAATATTCAGACTTTTTTCATTTTGGACTTTCTTGTAATATCTAAAAAACACATTGTTAGTTCCGTCTTTAGATACTAGGAAAAAAGTCCATGTATATCTAGTGAAGTCATCAACAATAACCAAGATATATTTTTTGCCTCCTAAACTCAGAATTTGAATAGGACTAGATAAGTCCATATGCAATAGTTCTAATGGCCTTGAGAGCAAACAACATCCTTAGACTTAAAGGAAATCTTAGTTTTCTTTCCTTGTTAATATGCTTAGCAAATCTTGTCTTTTCGAAAACTTATTTTAGTAAACCTCTAACAAGATTTTTTTTAACAAGTGTTGAAATTATATCCATGCTAGCATGTTCTAATTTTCTGTGCCATAGCTAACTACTGTCATTTTGAAAGTAAAGGTAAGTTTCATTTGATGATTTGAAATCATCTAGATTGATTTTGTAAATATTTCTTTATCTGTACCCTTCAAAATAAACTTGATTATTGTTAACTCTTTCAATAGAACAATTATCGATAAGAAATGTTACTGTAAATTCATTATCACATAATTGACTAACACTAAGTAAATTATGCTTTAAATCATCAACCAAAAACACGTTCTTTATAGTTAAATATTTGTTTACTAGAATGTTAACTTCGCCAAGAATGGTCGACTTACAATTGTATCCAAAGATAATAATCCCTTGATCTTTTAAGACGAAAGTTGTGAAGTTGGATGCACCTTCAGTCATGTGTCTAGAGCAGTCACCGTTTAAGTACTATTTGTTGTTTCCACTGGAATATTTCAACGAAACAAGGGATTATTTCTTTGGCACCTATTTGAGTCCGGGTCCTTTTTGGTTAGGTGTAACAAAGATTTCTCTTTTAGGAACCAAAACTAGCTTGCTTTATGATTCAAATGCATAGTTCTTCTTATTGCAAAATTGTGTGCGATATGACCAATTTTGCCACAATAATTGCATGCCCCATCAGTGGCTTTTACAAATTGAGTTTTATGAGACTGGCAACTACTTTCTCTTTATAGCTAATTTCATATTTGTTTGGATCACACCTTTGATTTTCAAAAAGTGTGTTTGGGTTCTTTTTTCCTTTAGTGAACTTAGCTATGGTTGCCTTTGAATCATCTAAGCTAGCTTTTAATATGATATTTTTATTTTTAATTCTTCTAACTCTTTTAAAATTTCATCATTACTACTACCAACACATGCAACATTATCATCATTATTTAAAGTTTTAACGTCAAGATCAAGCAAATCATTTTCAATTATTAATTTCTTATTAATCTTGCTCAATCCATCATTTTTGCTTTTTAGCTTTTAGCATTTATTGTTCATCTTATCATTTTCCAATTTTAAAATATCAAATTCTTCATGCAACTTTTCATTTTCCGTTTTAATCTCCTCATACTCGCTTTTAAATTCATCTAACTCCTCTCCTGCTCTCTTCATTAAGGTTTTAAGCATGCTATTCTTTTTCTCATTTTTATCAACCTATTGCATACTTTATCATACATTTTACAAATTTCGTCATAAGAAGGAGAAGATGGAGAACTTACTTCATCATCCAATGCTAAAAAGCACATGTTTTCATGTGAGTCACTTGAGTCATCATTACTCTAAGTGGCAATGAGAGCTTCCTTCCTGGATCCCTTAAATGCTTTCTTGAGCATTGGATAGTATTGTTGAAAGTATTTTGACTTTTATATTTGTAGCAAGTTATCATATCCTTCTTTTTCTTTATGTATCTTGAGGAATTACTATCATCATCCTTTCTTTTTGTCTTGTTGTTGAATATCATGAACTTTTTGAGCCTTTGGCCATTAAGGCAAGTTCCTTATAATTATCATTGTTATCTTCTTCACTCGAATCATGACTTGTAGCTTTTAAAGCAATAGCCTTCTTGTTTGATTCCTCTTTTTGCTTCTTAATTAGCTCAAGTGTCTTGAGAGCTCCAAAAAGTTCCTTTTTGCCCATACCACTTAAATCTCATGCTTCTTCAAAAGTGGTTTTCTTAACCTCCCAATCTTTGGATAGGGACCTGAGGAGTTTAGAATTGATTTTTACATTAGTGAAATTCTTTCCAAGCACATTTAAGGGATTTATGATGTTGATGAATCTATTATGCATCTCATCTATTGATTTATTTGGAAGCATTTTGAAATTTTCAAACTGTCCACTTAGAAGACTTACTTTTGTATCTCTTACTCTTGAAGTTCCTTTATGCGTCTTTTTTAATTCATCTTATATATCATCAGCATATTTACATGTACAGATTCTATTAAAATCACTTTCACTTAACCCATAATGCAATATGTTCATAGCTATTTCATCAAGATCTAGTCTTTTTCAATCTTCTTCATTATAATCTCTTTTTTGTTTTCCTTCTATTAACAAAGGCCCTTTTTCTATTTCATTCCATATTAGATTATTTTACGCTTTTAGAAATATTTTCATTCTATATTTCCAATACGAGTAGTTTCCCCCACTTAGAAGAAGTGGTCTATTAATAGCTCGTCTTTCTAGAAACCTTAGTACATTTGATGCCATGATCGTTACTCTAAATGCGATTAAGCACGAGAAAAATAGAGACTAGGCTTTGATACCTAATGAAATGTATTATGATTACTCAAGAGAGGAGGGAGGGTGGGGAGGGATGATGAATTGAGTATTTGACCTAAAATGCTTAAACAAAGAATTTTTACGTAGAGGATCAAATTTAAATTTGATAATGACAGATATAGTAAACTTAAGTACTATAACAAATATAAAAGAGATAGAGAAAGAAGATTCAAGCCCAGATTTAACATGCAGTTTGGCCCGCTTCCTACCCTCCACGATCACCTAAATCGCCTCCAATCAGAAGTCTTTACACACTTTATTAATTCAAAACTCACAAGCTCAAATAAAGCAATACACAAGTTCGCAACTCTCAATAAATAAATGATTCCGTCCCTTTTATAGTGCTTTCTTATAAATAACATAAAGAAGAACATAGCACGAATTTAATTTTTTCTCTCTTTGCAGATATTACAAATAATGAACAAGAGTACAAAAATAATGAGATGATTTTTCTAATTTTGTTTTTCACAAAAGCAAGCTCTTAATTAATTCTTTTTTTTTAGTCTCCCAAGGAACATGTATTTATAGATTTCAAAAGCTTAGATGTTCGTTAGAGATAATGCCTTAAAATAGCCAAGCATTAAATGCGTGTAACATAAATTTCTCGTGCCCTAGATTTTAACCCTCGATTAAAGATTTGCTATTTTAACTTGTCGAGCCTTGATTTGAACTTATCACGCCCTAATGAATGAACCCATCGAGCCTTTGATGTAAGCCGCGATCAAGGCTATGTTCAAGAATTTGTACCTGCTTGCATCTGCACAAACTCCAGAGAATAACACGTACACAAAACACACACACACACATACATATTCTATCAACTTGTTTGACTAATTAAATGTAGTTTAACATAATTGAGTAGTTGATTGTGCAGTTAATTGTCTCATCAAAATTTACATTGAATACACAAATTCAACAAAATGTGAGAGTGGTTGATGAGAATGTGCTTCTCTGCCTGCTGTATATGTAAAAGATTAATGAATGCTTTTACAATGACTAATTTTTTTAGATTTGATTGATGAATATTTTTACAATGGCTAGTTTTTAAATTGATTGAGTGATAGATGCTTTTATAACAGCTAGTTATTTTATATTGATTTAATTGACAGATACTTTTACAACGGTTAGTGTTTTAAGATATTGATTTCATTAATAGATACCCTTACATTGATAAATTTCATGAAAATAAAACATAATTCATCATATAAGGCTACTCGTTGAACCAATTATTTATTGGAAATAAAACTAATGATTATTCTCCTTTGCATTATTTCCTTTCACATCTCTTCAATTCATTGCCTTTGTACTTCATCTATTGACGATGTATCAGCAAATATTATTGATTTCTCCCATTCGAGCTGCTTCCAACATTCCTTCTGTTTGATAACTTCATTATATTTACGCAACACATCAAACTTTCTCATGATCCATATTGCTTTATCCTTCAAACTTCTCAACCAACACTGGAACTGCCCCACCATTTTCAACTTTTCTTTTTCCTTTCTTCTTACTTACCGCTTTACCAGGTGGTTAAATAACAACTTTAACAGCCTCATCATCTTGAGTTACATCATTATTCGATGATGACGTTGTATACGCTCTAAACGTACCTACCATGGTTCACTTACTTTGACTTTTTTTGGCATTTCCAATTTGAGATCACCATTTAGGTCCATTTCACAAACTAACCCAACAATGCTCGACTACACATTGTTTTTTTTTTTTCGTTTCATTTGAACAAATCATGAGCATCTTTTATATAGTCATTCTCATTCTTTCTGCTTTTAGCCCACCATTGTATTTTATCATAACAAGCCCTAAATTTCATTACATCCTTAGAGATTTCCATCTACCTTGATTTGCATTATTGACATGTCTGTTTCCATGGATTTTTTCCACCTTCATAGTCTTTGCCTTCCTCAAAGCTCTTGGACTTGTTGCCAAAAACAAACTTTGCATCGACTGACTAATTCCAATAATTAGATCTTTACTTATTTTTAACCATGCATAAATAAGAAGTGTGTCACCAATATGCTCCCTTTTTTCCTATGTCTACCATTCTCTTTGTTTTTATTGTCCTCCTTATCAATCAAATTTTTTTATGTAAATAATTCTATATATTGTGAAGCTGTGCTGCTAAGTGTTTATGGTGTCTGATCAATTGTAGGTTGAGAAGGATCCACTCCAATTGGACTAAATTGTTGTATGTTTTTTAGACTTAAGTAAAGAGGATATTGAAAATATGTAGGCAGCGTAGTTCTTAGGTTTTGAATGAAACTAAATGATAGATTGAAAATTTGTAGGTCTTAACTTACGTTTGTGAAATTTGGAGGATTTTAAAAATTGAAAGGACCTTGAAAAAATACACCATATGAAAAATAAGAAGCTTTTTGCAAACTTGCAGGTATTTGACAATTTTGTATGTCTTGCGGATGATTGAATTATGAAAACTTTTGAGGATTATTGGGATTCATATGGAGTTCAAGTATCAACAATGGGGTAATTTTTTGAGTAACGTAAGTTTTTTGTGAAATTTTAGGTGAATAGTGAAGGGTAAATTTTCACATATTTATAGTTGGCAAAAAAATTCATCTAATTTTTCTGATGCATATGGTCATTGCAATTCACCATGGAAGAAATTAATTGAAGAAGTGAAATTAAAAAAAGAAAAGAAAAGAAGCCATTCTACAAATGCAATGGCTATTAAACATGGAAAATAAAAAAAAAAAACAAAACAAAAGATTTACACACCACCAAACTTTAGAAATTAAAGAATGAATTGGAAAAAAAAAAAAGAAACAAGTAGTTGGAGTTCAATAGTGAAGCCGTACTTTTTGACCAAGAAAGAATAAAATAAGAAAAAGGAGAAGTAAAGGATCGGTGCTTGTCAGAGGACCAGGTAAAATTTTAAGGTCCTATGTCAAGGACCCCAGGACGGAGATGCTCTAAGAAGTCTAAATACTACAAGGACATTCAAACATCATCATTAAGAGACGACAACAACAACACAAGAGATCCTTGCAAGTTCATTACATGGAATGCCAACAGTTTCTTTCTCTGTGATAAGAACAATTGATCAAAGTTCCCTAACTTTGTCTTTGAACTCGACTCTGATGTCATTACCATTTAGGTTGTTACTTTTTGGTGGTTTTTATCATTCAAGTATTGCAAAGTTTTCAATTTTACACTTTACCAAATAAAAAGAGTTTTAATTGTTGTTGTAATTTGAGACCATTAATCGGTTAGCAAGAGTTCATGAAAATTTCATCTTTTAGATATTAACAAAATTTTCATTTTTTTCACTTGCCCAGATAAAAAAGAAAAAAGGTTTTGATCTTTGTTATAAATTTAAATTTTTGATTGTGCATGTGGTGGAGATTACTTGAGGGTTAAGGATGATGTAATATGGTGAGTGAAGTAATTCTTTTTTTCCCTTCTTCATTCTTTCTCTTTTTTTTTTTTTCTAAACGAGTCCATTTGGAATTAGCTTTGAATATTTAATTGTTTTTAATTACATGTGGTAGAACACTATTACTAATGTCAACAATCGACCGTTACTGATACATAAATTGACTCACTTGATATAACATTGATAAATCTTTTTAACTAATCAAAATATTGTTACTCAAACAAACTTACTTTTAATCATTGATACATTCTTGTGTAATTTACCCTTAAATAAATTGGTTCTCCATGTCTCTCTAATTATTGCAAAATCTTTTACATCTTTTTAATTTTCTATAATTAATTATTTCAATAATAATTAAATACTGTTAAATCCATTAAATATAGCCAATGGTTTGTCAATTTAATCTTCTAAGTGAAAGGTAGTAGATCCAAAATATCCTCTCTTCCATTGTTAGCTAAAAAAAATATAGACAATGAGTATTATACTTGCCATATTCCTTTTTCTCTTAACAAAACTTATTATATTATGATATTTACACTTATTATAACTCAAAAAAAAAAAAAATACACCCTCCACCCCATCAACCCACCCCCTTAAAATATATATATGTATGTATGTATGTATGTATGTATGTATGTGCACCACACCTTTACGAATTTTGCGATAATTTATTGTAGTATTTGATTAACACCTTTATTTGTTGGCATTCCTAAGCCTTACTATTTATGGTCATGCATGATACTTGAAATAAAATATATAGAAGTAACTTTGTGCATATTAAAAAGTACATTCTTTCGCTTGTGCATACTTATCAAATTATACTTCATGCACTTATGATAAAATATATGAAATAGTTGAGTAAGATATTAAAAAGAAAAGTATTTTTACACATCTTTATAGCTTTATTTTGAAATAATTATATAGTAGTATTTGGTTTAAAAAGATTTCTTTGATTATTGAAAGGATATTAGTAATATACAAATAACTGCAATAAGCACATGTTTAGTCATCAACATTAAAGTTCTAAACAAGAGATTAAGAGGAAGACACAGTGTATATACAAGATACAAGATTGATTCCAATTGTTTTGAAGGTGCTTATGCCTAATCGTCAGTGCATGGAGTCATGCATCTCTCTGTATTTTTTCAGTAATTTCTATAAAACTTAAAAGTTGCAACCTTCCACAAGTAACATGGTGCATGGATTTTATTTTTGATAAACAATATGTAATGCAAAAAATGTAGGAAGGGTTATAATACTTCACATTGTAGAAATACAATGTCTTGCATAATTAGTAATATCATCTTAAATCACATCACACAAATGTTGCAATGATTTACCTAAAACTTAAAAATCACCATTCTCCATAGGTAAATTTGAAAGTTTTATTAAAAATTTTTAATTATATTATAAATATCAAAAAAAGATACAATGTATAAAAGTACCAAATTAAAATAATTATATTATATATAAACATAGCACAACAACTATTATTTATGTATATATAGACACACACCTATCATAGTTTGTTGTAACCATTTTTTTATGAAATAATATGTCATTTATAAAGTCCTATCAACATTTTTGAAATAGTGAAAGTGAAATATCATGCCAAAAAGTTATGTCATTCCACATTAAATAATATGAAAGTTACCGCTAAATTACTATAGATATGGAAAAATACTATACTATAATATATATTACAATTTATGTAAGCTTTTTTTTTTTTTACATGAAATATGCATCATTAAGAATTATCTTATGAAAAAAAATTTGTTGGCCCATAAATAATTTCAAATTCACCCTGAAACTTTATCTATGTGTAGATTTACTCCCCAAACTTTCAAAGTGATGTCTTTGACTTCTTAAACTTTCAAAAATTAACACCATAAGGATAATTAATTGTTTTGAGAGGGGTAGGGAAGGTAAATATGCACATTGATGAAAGTTCAAGAGACGAATTCGAATATAGATAAAAAGTTTAGAGATAAAAATATGTACCCTTTTTCATTTGTTTTGACGGAAAACGTGATGTGCCCTTAACCGCACATATAGATGAAAGTTTAAGGGGTGAAAAAATCACTTTGAAAGTTCAAGAGGTAAATCCACATGAAGATAAAAGTTTAAGGTATAAATTTGCAATTCCCCCTTATCTTATTTCAAATCATTACAATAAAACATCATGAATGTCATAGTTTTTCTTTTTCCCTCTTGCATCACTTATTTGACAAAATCTGATATTCAAGTGTAAAAAATATACATTTAAAAGTTTGTTAGAATATTTATTGTGTAATACTCATTTAATATAAACTACAAGTGAAGGGAATTGCTTTAAGGAAAAAAATGAAAAGAAAAAATAGAGTTAAAAAATCATTGACATAAATGCAGAATTTATTGATTATTTCAAAAGTCTAATTTTTCAAATTTCAATATCTCATTTGATACACGAGAAGTATTGCACAAAATGTAAACGTAGGTATTTTAAAATATCTCAAATTCCACTATATTAATTAAGAAAGTGTTAAATAAATAGCATAAAAATACAGAAAATTTTGAACCAAATTAAAATGTAAGTTAAATTTGAACTAGATAATTTAACTAAGTAGATTAAGTAAATTATATAGTATGGTTAGGTGAATTAACATATTCAAGATAGTAATTAATTTCAAAAGAAAATAGAGATTAAACCACATTAATTTCTTATTTCATTATACTAAATAAATGAAACCACACCTTGATACCAATTTAGTCATCCACCTAAATTAACTTCTCATTTTTTCCCAATTTCGATAACTTTCTATGATTTCAATACCTAAATTTTGATCAAATATTCATTTCAACCACCTTAATAGCTAAATTAACTTCATCATCTCCAATTTTCTAAATTAAATCCCTAAATTTATCTAGCTATATTCCTAAAGCCATATAACCCCTTATTACACCCTAAGGCCTTAACTAAATTGACAACCTAGCCCACCCCTAAACTCACCTAAAAACCTTCTAGAACCTAATATACCACTAACCTTCTCCTAAATAATTTCCAGCATAATTTTCTTCAATGTTACACATTTAACAACTCTCAAAGCTCTAGAACCTTTCCTAAATTGCCATCTAATGTCCTTGTCTTTGTCCTACCTTCTTTTCGCAAAATGAAACCCTAATTCTTACCTCATGTGGCACCCAAAAGCCCTAAAACTATCAGAAAAATTGCATTTCATTTTTTCTCTCAAAACAAATCCTAAAATTCTACAAACTCATTTCTTCTATTAGAATCCTAATAGGTACCAAGTTTTCTATGTTTTATATATTCTTTAAACCACCTAAAAACCTCGTTAATCCTTGTTTTGCTTTTTTGAAATTAGGTGTTTTATCAAGAAGGATTTTGGATTAGAGGCAAAAAGAGTTTATCAAATCCTTAAGAGCAAGATAGTAAAGGGTTTAATCTTGCAGTCCTACTACAAGTAAGTATTTTGATTAGTTTGTGTAATAATGAAATGTATTAGCAAATAATAGTATACAATAATAAGAATACAAAATAAAATATATGATTTATGCAAAATATCATGTATTATTTAGCTTAAGTAAAATATGTTGACTTTGGAATTTTTCTTGCATGATTTAATGAATGTATGATATAAATGCATTAAATATGGAATCACGTGATATGTATTCTATTTTAATATATTTTATGTGATTTTTCTCATAATTTTTCATGATGAAATTGAACAAATATGAATATAATAAAGCTAGATAGAAAATAGCACACAGAAGTACCTAAAAAAATTATTTTTTGGTAGAATTAATGAAATGATAGTTTTGTATTTTAGAATGTAAAATAGAAAGTTTGATGATTTTTCAACTTGGTTTGCTATTTTGATGTTTAGTAGTAAAATGAAAACTTTCATAAATTTTCAAGGCCATTTGCTATTTTTAAAAAATATTTTATTTTTGGCTAACACTGTGTAGGTGGACATTGAACCAGTTTAGTATATGGGCAGAACTGGCCATATTTTTTTATTGTTTTTCAATGAACCTTAGCCTTACTGAACTGGCCATGTGTCTAGTATAGTTTATTAAGCTTAATTAGATCGAAAAATGCAAATATAGTGGTGAATTGGACCCACCTTATGAACCTTGTGCAAACCTATCCCTTGTTTCAGCCCTATTTTAATTTGATTTTTGTACAGTTCAACCTTAATTAATTAAAATAAATGCTAAACCCACTTGATTAATGTGTAATTAGATATAATTATTTAATATAGGTATATTTTAATTTATTTGATTTTTATTAAATTCAAATTGGATATATATATATATATAGATTAATGAGGCAAATTAGGTTAATTAGATATAATAGGACTTTTAGTTATAAAATTGGATAAATGAGTATATAATGGGATTAGATTAATTTAGACAAATTATTATGGGCCTTGGAACATAAAATGGACTTTGTTGGTGGTTTAGGCCTAAATATAATTAAATGGGCTTAAATGGATTAAATATGCCAAATCAAAATGAGCTAAAAAATTGAATTAATAAATTGTAACATCCCTCCTTCAATGGTTCTTAGTTGTGCACTATACTTGAGGTACCTGTAAAGAGGGATGTTATGCCAACCTCGAATTGAGGCTTAGGCTCTGTGTATGTGTAATTAATCTTGTAATAGATTTATAGTCATATCCTGACTTATATTTTATAGGTTATGGCTCAAGACAATATAGCATTGATGTAAAACCCTGAAAATTTTTCTTTTTTTTTTCGAAATAAATAAGTAAATAAAATTAATTCTCGCTCCAAAATGAATTAATTCATTGTTATGGGTTATCGATTAGCAAACAATAACCTAGAGATAAATCGAGTAATATAAATTAAATTCGATAGGATTTTATATCGTATTTAAAATATAAAATGTTACTAAAATCCAATTTAAAATTTATATAAATGATGAACTCGAGTAGTATTAGATGTTTTAACTAAAAATTTTACTAATACCAATTGCATAAGCACAAACCCTTACAGATTAATCGAAATGGTAAATTAGCTTGTATAAATTTACCATGAACTACCAGTCAAGGTTATACTACTCTTAAAATTTTTCTTCCTTTTCTCCTTGGAACCATAGCTTTTAGTGGATGGGATTAGTCAACTTCCATACTTTATGAGACAAGACATATATCTGTGCAAATGTGATTATTCCTCTTGTAGTAGAATCTTGACTCCTTGCCATCTCCGCACCAAAAACAAGTACAAACACTTATGCAATATTCACTTACAAATCAGGAAGCACAAGTCCTCATGAGTTATTGTGGGAAAGTTCCTTCAAGCTATACCTACTCAACATCTTTCCTTTTTCCCTTAAAGCACCGAGAGTTATAAATAAAGAAAAACACCAACAGCAAACATGAACACACCCTCATCTTAACATCATTTAAACATATATTGGCTTTTATTATGTACGTGATCGTGAATCTGTGTGTGTGTAAGTATAAACGTAAGTGTGTGTTTGCATGTGTGAAGTGTGCATGTGTATGTATATCTGAATCTGTGTGTGGGTGTATTTGAATAAGTGTGCGCGCGTCAGTTTTTTTTTTTTTTTTTGGTGTGTGTGCATATACTGATATATGTGGGTGTGTGCTTGGAAATTGTGTATGAATAATAATAATAATAATAATAATAATAAATAATAATAAGAATAGCATAGAATATTGGTGATAAATAAAATGAGTCAAAATCCGTTAAAGCGTATAATATCGAGTAGTAGTCGAGATAAGCTTCAAAACTACTCTTTATACAAGTAAATAGAACTCAATATGATTATGTTATAGTCCAATTAGATTTATGTTAAATCCATTTATAAGGTAGTATAGAACATTTATCGAGTGAGATATCTTATAAAGATCTATAAAAGTTGGAAGTTAATTAGACCCATAACCTTTTGTCTTAAATGAGCTATTACGGTGAAATTTGGGACCTACCAAATATACTAAAAAGTGTCGAAAAATCAATTCGGTCGTTTAGGCACTATAAGATCCTATAATTAATTTCTATATATTAATTTGTTATTATTTATTATAGGCGAGGTAGACTCCATCACAGATTTCCCCAAGGATTACTACGACCATATCTAATATCATGGACAAGTGACAAACTATAATTGTACACACTGTTTGTGGTTGCAATGTAGTGCATCTTATTAATTACATGCAAATAATGAATTATGTATGGGGATTAGGGTACTACTTGTTGTTTGAAGATTGAATGATTGCCAATCTACCTAAATAAAAGCTGAACTCTTGTTAAAATAAATTTTACTTGTGAATATGATGATTGTCTGAAAAATTGAGTGGTCATCCCAAAACTAAACATAATGATAATAAATAATAAATTAACCTGCCATGCATTGCACGACTACATGATTGCATCATCATATCATCAAAGGTACCTATTATTTTTTGAGTCTATAGAAATGTTGGGGGTAATTAGTAAGGAAAAGTGGTTAGCCTGAGTAAACTATTGGGTTTCACATAAACTAATTGGTAAAGTAAGGAGCATCGATTGTGCTATCAGCTTTGTGAAAGTGGAATATTATATGGAGAATCTAAAGTATCAAGTTAGTAACCTGATTTAAAAATACATGGCCAAACGATTAAAAGTTCCTAATTAATATTTTTAGATGTTCTTGTGAAGTGGTATTACTCCGAAACCCCGATGGGAGGGCATAAATCAACATCCTATTTAGATTCCGGTCATTCAAGCTTATATTTGTTTATTTGTGTGATTGTAGCATTGCATATGTTTGAATAATAAACTTGTTTTTTGTCTGCTTGTGTGTGTATTGTTATGGTTATCTTACTAAGCCATGGTCCGCTTACCTCCCAACAGTCACTACTTGTTTCAGGTAAACTCATGGCTAGTATCAATTCGCAATCTTGTTGCAGTATGGTGTCAAAGTCCGCTAAGGTCATCTATGGCAGTGGAAAGGAGTCAATCAAAATTAAATATTTACGTTTAAGACAATGTTTAAGTATTATGCTATAGTTGTAACTAGACATTATAAGTAATCATGTAGTATATATTATTATTGGCTATTATGTGTGTGTGTGTGGTGTGTATTTATATTCTATTCTATACAACCTAATCTTGTATGTAGGAATCACCCTCCTTTAGTAATTTTAATCGTGTTATTCTCATGAATTATACTCAAGGCCTTGACATAGCTTAAATAGATACTCATAAGCCTCAGTGTGGATTCATGTGACATATCATATTCAGGGTACCCTCAGGAGCGTGACAATTGACAATCTCTTAAATTAAAACCAAAGTTTCCATAGAGCTCTTTAGAATAATAAAGCGGTACATATCTCAAAAAGTCTTGTACAACAAAATGAATATCTTCCTACATAAGGAGTCAGCCCTTTCTTTACCTCTTCATATACACCAAAAGTGCTAAACCTTAGAAATTTATGTCCAAGGTAAATACATGGATCATTACAAATAAAAACTCATAAATGGATAAAACTTCCCCTATTAACATTAATGACAAAAAGAATCAAAAGAAAACAAGTAACAAAATGACAACATAATTCATAACATCAGCCATCACAAGAGCATGTAGCTAGCATAAAGTCATCCTATCCAGCTAGTTGTTTGGTTATACCTGGGTTCATCAGAAAAATCAAAACTTTAGCTTTCAAAGCGAGTTAGTATGCAAAAATAGTGCTAACACGGTAGTTAGATGCTTAAGACACCATTGGTGGCTCAGCAGGTAATTGGTAGGACAAACGGTATTGGGATAACGTCCATTTACGTTAGGTGAGAAGTAGTATACGTAGTGCATGACTATAGATACCGATTGAGCTGCATATCACCATGGACTGAAATAAATGGAGACATGTAATGGCTGTGAATCCTAGATAAGGCTATTACTAGATGTTCTTATAGGAAATATAAAGTATCTAGACTACTTATATCAATCCCCCTGAGTAGTTGTCGCTATTAAGGACCTCCAAATTCCCATGACTTGTTGTCTAAAGTGTGAGGGCCCCTGTGTTTTTTGAATCACCTTAAATTGCTGGTTGTTGCATTAGATGTAGTCTAGGTGCATATGCCATATCGTATGTGGTTGCATTGTTGTGTATTGGGTTCAACTCATTCCTTTTTTTTTCCAAGTATTAGTGATTTCAACTTTGATGCTTATGCATATCTTAGGTATGGGACGATTAATATGAGCTTATTGACGAGCAAAGTGGCTAGGAACATTGGATCATGTGTTTTTTAAAATTAAAGTTGTAAATGTCCTTTCAATTTTATAATTCTTTTGAGGAGTCTGGTTTGTGCATGTGGTTGTAAAAGCCTTTATCAAATATTTTATATATTTATCTACCTTTGATATCTTTCCGCTGCTTAATCAAATGTTTTCAAAACATAATTATATCATTCTGGAATCTAAAATTGATTAGCAAACGATTACGATGAACATATAGTTTAGGGCAGTCTTAGAGAACACGCCTTGACTCTATTCGGGGCATGACATAATTCTAATTGTAAAACAAACACATTATTATACACCACAAATGAACAAAAAATAATACTAAAAGAATATAAAATAAAAGGTAATATCTAAGAGGTATGATAGTAAGAGAAGTGATAAAAATCTCATGCTACGTATGGATTTACTTTTAAATAAACAATATGTAATGCAAGAAGACTAGAGATCTTCATGATTTGAAGATACAATTTGATGTGTCAACAATTATATCAAAATTACATCACCCAAATGTTATGATAATTTATGCTGAACTTTTTTTTTTTTTCCAATAATTTATATAAAACTTAAAAGTCACAACATTTCACAAGTAACATGATGCATGGATTTAATTTTTGATAAACAATATCTAGTGCAAAAAAATGTGGGAAGGGCTATCATATACACATATGTAAATATGATGTTTTGCATAATTAGTAATATCATTTTAAACTAAATCACACAAATGTCATATGATTTATTTGAAACTTAAAAATCACAACTCTTTATAGGTAAAATGGAATGTTTAATTAGAAAATTTTAATTATATTGCAAATATCAATAAAAAGATACAATGTATAAAAATATTGAATTAAAAGAATTATATTATATAATAGACACAACACAACAATAATTAAAAATATATATATTTATCTTGAAAAAAGTTACCGTTAAATTATTATAGATTTGTGAGAAATACTATTATATGTATTATAATTTTATACAATGGTTTTTTTCCAATGAAATAAGCATCATGTGGAACTATTTTATTTTAAATCATTACAATAAACATCATGAATGTGGTAGCTTTTTCTCTTTTTCCTCTTGCGTTAATTGTGTGAAAACATGTGCTATTCAAGTATGAAAAATATATATTTGAAAGTATTTATTAGTATATTTGCGATGTAATACTCATTTAAGCGATTTACTTTAAGGAAAAAAATTAAAAGAAAAAAACGAAGTAAAAAATCATTGATATAAATGCATGGTTTATAGACTGTTTTAATAGGTTTAATTTCATAAATCTCAAATCATACTCAGGACATGCATTGCATGAAATAAAGTAAAAGTAGGTATTCAAATTATAAAGCAACCATATTATTATACACTAGATTAGTGGGAACCTCACTACTAAAAAACTGACCTTTAGAGATAGATATTTTGTGATAGAAAATTTTTGTCTTAAAAATATGAATCAGAAATGGATTTACGACAAATTTTTTATCAAAAAAATTGATGTCATATTTTGTATTTCATAATGTTTTTCGACAAAATCTGCAACAATTACAAACAGATTTGCGATAGAATTTCCTTTGTTGCAATTCCATCTCTTATTTAAGTGGGATTATAATACTTTAGAGCTAATTTTTATATTTTTCAAATTTTGTTGCAAATTTTTCTGCTTTTAGGAGGAAAAATAAAAAATTTATCACCATCTTTTTCTTTCAAATTCCATTGGAAAATTTCTATCTTTAAAACCAACATTTCTTATAGTGTCTTTGCATTGATACTATGGGGTCTGTTTGGATTGTCTGTTTTTCATCTGTATCTGTATCTTTTTTAAAATGATATGTGCAAAATATATCCGATTTACATCTAAATTTTATCTATATTTGTTCTATTTGATCTTTTGATGAGAACTGTCAACTTTTTTTTATCTATATCTATTTCTTGATAAATAATTTGTTAGAAAAAAGTTTGAAAAAAGTGTCTGTATCTGCTAGAAAAAAGCCAAAACAAACAGACCCATGGTACTTGTTCTTTTGTTAGATAGCCCACATATGACATGTTTATATAGTCTAGAGAAGCATATTTAGTAGCTTCATATCTCACATCAAAGTAAAATCTTTCAAAGTAATATTCATTTAAACTACATACTTTTCTAATAATTACAATTCAAATGATGATGCTCTTACCTTTAGTAATAGACAGATTCACATCTTTCATCGAACAAATAGTTTCCTTAATGAGATCCTCAACGTGAAAAGCAGACTTAACATCCTCCCTTATTTTATTTTTGCACACCCAACGCCCATCGTATGTTAGTATTTATAATACTGAAAATTTCCCATTGAATTATTTGATATAGTATGTCTAAAAAAAAATTAGTTAACCTTTCAATACACATAACTCACATTATGGTGCAAATGTAATGAATGAAAAAGAATGGAACATGAAAAGGTAAAAATTTATTGAATCATATATTGCGATGAAATTAATATACTTATCATAACATAATTTTTTAATTGACCTTTTGATACAAGCTAATTTTATTATAAGAGCACCATTTTATATGATAATAAAATTTATTCAAGGAAGGTAAATTTTTTTTTTTTTGAACATAAGGAAGGTAAATAAAAATATAAAGTATATGTGGGTAAAAGAAGGAACCATATATTTATGGGTAATATCGAATTTGATAACTAATCTTTGCTCAAAAAGGTAATGAGATATCTAAACTTTTAAAAGTTTAATTTCAGTACCTAATTGAATTTTTTGAGACTAAATCTAGTGCCTCACTTAACACTGTCAACTTCATTTGTCTATGTGGACACACTAACCAATTATCACTTGACAATGTAGAAGAAAAAAATTAAGAGAGAGGATACGTTGAAAAAAAAATCGAAAGAAAAGATGAAAAATGATGAACAGTACATTCCTAGAAGCTTAAAACAAAAACAATTTCTCATTGATTTAAATCGAAAACTTAATGGGTCTTGTAAAGAATTAGCAAAAGTAACAAATACATAAAGGATTCAGCCAAAAACCTAAAAAAAAAAAGATTGAAAATTTATGAAAACTTAAGGTTTTCCATTTTAAAGTAAAAGAAAGAAATGTACATATTATTTATGGGATAGAAATCCCTTATTCGATGATAATAACAAAAATAAAGGATAAGAGGACAAAGGCCTCGTTGAGAAAGATTGAAAACTGAACTTACTTTGTTGAATGATGGTGTTTGGTGAATTTTTGGAGGTTATCGATGTTGGTGGTGTTTATTATGGGCGCTTCGGTGGATTTTAGTTTCTTATTGGATGATCGTATTGGTGGTGGTATGCTTAATGTACCAACCGTGGCATTTCAGTGAAGGTGTGGTGTGGAGGTTGCTTAGTTTGTTTTTTGGGTGGTGCATGTGTCGGTACTTGTTGTTGTGTCGTTGTCGCATTTGTGAATTTAGGTTTGTCTGTCCGACACGTGGCTGAGGTAGTGTCAAGTTTGGTTGGAAGACAAGTGGTGGTGTGTTTGTGTTGGTTTCAACTTGTTTGGGTTCGCCAAAATGTAGAGAGAGAGAACCTAAGAGAGAGAGAGAGAGAGAGAGCTACTTCAATTCCAGGAGCTCGATAAAGTGGAGATCCCCATCTTTCATTTTACTAATTGATCTTTTAGTTTATTAATTGAATTTTTTAATCCATTTAACATGTGTTGTGTAACGATTGGTTGGATAGTCTACATCAACAACGAAGTTTAACGATGTTAAGTGATTGACCTAAAATAGCCTCGAAAAGTTTAATTAAGTGCTGAAATTGAACTTTTGAAAGTTTAGATACCTAATTACATTTTTTGGCAAAGTTTAGGTACTAAATTCAACATTAACCCTTTATTTATTGAAAACTTCCTATTGAATTTTGTGATATAATATCTCTAAAATGGTTTTAATTGACCTTTTGATATTTTTAACTAACCTTATGAGCAAATGTAATCAATGAAATGATTAAAACATGAAAATGTAAAATCTATTGGATTGTATGTTATAATAGAATAAATGTACACTTATCATAACATAGTTATTTGTACTTCACATAATATGTATAAAATAATTTTAGAAGATCTCTTACAAAAAAAGTATATTTATATTTATCTCTATAGATTTTCTGTTGTCAAAATAACATAAAATATTATATTCTAATTTTGTCACTCTTAATAGTTAGGTAGCATTTGGTTGTAAGAACTAAACTAAATAAGGAGGACTGGATTGGAAAGTACAGTACAAGAAATACTAGACAGTACAATTCTCTTGTACCATGTTTAGTACACATGGGACATAATAGTACTGGATAGAAGTTTTATTAAGAGATTTTATTTATTTTTTTTCCAGTTCCAATATTTGTGAACCATGAAATATAAAGGACGAAAATTTTAAATTTTATTCAGTCCCAAATATATTTTGTAAACCAAATATGGTACATTGATTGTGTCCAATCTAGTGCTATAACAAATTGTATAACCAAACGCTACCTTAGTATTTCTTAACATTATTATAATCATATATGTTCTACCAAGTGCCAATGCATACAAAGCAGAGGAATTTGTAACTTTTTCCAATGAAAATGAATTATCTCCATCTACCTTCTATTGAATTTACTTGATTTATACTTTTAAAATGCCATCACGTATAATTAATTGTTAAGGATTAAATGGAAGCAAGTGATGTATGGTGACGTGAGGGGTTAGTTTGAGAATTTGGATAATTTCAACCATTAAGATGAAAATTTATAGAAACTAAATGAAAAATAGTTAAAAGGATGTACATCTTTCCTCATTTTAGCCAACATGACATTAGCAGTGTTATAACTACCGAACTAAATTCTATAGTCTTAGGTTCTTTTTAGGGGATCAGTCTTGTATGTCATTAAACAATTTAAATCTATGCCCTATTGTAATTCAACCATTTAAATGCTTTTTATAATCAAATTTATTAATGAATGGCTTTGTGATATACTAGCAAATGATTCACCCATATTGCACATGCGAAAAAAAAAAAGGTTGAAATCTTTGGCTATAGAGGTGGAGATGATTTTTGTTGAGTAAAGAGGGAGAAGAGATAGACTAGAGTAATTGTACAATAAAATAAAGTGAGCAATTGTCGTTAATTGCCCAATAACATAAAGTAAAAAAAAAAAAGATAAGGGAAGTAACCATTGTACTTTATTTTTTTATTTTTTGATATAAATAAAGTAGATTCACTTAATAGTAAAATCTATACCCTATTATGATTAAACCATTTAAATACATTTTTGTATTAACTTTTATAATCAATTTAATGGTTAGATGACGGGATGGATGGCCTTGTGATAAGATAATAGAAGTTCCAAATATATACATATATATTAGTGGATGATTTATTTGTGTTGCGTGTGCAGAAAGAAAAGACAAATATTGAAGTTTCAGCTATGGAAGTAGGGACGATCTTTGTTAAGTAAAGAAAGAGAAGAGAAGAGAAAGAGAGAATAAGATAAAGTAAGTAATTATAGCTAACTATCCAGTAAGATAAAGACAATAAAAATAAAGGAAGTATTGTTATACTTCATTTTTTTTTTACATGAAGAAAGTAGATTCACTTAATACCAAATGTGATTTCATCGATCACAATGTGTTAGAGACATTCAACTCGACTATAATAGAGGCTAGACGCATGTCAATTATGTCAATGATGGAGTATATAAGACAATAATGGGCAGGATAGTATCCAAGAGGGAGGCCTAGTGTTAAGTGGACCCAATGCTTCACTCCGTGTGCTTGTTTAAAAATACAAAAATAAGAATGGCAGTGCCAATTGCTATGCCATTACCCAGTGGAAGTATTACTTTCAAGGTCTAGCAATTGACAGACTCCTATGTTGTGGACTTGGAGGCCAATAGTTATAGCTATAATACATGGGGGTTGAATGGGATTCCATGTGCACACGCCTGCAATGTTATCTTATACTTAGGTAGGATGTTGACAACTATGTTCGCAAGTGGTATATCAAAGATATGTACAATCGCACTTGTAGCTGTACATTAGATTTAATCAAGAGTTTCAAGTTTTGGTACAAAACGAACCAAAAGACATTGTTACCACCTATCATCAAGAGAATCTGATAGACTAAAGTTAACCAGGAAAGGGGAAGAAGGTGAGGGGAGCAAAAGGCATACAAAGAAGGGATGGTTCATGACATGTATGTTGTGCAAGTGAAAGGAACACAATAGGGTGAAATGTCCACAAAAGGGTCTTCACAAGAAGGTAACATGCATTACTATTCTCATTTCATATGTTTTTAAGTAGCTAAATTAACGTCAATGATAATATTATCCTATTTCATCATCATTTCTAGGTTGTAAAGGAAGGCAACGGCCAAAATAAGAGGAAGAGACAAAGAACCAGTGTGAGTGCTGCTGGACATGAAAGGGTTCTATTAAGGAGGAAAGGTACTGGTGGTGTGGATGTTAGTGGGGGGAAGGGTGCTGGTGGGATGGCTATCAATGGATCATTTGGGAGTGCACTACATTTGTTAGTTACTAACGGTGTCAAGGGTCATTCCAATGTAAGCTTGCGTCAAGTAAATCATTGTGCTAGGGAGTTTAATTGAATTTTGTTATTTTTGACATTTTAATGGTTACTTTGCAGCAGAGCAATGTAAAATCAGCTAGATTGCCCAATAAAATGAGGTAAAAGAAAAATTTGTTAATTCAAAGCATGATGATTGGAATAGGCAATAATTAGCACAGAAACAAGGAAGTGTTCATAAGTGATTGGAATCCTCATCTCCACCTCAGCTCACAAGAGAAGCTACAAAATTATGGCTAAGGGATATCGACAACTCTATAGGAAGTAACAATTTTGTTATTCATCAACAATCAGAGCCAAAGGGATATGAATCCCACACAAGAGAGTCAAAGTAGATAAATGTAGCTGGAGTGATTTTGTTGTCAAACATGTGTTCTGTCGTGTCTTTTATAATAGTGTTCGTATTGAAACTCTTAGCAACTCTATGTACCTTTTAAAAGGCAAAGTGGAAGTAACAATAGCCCTTCTTAGTTAGGTTTTTTGTGTTGTATGTACCTTTTAAGGTTACTCTTATTTATGTTTTGTTGCATTCGATCATTGATGTAATATAACAATGCTATTAGTAATGGCAAGTGCTATTATTTGACCATCTCTACTTGAGCATTTCTTTTGTCATATTATGCCAGGCGGTAGTATTTGAGATTCTCCTTGTAGTATAATATGTTGGTTTATTTGTTCAATTCACTTGTCAATTTTTCAATAATTGCAATATAGCTTCAGACAAATTGTTTAGTTCAGTTCATATTGGTTTATTATGGTGCTTTTTCAATAACTGCAATATAAATTCTGATAGATTGTTTAATTCACTTAATTTTACCTTTTTTGCCTGTCAATTTTACATTTCATTGGAGAATTTTGTCATCAAAAGTTGAATTCTTCTAAACAAAAATTAGATTAGAAGATCTTATAACTTCTTCTTCATCATAGGATCTTCCTTTCCACACACATCACTAGAATCCTTAGCTAACCACTCAAAATAATTGCACCCATCATCATAATTAAAAAGTATATATTTATATATATAATAATAAAGCAAAAATTAAACATTTGAACCAACGATTTATTCATCCATTTTGACTGTATTACCCAATTAAAAAGTGAAACAAATAACTCTCTCAGACCAGAATAAAAAAAATAAGAGTTTAGAACTTTAAATAGCTTGTATCCATAGAACACTTGGCGTAATATAGATAATGAATACCCTATTGAATCATTGACATCCATAGAACTTTCAACCAGCATTAGCATGGGTCTTCATTGTAGAAAGCTTATCTTTAAGCCACAACGATAGAACACAACGCTTCCATTCGATATGGGGAATCATATATATGATGAAGCAACTGGCTGGGAAGAAGATGATATGTTCACTAGATGATTCCAAATCTTCAATTCGATTTGGAGATGTCAGTTTTTGGATTTTGGCCATTTTAAAGGTTTTTTTGTGTAGAGGCTTGATGAAAAGAAAAGAGAAAAAAAAAAACTTATCTTGACCTGATTTCTTCACTGATATTAGAAATGAGAAAAAACACATGTCCTATCATTTCTTTTATCTATTTTCTATTTCATTTTAATTTCTCAATGACTATAAGTGACATTGGGACACAATTATTATGGCATAATGGCATTAGATTATTTATTGCAAGTACTAATAGTAACGTGACTTGAAAGTTACGATTAGGTGCCAGATTTAGCACTTTAAATTAGTAAAATTGAAAATTTCAAAAAATTCAAGTATGTCCTGACAATACCCCTAAATAAATGCACTCCTTCAACTGTTATTAATTACAAAAAATAGTTTAAGGACCTCCTTTAAAAATGGAATATCATTTTTCTAAAAGTTATAAGTTTTTCCATGAAAAATAATACTTTCTACTTTTAAAATTTCAAAGAATATTTTCTCAAAAAAGGGACCAGACTCTACATCTACCAAATATACAAGTTCTTTCCCTATAATTATCAACCCTATCCTAGTCTATGAAATAACCTAACACTACGTTTGGCAACATTGTCGAAGACGAAAAGCGATGAAAAACAATGGAAATAAACTTGTGGAAATGTTTCCTCAATTTTTTGTAGAAAATTTTGTGAGACAATAATGGAAATCTTACCTTCGCTTTTCATCACTTTCTGCTGCTTTCCATCACTTTCTTCTGTTGCCAAACACACACTTTCTGCTATTTCCAACAATTTCTATTGGTTTCCATTACTTTCTGTTGGTTAATGTTTGTGCCAGACACAGTGTAGGGCCACTGGCCTTTAGACTACAGATTCCAAAATGTTATGGAATAGACTTTAGACTTAGTTTTGATCTTTCTTCTTCTTTTTTTTTTTCCATTTGTTTACCCATACTCTCTTACGTTGTTTATTTTTCTTTTTGGAGTAAATTACAAACAAGAAGTTACCTATATTTTTCCCATTTCATTTGTAGTTTCACTATAAAAAAAATAAATTAAATAAATACATTTTAAAAACTAGTAAATGAAAAACATAAAAAACAATTAGGAAAAAGTGGAAAAAAAAGAGAAAAAAAAAAAGAAAAGTAGAAAATATGAGAGAAAGAATATTTCAACTATTTTTCATGTGAATGGTGAAAAATCATTTTTACTCACAACGTTGAATGTGTTGTTGTTAATAGTAATAAATACGTTTAAAAAGTTGTTTTATTAGAATTTTATAGACTTCTAACCAAAGTGAAGTCTTGTTTTTTTAGCAATGTGGACTTTTATTTTGTCTTTATGGGAGTTGCACATGTTATGAGTATTCTGTAATACCACATTGCTTATTTCATAATTACAAGTAGATATGCTTATGTATAAATAAATGCACACATTGAACAAATTTTTCAATGAATGTGCTAAAGAGTATTTTTCTTAAGCCTTACCTTGCGTGTCAAGTTCAAGGATTTTTTATCTTAATTTTAAATTTATTATTTAATTTTCTTTATTTTATTTAATTTTTGATTTTTTTTAATAAAAGAATAGATTGGTTCAATGGGCCAAAACCCTAGCTCGTGAATTGGCAAGTGGCTCGGACCTGCCCACCCCACCCTATACTTGGGTAGGTTTCGAGCTAAGCCTCATGGGACTCATGATCCAACGGGTCTGGGATGGGTCTAGGCCATTTCAACCCAGTGTTGATGTCTAATCATATCGATCTGGTTGTTACCTAGATTAGACGGTCTAAACTTAGACTTAGACCATTATATTTGTTTGGCTAGCTTTTTCGCACAGATACAAATATTTTTTTCAAACTTTTTTCTAACAAATTATTTATCAAGAATAGATACGGATAAAAAAGTTGGTAGTTTCTTATGAAAAGATAAAATAGATCAAATATAAATAAAATATAAACGCAAATAAAACATATTTACACATATCATTTCGATACATATACGAATGAAAAACAGATCATCCAAACAGACCCATAGACTTATGACTTAGTCAAAATTTCTACATGGGCTCATATTTTTTAAATAACCTTTCAAAATTTTCTTTAAATATGTGATGTACTCATTTTGAACGATCCCCAATTTAATACAAGTCTACATAGGAAAATTTGGAAATTTTCAAGCACAACAATAATTTGGTACAAATCTTTTGGACATCAAGCTTTTTCATTAAAGTCCAAGTTTTCTCTCTTCTTCTACAACTTTGAATTTTAAGACTCTCCCCTATAAACTAACATAGTCTAAATATTCTAGAGAGGCTAATCTCACATAGGTAAATTCATCTATATTGAAGAATTTAAAGACCATTTCTACTTAATCTAACCAAATACCCTAAAACAACCTAGACTGATACAATAAAAGACTCAGGTTCAAAGGTTGTGGGATCTAACTAAGAAGGAGGATAAATTTTGAAGAGAAGTTATGCAGGCTAAAAACTAAAAAGTTAAAGAGTATAAATTAAAGAGTAGGACCTTTTTTTTTATTTCATGCTTAATAACTCTATAAGATTTCCTCAATAATAAAGAGTCTGAAGCATCTGCTAAAGGGTTTATACCTTTTTAAAAATTAGTGATCCAAGAAAATTAAAGATTATTGAATAATTCAAAGCATTCACTAAAGGTTTTTATGTTTGGAATTATATAGAAGTCCCACCAACACATATAAACTAGTAAACACCAACTTCTACACTTTTGATCTCCCAAACTCTATTCTTAATGCACTTCAACACCTAAACTAACCTATCTTTAAGCAATATCACTTAGTCCCTCTCATGAACTCTGTAGATGCATGGATTTGATTATAAAAAGGCTTTAATCCTAATTTTTATTTAACTCTTTAGGTTAATATGATAGGGTTTAAAGAGATTGGCTTAACTCTATGGGAGTTTTAACATGGTAAGCCTAGAGTAGGGCTTGTTAGAATTGGCCTGTCCAATTCCAACATTTCTCAAATTGGCTTACACACATTACAAATGAAGGCCCTAATGGGCCTGGGTCCACAAGGGAGCCCACATCTATATCTGCTATGAGAGGGAATCATCCTAGCTATTGGTTGTCTTTCTCATTTGACGGATAATATCGATGGCTAGATTTTCTATAAATACCCTTTAGTCCTTACCTCATTTGGACGAGGGGAAATCTTGGACAAATACTGTAGTGCTGCCGGATTTCCGTTTTAGTGAATCAATTGCTTGATTCACTAAAGAATGCACATGATCTCGTGATATTTAGTGAGGTTGATGCTTCTTAGCTCCCTCATTTGTCATACGTGTGTTAGACCTACTAAGATTACCTACTCCTCCTCCCTATACGACTCTCTATTAATCATCCTTACACGTGATGTTTCCCTAGGTTATGTGTAGTGCAATAATCACGTGGCATGCAGTTGATTTTATTGATCGAATCCTTACCCACACAAACTTTATGCGCGTTCACTCATTTCTAGCTATTTTTTTATTGATGCATATCAGCTATGTAGCTACTCCAAATTAAAGGGCTATTAACTAATGAGTTACTTAAGATATGAGACACCATAGTTGGGTTGTCTGGGTGTTATGGATGCTTATATATACAACTACAGTGGATTAATAGTACAAATGGCTAACCAAATAACGGCTTTGAGATGGGATGGCCAGGTGTTTAAACTTTTAAGAGCTAGAGAACACCTACATAGGTATCTGTACGTATGTTTGTGCCTGTGTTTGTGTGTTTGGGGGGTATCTTAAGGAGTCATCATCTACTCAAGCCTAAAGATGTTGAAACCATGTTATATTATCAACAAATTAAATGTAATGACTTGGTGTTTGATGCGTTAGTTGTAAGTTGTATGTAGCTTATTTGCATGGGGTTCATGTGCATCCATGATAATCATATATTAAGATCCAACTCACGCCCTTGTGAGAGTTAACTTCATAATTACCATTACTATAGATGCTTTAAACTCATATGACGACCTTGGATACAATATTATTGGGAAAATGCGGATGACTTTAGCAACTTTGAGTAATAATGACTAAAGGATGTTAACTATAATGTTTTATGTTGGTCTTATAGTTTGTTTGCATTGGATAGACTTATTTGTTTATGTTGGATTTAACATACTTTTTAATAAGTGTGGATGAAGGGATCTAACTATTGTAGCCTTATGAATGTGTACCTTTTTCACTTTGTATGACATCAGTATGATGATGTGGAGATGATACATAAAGCTTGAAGGGAAGATTTTGAGATCATGACATAGAGGGAGAACACAAGCAATTTTAGATTCTATAATGTGCAACTAACAAACAAGAGAGTATAAGGTTTAGACCTTACAATTTTTGAGTGATTGAGCTTGATCTTTGCCCGAAACACTTTTTAATCTCTAAAAGCAAAGTTTCCATAGTAAAATAGCATATATAGATTTTTGAATTGCACCTGAGGAGGATACACTACCATGTGTTCATAAACTCTTGAGCTCAATGATATTTATCTAAGCACTTTGGTATTTATTGAATGGGATAAAATACACATGTTCTAAGATTATCATGATGATCTTATTATAGACTCGAGGCTTGTGCCTTTCCTTATGAGGTTGCCCAAGAGAGGTTAAGGGTGCACATATCAGTTCAAAGATCTTTATTCCTAACCACTAGCCCAATCTTCTTTGGTAATCCCAATAAGCTTATCATTTTCATATAGTATCAACAGCTAAATGATGGACTCTACGAAGACTAAGCATTAATGCTCCAAAAATTTCAACTTTTGGGTGTTGTGCCAAAGAATATTAAGTTAAAGTCGGTCCTAGAGCATGTTTATTGTTAAATTTTGGCATAAATATTAGGATAAGGCCCTCAACAATAAATGAAGGTTCTTAACCAAAAAGAAAAGAATAAGAAGCAACTTTTAGAGCAAATTTTTTATCAATTTATTTACTAGTATATAATTAAAATGGGACTCAAATATAATATGAATCACACACTCTTTTAAGAATCTTCATATTAAAGTGTAATATCACTTTTAATACACAAGAGTCATATATAATGAAATGACATAATATAATAAAAGGGAATGGGTATTGGAATGATAAATCTATTCCTATGTTTAGAAGAAATCATGGAATGAAATGTATACAAAAGTGTATTTGTCAAAAATTTCCACCACACAATAAATATATATTAAATTTATGATAGATAAGAAGAGTAATTAAGTTTTATAAAATTAATGAAACCGAAATGGAATTATGATTTTACTTTCTTTAAGGTAGAATTGAATTCCCCTTAAAACCTTAAATCGCAATCAAGGTTTCTAAAAGTGCATTCAAACATGGGAAAAGGAAAGAAATCAAAATCGTGGTTCCATTTTGTGTCTATTCCCATGTATAAAATATGATATAATATATATATATATATATATATGCTCCTGGAAGATAGAGGTCTTTGAAGTCATGGTGTGATATTTTAAGATCCCAACTAAGAGAGGGAAATTATTAAAATAAGTCTTCATGTGACGTTTGAAAATAAGGACGTGGTTGTATTATGACAGGTTTCGTCAAATAGTGGTAGATTTATTGTCAAATTATGGTGGATTAATCTAATTATGCTAAGTGGTTGGTTTTATTCAATTACAATAAGTTTCATTGAAGCTCTTTACACATGAATGGGTCTTTATTTTAAGTCACTGTAACGCCTTGAAATTTACATCAAGTTGTAATAGTGCCACGTATAACACATTATACATTCAGGCTACCTTCAAGTAGGGGTGAGCACGGATCGGTTTGGTTTGGTTTTCCTAAAACCAAATCAAACCCTAATTTACGGTTTGTTTTTTTTTCTATCTCAAACCAAACCATTAAGTAATGATTTGGTTTGGATTATAAAATTTTTAAACATTAAATAACGATTTGATTCGGTTTGGATTACGGTTTAAATCAAAATTTTAACTAAAAATTTTTCTTGTTTTAGTTTTTTTACATTTGTGTAGATTCTTAAATATTTATATCATTTTACAAAGTTGATATTATAAACTATAACAAAATACTTTATAAATTCATCATACTTTTAATCTATAATTCTCTATAAAAGTAATTATCCATCAATAAAATACATTCACTAACCAATACATAGTAAATCATAATATATGATTTTTAATATAAAATTCATCAATGAATAAAATGACCAGTTGACAAAATATATTAAACAATTAATACATAATGAAAGTTTATAACTGAATAAATAAATTTCATACTTTACAAAGTTAAAAGCTATTAAAAAAAAACAATAGTTCATCATCAACAAAAAATTACATATCATGAGCTTAAAAAAGGACAAGTTGATTTTAATTAATATTCACCAAATAAGAAATATTAAATGAAATCATATAAACATATAATAAAATATTATTATATTTTTCTAAAACGGTTTGGTTCGGTTTTACGGATTGGTTTGGTTTACCTTCTAAACCAAACCATAAATTTACGGATTGGTTCGGATTTGAAAAATTTCAAACCAAACCATAAAATAAAATCATATTTTTTATTTGGATTGGTTCGGCTACGGATTGGTTTGGTTCGATAGGTTTTTTTGCCCACCCCTACCTTCAAGGACTTGTCTATTTCAAACATTTTCTAGCTATTTTTTAAATTCTAAAATCATTTAATTTGATTTTGAGGTTAACTGAATTCATAACGGTAAAATAAGTCTTTAAAAAACATGGGCTCCATCAAGTCCTTAAAAATAATACAAATTTCAAAAATATAAATCCGGCTTTAAAACAAAATAAAATAAAAGCACAATAATCCAATGGCCCTATTCACTTCACTCTTCCTCCCAACCTCTAGAATCGCCAATCCCCAAGTTAATCATCATCATCATCATCCAAACCATCATCATCATCGCATCAAATCAACACTTGGAAAGAAAGACAACAGTGAGTCAAAGCCTAGTACAAAGCAACATAAGCACATACGAGATGACACACTAGCTTAAACTAATACAATGCAACAATAATTTATTATCTCTAAATTAAAGTGTAACAAGCTACACTAGAGCATTCACACTTCGGACCAATCTCTAAGAATCTGGGAGTCCTAAGTAATAGCAGCTACTCAAGGTATTAATATAAGTAGTCTCGATATTTATATCTCCTATATCTAACTGAAAAAAAAAAAGCTTCATCTATAGTTCACAGCCGTTACACGGCTTTACTTATATCTGTTCATAATATCGTTTGGTTCATCTGGTCCCATAAACGTGGACTAAATCATGTTATTTCCTTCTAAGCATAAGCAAAAGTTACGCTGATACCATTTGCCCCATCAGCTACTTGTTGAGCCACTTATGAATTACCATTACATTATGGCATACAATTGCATCATGGTAAGGGGTGGCCTAAGTGCCTAACTATTGTGCCTGGCTTTGAATAAGGTTGTCACTCTTTGAACATAATTAAACAGCACAAGCATAAGCACAAACACAAGCACAAGCAACACTTAATTATTAGGTCGTCTTTAAGTATTAATTCATTCTTAATGCCTATCCTCACACGCAACAAGCATATTGTTATGTACCTTATTGATTCGAAATCCAAATAGAAACTCAGAAGCCATCTCAAATGATAGATAAGAGGATTCATAGGCAAACATTTGTTTAAGAAATTAAACTATATAAGCAATTAAATTAATTATCCACTTATATTAAACTCATTTTAAAATCTATTTGATCAGACACTGGGATGAACCCCACCATGGCTGTCAAAATTGCCCCATGAGATATGGACAATTCTCTATTATCCGTTAACTTATCTTTTATTAATTTGACAAGGCTTAGCCTTACATGCCTTATTATTCATATAAGTATTTTAAATTAATTATTATCTTATATGAAATATTATTTTTTCTTAACAAACAAACATTTGAAACAACATACCCCCTTTACTATTCATGGTTTAGCCTAGCACATTAATCTAAGCTAATTACAAGTTATTAAGCCTATATTAACTTAACCTTAGCTAAGTTGATTAAAATTAATCAATTTAATCAAATTACTAAGTCATATTCAATTATCTCAGTAAATCTATTAACTAGTCTTCTATATATTCAAAAATCCACGTTAAACCTAGTTTAGTTACTAAGTTACAATAATTTATTCCATAGATATGTCCTATAAGATCTTTATTAATCTAGTTCATTTTAACTCATTAATGCAATATTAAATCACATTGAACCTAGGTTTATTAACTAAGCTTATTATATACTTAACTTCTATATTTAATCTAATTAGTTATTGATCTATAAATCCATTTAACTCATTCCTAATTATGTGAACTAACTAGCATGTCATATTAACTATCATTCATCTATTTCATTTTATTTTATTTATTTTTATTTTTATGAAAAACACAGGTGGATAGGTCAGTTGTGCTCTCCCTTGTGTTCCAGCATAAAAGAAGCACAACTCAATATATTCAATCGTGTTCCCATCATGTTTTATTCTTGCGTTGAAGAACAAAGAGAAGCACGACAAGATGGGGCAAGTCATAATCCTTTCGTGTTTCACTTAACAGGTTAAGCGCCCAATGATCAGAAAGAAAAATGGTGGGATTGGGAAAGCTGTGTTCTAGCCGTGTTGTTCTGGAGATGTGTTTAATGAAGAAAACTGGGAGAAGCATGGTTAAATAAGGCTAGTTATGTACCAGCCGTATTTCTTATCGGGTGGGTAAAAATCTTTTATGTTTTAAGCACCGAGAGAAACACGACTGAATAGGGCATCCCATGTTTCCCTTGTATTCTTTCACAAAAATAGATCATGTCATTTTAACATATTTATCTACTTGTTTTACCCCACAAACTCAACATACATCTTATAACCAGCATATAAGTTATAATCATAACTTACAATATCTATATGCATATTATTACTTCATATTTCTTCTAATCATCCCATCAATCATCTGGCCTATTTATGCATGAACATATACCTCGATTTTAGCATATAGATCCATATATCCAAATTTTCATATTTTATTTTAAACCCTATTTATAACTAACACTAGTCCATCATATGCATGCAAAAACAACAACCAAAACAAAGAAAAATAATTTTACTTTTCTTTTTAGCAAACACATGCAAATGAATCTTCTCTACTACTTCTCCTCTCTAGTTGTTGAAGCTAAAACATGCATGATCTCCATCTTTTATTTTGTTTTCTAACGTTAACTTCTCCTATAAACTCATTGAAATTGAGATTTTTGAGGAAAAGAAGAGACGAAGAAGAAGAGAATGAAAAGAGAAAAGAAAAGGGAATAGGAAAGGCAAAAAAAAAGGGGGGAGGGGGGAAGGGGGAGAAAAGAAGGAAAAGAATAAAGTAAAGAAAAATTAAAGATATTTTAGGATAAGGATATTAGGTTTTAACCTTTCAAATAAATATCTTTTATTTTGAAAGTATTTAGAAAATGATTTGAGAATCTATATAATAGAAATAAATAACTTGAAATAGGGATTTAGTTTAGGAGTTTAATCTATATCAAATTGATATTTAACTTAAGCTTGGGCTCAAGAATTGATATTTTTAAACAGACGGATAAATTCAAAATTTATGGGGATTCTAGAAATAAAAGCTAAACTAAAGTTTAAGGATTTAGGAATCTATTAAACATTTAAATAGCACATTTAGAGGTTTAAAGATTTGAAAATAGAAAAAAAGGGAGTTTAAATGAATAATTTGGAAGAATTGAATAATTTGATACATTAAAGAAGATTATTGAGACGAATAGGTAATTAAAAACGATATTTGGAATCTCAAATTTTTATTTTAATCTATTTACTAATTCGATTATGCCAAATTATCTAATCATATCCTATAATTTACTTGTTTTATTTATTTTAACTATCTAAATCATATTTCTAAACTAAATTTAAATCAAAATTTAGAATTAAGTACCTGTTATACTATTTAATTAAGCCAATCCTAATTTAAATAGGTAAGGATTTTAGTTGTTTCAGTCACCAAATGACAATTTATACCAGTAACGTCCCGACTAAAAGATACAGCTGTAAGAACATATAAAATTGGAATGCTCTCGCGTTTTGAAACCCGGAAATCGGTTTTGGTAATAAACATATCTATCCACGAATTATGAGCAAGTACACCTGAACTCAGCATATCGCACTGAAAACCAAGGCAAAGTCACTTATACAGTGATACTTACCGAAGCATGAGCCCATATGACATCATGTTCGTGCGATGAACAGAGAATTTAAGGCACTCGATCTTCCTAACTTTTTGACTATGCCTTGTTGGGACAGCTCGGGACAACCTTAACTGCCCTTCCGCCTTTAGCACATGCTCTAATGAGTGATGACCGGTGGGCGTTGTGTTTGCCAATTACCATCTAGCCCATTCCTTTCAAAACATGAGGACAAATTTTCATGTTCCACCATCTCCTTCATAATCGAATATGGGAATAAAATTAGCAAACCATTTAGCTTAACTTTAATCATGGTGTATGCACCCCCTAAGTCTTGAAAATGATTTAAGATGTATTACATATAATATGCTATATATATAGTATATATGATATATATATTAATAATATTTTAATTAATGAAATTTTATCTATATTGGATTGGTATTAGTTTGGTATCGATTCAATATTGATTTGGTTGGATCAGTTTATGAATAAAAATGTTGGTTTTTATCGATATCATATCTATATCAATTGAGTATTTGTTCGGTTGAAATGATGCCAAAATGACATCAAAACGGCGATCCAGGATAAAAATTGTTTTGATAACTATTCTTTCTTTTATTGTTTGTGTTAAATTTTTATTAATATTATACATGTTACGTAAATCCCTGTTGAATCTTTTTTCCTTGAAGTTTCAAATATTATAAATAACTTATAATAAATTAATAAATTGGCAACAATAACGATGTTGGTATTTCTAGTACAAAAAAGATGAAATGAAGTTGAAGTTTAAGGAGTGTTGGCACTTACTTTTAATAAGTTGAAGAGATTGTTTATGTATAATCAAAGTTTATGGATATTAGTTACAACATTTGAAGGTTATTTGTTAATTAATCGTAATTTAAATGGTTGTGTGTAATATTTAAAAGTTCGTGAATATATTTATACTAAAGTTAAAGTTTATGAGTTATTTTTCTCCCTATAATCCTATTAAATGAAAAAAAAAATTCTAAACATCTTCTCATGTTTTTATATGTTTTCATAAATTATACAATAAATATTGATAAGTATAATTAATATTTATTTTAAGCTCTTAGCAAATATCTTAAAGCTCTCCATAAAGGATACATAACATAAGTTGATGGGTATTCAAACTTATATGTAATCAATGGAGCAGTGGGGTCATAAATATGCAAGGAGAACTCAGTTTTCTTTGAACATCCTGCCTCCTGTTTCAACCACCACTCCTATTCTTATATAATGATATGGGTATTGGCTAAACCGTCCTAATGTCAGTACTAGCATAAATGTGACAGGTAAGTCTTTTGACTACTAAATTTGAGCGAAATGAATGACTGCAACCAGTGACTTAAAACATATGTTGGAATTAGGGTATGCTGAGTATAAGATAGGTACAGTTTGAGAATATATGTTTATTCCATATTATAGGTATAGGTTTCCAATTTAGACCTACCCTCTAATAGCCCAAAACCATTCTAGAATATATGCCTTATATGCCCTAAAGAGTGTGGTGCATCTCATGGAACCTATAATTTGTTTCCATAATATATTCATAGTAGTAAAATTTTGAGGCAAATTTTTGATAGCCTAAACTTATTTGTTTTATGGCAGAAAAATGAGTTATCAATATTTCCATAAATAAGTGAATTCCATACAAACTTTAGTAGCCATTCATATAAGCGCACGATCTCATCCCAACAAAGGGTTATCTTTCTCGTTTCATCTCCACATATGCCCACTTGTATATGGAGGGTTAAAATCAACCATTCGCTTATCAAGATATTAGTTTTTATTTAAACTATTTGCGTAAATTACATGAAATAATATCAATGGTTAGGAATAAGTTTATTTGAGGTACCAACATTTTGAGTGATTAAAAAGAAAAATCAACGTTTGAGAGTAAGTTCATCTAATGTATCAACGTTTCGAGTAATTAAAAAAAGAAATCAACGTTTAGAGATAAATTTATTGAATGTATAAACATTCTATGATGTTGAAAAGAGGAATCGAATTTTCACAAAGTGAGTCAAATAAGATATCAATAATTGATCATTAGAAAAAAAAAAGGAAAATTAGTTCAAAATTAATCGAAACATTAATACCTCAAATGAACTTTGTGAAGTGTTGCTAATATTTTATTTGATTTACTTTGTCCAACAATGGTTCATTTTTTTAATTGTTTAATATGTTAATACCTTAAACGAATTTATCTTCAAACGCAATTACATCCTGGTGAAATTTTTATTTATGTGTGATTTCTTTTATATATGGTAGAACTTAGATTTATAGGTAAAATTATATTATTATTATTATTTATTTAACAAGTCAATCCTTTTCTTCGGTGGATGGATAAATAAATGAAATATAAAAACTCATTGTCAAAGAAATTACAATTACTACACGCTTGTATTCAAAGAAGAAGAAACACAGATTTAAAAAAAAATCAATTTCAACCCGTATATCTACGTGCATTAACAAAGACAATAGAAGTTCGAAGTGATTTTAAGGGGTTTTTTATGTTTGAAATGATTTTCTCGCTTACATTTGTTAGAAGAAATGAAGATGGCGGCTGAAAACTAGTAAAATCAGTGGAATTGTTCAACCAAATAAGGATGTAACAAAAAAGGTGCTTGTCAGGTGACATATGGTTTTAAGGTTTTAGGTTTTTGTTGGGTTACTTTTTCAGGTAAACCAGTCATGTAACTCATCCTAAGTTTTAAGCAAATAAAGTAACGCAACCAATTAATTAAAACACATGGTAGAATTATCTTTGGTCTTATTATCATTATACTGGAGCTTTTGTCCTACCTAAACTAGCTTTTATCATCTACTTATTTCATGTTTGGTATAGGAGAGTGGATCTGGAATCGCAATTTCAGTTTTATTCTCATTCTTATGTCTGGATGCATTTTTAAAAGTTAAAATCCCAATTTTCGGAAATCAACAATTCGGGTTTTGAGGATATGCGAATCGCAATTCCATTTCTTCCTCATAAATATTACATTTACCTTTTTACACTCTCACACATTTATTATTCATATTAATTACCGGGGATATTTTTTATAAAGACCATGCTATTTTCATTCCATTTTCATTTGAGGATGTATCCAAATAAAGGAATAAATTTATCATTACCTATCTCATTCTAATCCATTCCACTTCGTTCCATTCAACATATAATCAAACTTTTAATGGCTATTTTTATTATCTCACTAACATCGTTCGCCTTATTTTTTTATGTATAATAAATAAGCTGTAAGTGTCAGTGTTAGACGATTTTAGGATAAGTAATAAAAATTCAATCATATGTTGTCTTTTCAAAGTGAACAAACAGAGTTAACAAAGTTAAGGATGTAGTATAAATAACCACAAAATATTCTATTATTAAATTAATCACTTTAAAATTTAGTACTAAATGAATTTATACGAAGTTCATATACCATATTTGTCATTTCCCTATTATTTTGTCATGTCGGATAATTCAATTGAGTCATATCTAAAGCTTATAACCCAATCCAAACCCTATGGGTTCTAAATAATGTCAAAATTTGTTCCAAGATCCGATAGGATTTTACCTTACAAAGTTTTTAACAAATCAGAGGGTCAAGTACCCTACAATAGTCCACCTCAACTGCATTTGTATTTATTTCAGTGCAACCCATATAACTTAAGCAACTCATCTTGTGATCAAAGAAAATTATCATTTTCTAAAACTGGAAATTTTGGTTTTATAGTCTCCATGGATCAAGGTTGAAAACATAGGCGATGAGTTATAGAAATAGATTGGATGGTTTTAACCCATTTAATGTATATTTCAAAAGATTGGGAGCTTAAATTTTAAAAAGATAATACCTTTTAGCGTATTTAGTTTGAATATCCAATGAATGAGGTAAATTATACCATTTCTTATCTTAGAAATATAATCTTTATCCTTAGTAGTTTTTTTTTTATTTAAATACGATTTTAATACTTACAGTTAGACAACAAAATGCTTGGATATGCAAAGATGGTGAAATAGAGAAATTGAATATTATAAGTTTAAGTGGAGTTGCAAGAACAGACCTAAGTAAATATTCACATTCCTTCTCTAGTAGATAATAAAAGGCGGCCTTGATTCATCAAACCCATGCAAGAACAGGACCTAAGTAAATATTCAAGATTTAATTCCTCTTTAATTCTCCATAGTGAACAAATGCATGGTTTGTAAGCGAGATTGATTTTCCCTTTTTTTATTTTTTATGATGTTCCTATGTTCGGTAGACAGTATGGCATAAGAAACCAATATCAAGTAGCATTCGTGTGAATAACATCAAAACCAGTATATCCGCACACCATGATTCTTCCTTTTCTTTACATTATAAGCATATATGATGATGAAAGCATACAAGCTTATATTCTCCTTAACAATGTATATTTTCTTTACAATGCCTATCTTTCAATGTCGCACCATGCCAGATATATGCATGTCTATATATATATTCACGCATTTTCCATCATCGAAACAGGAGACCGTATGCATCTCCGTCACTTTTTTTTTATCATCATCATCTAAATAGGATCACCATGTACATCCGTCTCCGTATCAAATCAAATCCGGCGATATTCCTCCTATTTATCAATGTGTATATATATATATATATATATATATCATAATATACTCTTATGATAAACATCGCCCATACTTATATTATATGTATACATTCACGTCGAGTTCAACACATATATATACCGCATATCCTTTCTCGAATACCTTCCTCAAATATTGTTGAATCTATACGATTCGGATCTTGCGTTTATATTCTTCTGTTGCCGTAGCTCGACAAGATGGATATACGCACATACAATATGATATCCTTTTCCATATTTGAATCAAATATTGTAGGAACATATTAGTATGCCATTCTCCTACATAGTTTGTCCTTATTTGTATTTTTTTTATCTCTCATACGTATGGGTGATAAGTACATATGTATATGTATAATTCACTAATTTCTACTTTCTTTGGCTTTCGCAGGCATTAGCTCATCAAAAGACCAGTAGAGATTGATGGCAAAAGAGGAAAAAATAGCCAAGCTCAACAAATTGTAGTTATCAAATCCAAGGAAACAGAAGTATCCAAGGCTCGAGTGTTCAAATGGTCAGTCAAGAGATCAAAACTAGGCGAGGGTCAACCGTTGAAGTTATCAAACAAAGGGACTTGCTGGTGCGTCAGATGGTAATCCACCACAAATTCAGCTTCCACGAGACCAGTGGATAGACGACACCATTTCTGAAGATACGTTTTGGGACAAGGCTTCTCGCCTCAAGTTATGTGCAACTCCCCCTATTAATGGTGACTTCCGATTAATCGAGCCCGAGCCACACGCCGATTCAAGGAGCACCATTAGGGGGGACTCAATGCTACGTTTCAGAAATGAGAGGAAGGAGCTACCACTTTCCAGTACACACTTCCCATTTCTTAAGGAGCCACCACCTGGATGGAGCAACTGGGTAGACTACATCATTGACTAGCCGGAATACGTGAAGCTACTGAAACAAGCCAAAGTCTATGATGCCATCACCTCTGCTCGCTTGTGGCTTGTCAGCACAAACAAGATGAAAGTATGGCGTGCCATCATCTCTCGCTGGAGCATGCAGATTCATACATTTATCACTACATGGGGGGAGATATCACCAACTCTTGAAGACGTGGTCATGCTTTCTGAACCTACACTGTTTTGGGGTGACTAATGCCACTGCAGTTGCAACTTCACTCGAAGAGTGCCACCCCAAAGCATCTTTACTAGCAGCTCTAAAGCTCGCTCGAGATGATAAGAAGAAACCATGCTTCTCTACCTAGATTACACGACTTCTGAAGATACATTCAAGGAAAAATCCTCTCATCCCGTGTCATGTGCAACAACCCCCATTGATGGTAAGCTCCAATAATCGAGCCCTGGTTGCGTGCCGATTCCGGAGACACCATCAGGGGAATTCAATGTTATGTTGGAGCGGCCATTTTTACAACTTAGTAATGTTGAAGCAAATCCACGTCCTGTCTGTACATAGGTGACAAGCTTCATGCTTCCATCTAGACTTGGTTTATCAATAATCCTTAGCCTTTTTCTGAAAATGCCCATGTTGAGGTACTGTTTTGTTTAGATGACTGCAGTGGAGAGCTATATGTTGCATTTGTTAATGACCTTCCTCCCCAAGTTGCTACATGTCTCATTGAGGCAAGATAGCAACTTCGGTAGATGTTTAGACTTTATTACATTATTTCAATGATCTCTTGACATTAGATATACTACAATTAGAAACACCTTGTGAATCAACCACCATGCTATAAAAATGTAAAAGGCATGGTGTAAGTTTAGCTTATGGCATAGAAGCCACGATGCTAGGGCATTACCTGGGCTTAAAGCATGAAAGGTGCAATACCAAGGCATTGCTTTATACCATGCTGCCATGTGCCTAGGAGACAATGCTTCCACCAGTCAGCACTTATAAGTAAAGCATGTTATCACGCGCTCAGGAGACAAATGCTCTTACCAAGCAGCGGTGATGGTTAAGATATTATGATTGCAATCGACTATCATGAATATGAGGCTTGGTTAGACTCAATGATCTAAGGGACCTCTTACAACATTTTTTTATGCATTGGAGTAAGGTTCTTGGCTTACCAGTGATGATTTAAATGATCCCTTTTAAGAAAGTACTCAATCGTGCTTTAAGCAGCAATTGTGGCATTTATCGCCTGGGATCCAAATTTCTAGCTTTATTAGTCAAGGGGTGTTTCCACTACTTGACTGCCTAGTATGAGTTACCAAGGAGGTTGTCTTTACAATGGCTTGTACCGCGCCTGAGAGCCAATACTCTTAACAGTCTGCAGTACACAAGCTCAACATGTTGTCATGCCGTTGTGCACTTAGGAGATTATACTCTTACTAAGCAGCAGCACAACGTATATAATTAATGCTCTATTCTTGCCGTGTTAATTATCTTTGTGCACTAAGGAGACATATCCCTAACTTTGCAGCAACGAAAGAAAATTATAAAGTAACAAGAACAACAGAAATCATACTGAAAAGGCTTTGAATGCAAGCCGTAAATTTTATTCAAATAATGACGAAAATATATCAACTGCAATTGCATACAAAGACTCTTAATATGTTGAAAATGACATGAAGCCTTCTTCAGATCCCATAGACCTTTCCTAAATAACATATCATTTTCCATTAAGCATAACATGACTTTCAACTTTGTTAACTTATTTCTTCTTCTTCAGTTCTTAGATCATGATGAGCAGCACTTGCGGCACCCCGTTGAGCATTGTGTGTGGGGAGTGGATTATTGCGTACATCATTACCTTCAATGACAAGTTCTCCATTATTGACTCGTTCATTGAATATCTTTTTGAGTGTCCAACACTCTTTGGTAGGATGACCCACAGTCCTGTGAAATCTACAGAACTTCAGATCATTCTTCTCGGCTGCATTAGGGAGGCGTTCAACCATTGGGAGCTTGATGCTTTCATCTCTTAACCATTGGTCAAGCACAGCATGAACCTTCCCTATAGGGTAAGGGAACGAGGCACTGGTGGAGTGCTCATTGGTTTATCGTTCATTAGCTTCTTGTTGTTTCTAAAGTCTTCTCCTTGGAGTGAGCTAAAATTTGCAGCTCTCTTTCCAAACCTTCCACCTTCTCCGCGTTGTCTAGATACGGAGTTGTTGGTCCTTCGTGCATTCTCAACGAGAGCAGCAAAGGAACACAGATTGAGATTCTCGAGGTGGACGGCGTATTCAGTGAACATCCCTTGGATGCAGATCTTCACTAGTTCTTTCTCATCGCAAGCATCTTGAATATCCAAAGAGCGTTCTCTGAAATGCTCAATGTAGTCCATAAGGTCTTCTTTCGGCTTTTGCCTTGTTCTTCCCATATCAGTGATGGTGACCCGCTCTTGAGTAGAGAAGAACTTTTCCAGGAACAACTTACACATTGTTCCCCATGAGTTAATGGAACCTGGGGGGAGGGGAGATTGACATACCAGGTGTATGCTTTTTGGTTAGAGACTTAGAAAACTCTTTCAGCTTTAAATCGTCCTCAAACCCGTAAACTTCTAATGTTTCAATAAATTTTAGCAAATGTTCTTTATCACTACTCATTTTGCCATCGAACAACATGAATTTAGGACTAACATAATCCTTTGGATAGGGCTTCGCGGCAATTTGGTGATGGTATGGAAGCTTTTAGTCCAGCACTCCTGTAGAAGACTAGCTTGAATCTCCTTCAAATAAATGTCTAAGTCTTCCTTTGTTATAAAGGATTCTATTAGCACAGATACTGATGGTACAGCTGATGCAGCCGGGGTAGTTGGCATAACTGGTGCAATAGGTGGAGTCAATACAGTCGGTGTAACTGATGCCACTGGTACAATTGGAGGAGTTGATGCTTGAGGAAAATTAGAATTAAGCAAGGGAGCGGTCTCACTCAGGCTGGCACAAGAGTACACATGTGAGGATGACGACGCGCCAAGTTGAGCTCTTGTGTTATTTGCTTCAAGGGCTGGTGGCTGCTCAACTATAACTTGTGGTGATGGGGTTTGCATATTCACCCCTTGAGGCAAACTTGCTTGAATGGTAGGAGCAGTGGCGGGCTGGGATAAGGAGGGGGTGCTTTGCTGCATAACCGGGGTGGGTCCTGGTAAGGCTGCACCTTGGAGTGCATCAGCATTAGCAGCCATCTCTGGCATGAGACAGGTGAGTGTAGTCAGGAACTGGTTTAGAGCTCGGGTGTTCCCTTGAATGGTTCGTGTCGTCTCTGCATTGCTTTCTTGTATAACACGTATTACTTGTATATTGTCAACAATAATGCCTTACATGTTGGCAGCAGGATTAGTGTTGACATTAATGTTGGCATCTTCCAATGCTGGCATGTTGGATCAATAGTGTTGGGGTTAGGGTTGCTGATGTCTTGATTCACATTGTCATCAGTGTCACTTGGCTTTCTTCTTGGAGGTGCCATCACGACTCTGTCAAAATCCTCAGTCCCCAGTGGAGTCGCCAAAATGTAGATGCGGGGTTCTTGTCGATAGCGATCACACACGTCATGTGGATTTCGCGCCTGGCACGTGACTTCAGAGTGCTGCTGAGGAAATAACACTTGATGACGGGATGGCTTAGAGAGAATGACAGGGGAGGAGGAACAGGTAGTCTCAGTGTCTCAAATGCACAAGTGATAGATAAGGGAGCTTGAGTAGACCTCGCGCGTCAACTTACAGTTCTTGAGCAATTGGAGTAGAAATCACTTGAGTTACTTTGTTTGATCTTCCTGAATAGAACCTCCTTTATAGAATATTGTTTGTCTTCTCTCTCCAAAAGTGCTTAATGAGGAGGAGTGATTGAATATTTATAGGCACTTGGCGTGGATGACGACCGTCAGATCATCTTAGTGATTGACGGATGAGATGGAGTAAGATCAATTCATGCTTATCATGAATGAGCTCCTCATGGACCAAGGCCTGTAATCATCTCCTGTGTGTGCATGAGCCTAACGAGAAAGGTTGGATATGGCGGACCGGCCCAATGATCCCTGTTCCAAGCCTACCAAGCCAAATCTCCCCAAGCCTTCCCAATAGTTGAGCTAAAATCTAAGGCCCTGTCACTAAGCCCATGAGTCAGGCCCAAATAAAATAAATAATATTTATATTTATATATATGTGTGTTTAAAGCCCCTTATAATATATATATATATTATATGGTTCACATTTATTATATTTTAAGACCAAGTCAACCAAAAACCTTATCTGATTCTCAAATCCTAACTTATCTTTCAGTTTGATAGATTTTCATAAGAATATAAAGTCCCATCGAGTTGAGTTTGAGCTTGAAAATTAAAACTCAATTGAGTTTGGGTCGAGTTTCGAGCTTTAAGTTTATTATTCGAGTAAAGTTCATGCTTGATATTGTAACGTATCAACTTGACTTGTGTGTAGCCCTATGATGCAGTATGGAAGTATGGATAAATAGAGAATACTCAACAAGTGAATCTCAAAACTTGAACTTAATCACACAATTGCTAAACAATTACAAATTCGAAAAAATCTTCTCAATTCAATATCAAAGATGTCAAATATCAGTCGTGTTTACAAAGACGAGTCTTTGACCTATTTATCCTATTGCATAAAAATCCTAAAAAGGCAAAATCCCAAAAAAGTAAAATAATAAATACAAAAACCCTAAAATACAATAGATATAATCTCAAGAAAAAGGAAAGAAATCAACAAAATCCTGAATAAAGACAAATAATAAATGTAGATAGATAGTGTTGACAAATCCGCGGTGTAGAATTTTGGGCCGATGATGTAACTCCTAGCTCATCCGCATTACCTCAGGTCAACCAATACAAAATATGAAAATCTATCTTTCTAATTATGTGTTTAGCCACATGCAATTGTTCATGTAGCTTTATCATGAGGAATTTCAATGGAATCAATAAAAGTCTTAGTCAAGAGGTGTGAAAATGTATGGAATTGATGGCATTCACAAGAAATGTTGTCGATAAAATTTTTTTGTTGCCATCAAGGTATTGTTACATAAATCATAATACAATTATCTTTACAACATTTACGTTTTGTCAAATATTTTTCTATTGGCAATATATTTACTTTTTTCATGAATGGACAATTGAATATCGTGTTCTACTTAATTCATTAGCAACTGAATTTAAGATGAGACGTCTTGATTTGTATTAGGCACAATAGAGCTGTATAATTTCAATGAGTATACATGCAACATGGATTTTCGTTATTCGTCCATGGTAGTTTCCCATACACTAACTTAATATATTATGCATTATCTTAAAATGCTTTCCACTAAGTAAATAATATTTTTTAACACATAATCCATTTACCTTTCCTGATAGAGAAATTACTCAATATTTAGATCTTTGGTTGGAGATTTTCTATCACAATTTATAAATGCCCTTTCATTAAATTGATTAGACGCGAGGTTCAAAAGATTCGAGATCATAGGTATGAAAATTAATATTTACCTTTCCCAATAGAGAAATTAACTTGCTTACAATTATATCATGTAATACATTTCATTTATTATTAATATATTATTACATGGGTTTAGGGCATATCATTTGAATTAGTAACTTAATTTTTAATGTAGAGTTAAATCTTACACTTTTATTCACTTTCGCTTTATCAAGGTTGAAAGCTGTATTTAATTTTCTTATTTGATGTTAACATATAATTTGAATTTTGTTTTTAATGCTTCGTATTTATTTTTTTATAGTTTTTTACGATTAACTCTTGAATTGATGTACAAGGAGATTAAGGACTTAATTATAAGGTAATAACACTTCTTGTATAGTCTTATTTTCATATGTACATCTCTCCTCCACTAAAATACATAGTTTTACTTATTTTTGTAGAAATGACAACCGGTTCAGTAAAGCAGATTAATCCTGATAAGCCTATTTTTAGCCAATATTTCTATTTGTTTTCTTCTATTCCTTTTTATTCTACATACACTGCAAACTTTCTTCATATATGCTTTTTTTTTTTCAATTTGTCAATCGTATATCCAGTTTAATTCATTTATTTCTTACAAAATTTATTTCACCAATTCATTTATTTTCCTAGCATGCATGTATAATTAAATTTTCAGTTGTTTCTTTTTTTCTTCCTCGATACTTCACGCATTTTAAGTGATTTAACAACAGACCAGGCATATATTTGTATCATTATTACCATCCATTTTAATTTGTATGCTATTGGTGAAATTTTTTGCACTTGTTCATGGTGTTCATACCTCTTTAGTGCACATTCTATGAAAGATTTGAGCTCGCGCTACTTTATGGTGGAATTAGTTGATTTTTATAATTCATCAATTTTATATGTAGATATATTATATTATATCATATATATACAATTTCATTAAGTTTTACACATGCGATGTAGATGTCTAACCACTAGTTTAACACAATTACAAAAAGCACACTTACGTATCTTATACATTGACATTTATATTTATACACGATATAAGTATGTTTAATTATATGCGGTTATTGATTGCAACAAATTAATTTAAATCAATTACTTTGAAAAAATAAAGTTCACCAAATAGTTGCTATTCCCAAACTTCGATCTATAAATTGATAAATAACCAATTTAAGTGGTATAAGCATTTGAAATGCATTAAAACATTGGATAAATTATATCAAAAGATATTAATGTTTGTGGTAAGTTTATTTGAGATATTAACATTTCACAAAATTCAGAATGTATTAACGTTTGGAATAGATTCATTTACAGTATATTTGGCATGGGGGAATCGAGAGGGAATGACTGAGGAGGGGAGGAAATAAGGGGAGATTAAGTTTCATTTCCTTTTTGAGAGGGAGCGAGAGAGGGAAGGAAAAATGGATGTAATATTTTCTCTAGGTTCCATACTTTTTTATCTCCTCCAAAGTGGAGATAATCATGAGGAAAAGAGCATTTTTTTCTAAATCAATCCTATACCTTTTTTTTTTTTTAAATTACTTACTATCTTTTAGGAGTGTATAAGTAATTTATTATTCATGATATGTATTGTAATAATTAAGGCTTCATCTATTTCCTCTCCTTCATTATTCAAACATACAAATTCTTTAATAATCATTCTCTCCACTGTTTTCCCTTCCACAACAATAAGTAATTTCAAATAAGATATTAATAATAATAATTGACCGTTGATGAAAATTAAGAAAACTTATTTGAAAATTAATTTAAACACTGGCATCTTAAATAAGATATCTTAAATTATCGATCATTGACTAAAATTAAGGAAACTTAATTGAAAACTAATTGATCATAGACAAAAACTAAGAAATTTAACGTTGATATCTTAAATAATTGACCATTAACGAAAATTAAGGAAATTTACCGTTGATATATTTAATAATTGACCATTGACGAAATTTAAGAAACTTAATTAAAAACTAATTTAAACGTTAATGTTTTAAATAATTTTCGTAAAATATTGATGCCTCATTTGATTTACTTTATGGATCCTTGATTTATCTTTTTAATACTCGAAATATTAATACTTTAAATAAACCTATTCCAATCGGTAAAAAAAAAAATGAATCTTCTCTAAAAAATTTAAAACTTTCTAATAATTTATCAATTAAATATAATAACAAAACTTAGTAAAAATCGCCTGCCTGTTATAATGGGTCTGTTTGGATTGTCTGTATTTCATCTGTATATGTATCTTTTTTAAAATGATATGTGTAAATATATCCGATATGCATCTAAATTTTTATCTATTTTTGTTCTATTTGATCTTTGATGAACTGCCAACTTGTTTTATCTATATCTATTCTTGATAAATAATTTGTTAGCAAATAGTTTTGAAAAAGTGTCTGTATCTGCCGAAAAAAAGCTAATCCAAATAGACCCTACATTCAGTATAGCTTTGCCATAAACACGAGAATTAAAATATCTATGACTGATTTTTTAAAAAGAAAAACTCAGTAAAATGAAAATAAATTTAAAAAAAAATCTTCGTCCTTTTCCTACTTCCTATTTGGATTTACGATTAAAAAATACCAAAACAAAGGCAAGGAAAGAAAGTCATTTCACAATTTCCCTTCCACACTTTCCTTTATTTCCGTTGAACCAAACACAACATAACATAAAGCCCAAACACAACACGCCTTTATCTCTCTCTCCATCTAATCCCCCTTTTTTATTTCTTCTCTCACTAATATTTCGCCTTTTAACTTTCTCTCTCTACATTCTCTCTCTAAATTTGTCTCTCGAGATCGAATAGGCGGCTTTTACGCGAACGAAGATTTAGTGGATCTGAACTTTCAATTCCGTTTCAACGACAACGAATCCCGGAAACCCTAGATAGTTTTGGATTTCCGTAAATTAGGGTTTTCGTTTCTTCCTCTCGATATGGTTGCACCACCACCTAGGGTTTTGCTATTCGAATTGGAGGACGACCGAAATAACTTGGGGTTTTGATGTAATTTATGTTAGTTTGGGGTTTTCGGAATTAGGGTTTTGTTACGAATTAGATGTTAGTCGAAGAGGCATCGATTGTAATTGGGATTTATAGGGTTATTGGAATTGGGGAAAATGCAAGGCTATGCATGGGCAAGAACAGGAAGGTGGTGATGAAACAACGGAGAGAAAGTTACGGCACATGCGGAAAATCCCTACACGTGTAGGCCGCCTTGCTGTTGTTGACGGTTCTTCTTCTTCGTCTTCGGGTTCGTCTTCGCCGAGGTCCTTCTTCAAGGTATCACCTTTTTCCGATTTCGATTGTTTGGGTTACGACGATTGCTGATGATAACAGTGTAGTGTTCTAGTTATTGTAGTTTTAGTTACGTTTAGTTTTTCGGGTTTCGCTGCTAGTTATATATGGACGGGATTGATATTGTTTCATCTCAGAAAGTGGTTGGATTGGGGTGGATGTTGTTACTTTTCTGGGTGTTGAAGAAAAGGTGGAAGCTAAGAAGATGATTAGATTTTTTATCGTTGCAGGGATACATATCTAAGAAATTGTTCTAATTGCTTTGCTTTTTCTTCCTGGTAGTGGTTGGGTTGTGAGGTTTTGATGACTCTTGTTGGAAATGGAGCATTTGTTTTCTGTTAGTGCTCCTTTCTCTTGGAAATATCGAATGGACATACTGCAGATTATCTAGAGAAGGGCATTTATATCTGTAGGAGTTGCTTTGCTGTACCTAGATTGTTTAAAAAAAAAAAAAAAAAGAAGTGGAGCCAGTTCTGGAAGATTGGGTTGGGACTTATGTTGAGCAATTCGTCCATGGCCCCATTTATGGAGAGTGAACCGCATACAAAATTACAAATTGCATGTCTATATGCTTATTTTGATCTCAGGAGTGTGGGATCAGTTGTGCCAAACAGCTGCAATTTTGTGCTAGTAAATGTGGGTGTGTTCGTGTTCTACTTTTGCTGTTTGATTGTTCTATCCCCTTCTTTTGGTTTCTTTAATGTGCTTCCCTGGCAACATTTTTACTTTTATCTTATGTGCCATGTAATTGTTGAAGAGGTTTCTGAAAGGATGATCCAAGTTTCATCTTAAACCTTTTCTGCCTTAAGTAGATATTGAGAGCTTCATTAATGTTTCTTGGTAACATTGTTGTAAATAAGTTTCACTAGCAATTAACCAAAAAAAAATTAACCTGGCAAAATTTTTGGAGTTTTGTTCAAAAAACTCTTGTGAATGTATATTTTAAGAATTAGACCAACTACTTGTTTTCTGTACAAGGTGGATCTTGAATCTTGGTGAGCACAATAAAAAGATCAAGCTGATCTTTTATTTTTTATTTTTTAAATCCTTCCTTTTCTTTTGGTATTATTCGTAAACCATTGATACCACTGATTAGTGATTCACTTCTCGAGGCTTTACTCACGTTAACCGAGCATGGAATTAAAATCACAAATACTGAATTCATTTGAATTTTTATTTACATCACAAATTCTAGCCTATATATAATATGTTTCATGATTTCATTCATAAAATTTCCAATGGCCATAACTTTTGCACTTCTTATCCAAATTTGGCAAATTTTTGTGCCCAATTGACCATTATACCTTTTATGAAACTGTTTTAAGTACAATCTTGGCTTATGGGCATCCAGCATTGAGCAATCTTTCCTTTGATGTATTCAAAAAATATATATATGCGTTAATTTTTTATGGATTTTTAGCCCTCTGATCTATATAATGAAATACAAATGATGCCTTAGAGAGGTGAAGGCCCTTGTGGCCTAGTGGTGTAAGTGTTAGTCGTAATCGGATGGACCGGATATGAATCCTTCTTCCTCCATTGTATTCACCCAGGAGAACAAATGTCTAAATTATACCTCTATGGTAAGATTCTGAAGTGAACTTTATAAATGATCATGAGACGAATTGCTTTCTGAATCGATGTCTCTACTAAACTTAGATGCAAGTTCCCATGAGTTTAACCTCATGGAAACATTGGTTGGGATAAGGAATTGGCTATGCATAGAGCTTTTAAAATCAATGGGCGTGCAACAATTTGTTATGTATCAAATAATACAGTGTGATGTAATTTGAATCTGGTAGATGTTTTCTTGAACATTTTTGACATAATTGTTAATGGACGTGCATTGGTATAGCATGTATTAGATGAATACTTTGCGACACAATTCAAATTTGATAGATATTTTTTGGGACAATTTCGCATAATCATTGGTGGAAATGCATTGATGTTATTTTGGATAGGGAAACAAAGTTAATACATGTTGAAGTATCTTTCCAACGGCTTCAATTTTAGTTTGGATACAGAGGATGTCTTTTATGTGTATATGTACATATGCAAACTCACAGGGACTTCTTTTTTTACATATAATCATAAAAATATTGGTATCATGGTTGAAAGTACCCTCATTAAATTATTGTTTTTGTTTGATTCTCATCATCCTTACTGTTTGAAGTTTTCTCTTCATATTTTTACAGATTGGGCGAAATATGATTTTAAGTGATAATCTATCATATTTTTTCTTGGAAAATCTTCCATTTGCTCCTAGTAGTTTGTTAAGTTAAGCATAGCTTTCTTATAATATTTTGATAAACTGCAACTTGAGCACACAAAAGTGTATAAGAGGTGGAATAAATATACTAATTCCAGCTTGAAAAATAGTAGTCTGATGAATTAGCTTACTATAAATGTGTGTTGGCTACACCTGTAGTAAATTACTAGGACAATTATATATATTCACTGGTGGTGATGTTTTAGTCGAGTCATTTTAAGTTGTTTTCATTGAGTATGGTGTATGATTTGTCTATCTATTGAATGTATTGGCATACATATTACAAAAGTTTAGTAGAAATTTGATTAGAAATTTATTATCAGGCTATAGATATAAATATATATATGTGTGTGTCTTGAAGGACTATGTTTACTTGGTGCCCCAGTAGACTTGGATGGAGGTGTAGAATATTGCAGTGGCAAGATTGGCCAGGAGTGAGATCGGGCAGGTTTCATCAGCTGGCACACTTCTAATGCCAAAGAATCATTGTTGTATTTGCCTCTATCATGCTCCTGCCCAATGTTGTTGCTGCTATGGCCAACACCCATGTCCAGTCGGCCGTTGTGGCACAGTCTAAATCTAATCTTTTAATACATGTTGTAAGAATTTCTACTGAATTTCTGTTGGACATGTGCCTATACATCCAATGAATATCCTGACTGAGAAGTAACTGGACATGAAATAGATGTGTACTATTAGAGGATCACTAAACCACCCCAAGAAGCTGTATGATGCTTTAATCATTATGTTTGTGGAAACAGTACGATGAAAAAAGTAGAGAGACAGCCATTGTAGCAAATGAAATAGATGTATACTATGGGAAGATTACTGATACCCAAAAGAACCTGTATGATGCTTTAATCTTTAGTTTGTGGAAACAATATGATGAAAAAGTACAGAGAGCCATTATTGCACATGCGAAATCTAAGCTTCCAATATGTGTTGTTAAAGAATTTCTATGGCAATTCTGGTCATGGGCCTTTACATCCAATGAATATCCTGATTGAGAAACAACTGTACATGAGGAAACATAAATATGTGCTTATACTGCTATGCACCCAATGAATATCATGACTGAGAATTGACTGTGCATGAACTATAAATACCCAAAAGTACTTGTATGATGCTTTTATCTTCATGTTTTGGGGAAACAGTGATGCAAAAAGTATGGAGACAGCCTTCTGATATATTTTGTAAGAGAGTTTGTGGAACTTTGGACATGTGCCTATTCATCCAATGAATGTCCTGATTGAGAAGCCACTGTACATGAAGAAATGTGTACAGAAATAACACAAACTTGTAGAGAGGATTGCTGAAACCCATAAAAATGAATAACCCGCTGGATGCTTTAATCTTTATGTTTGTGGAAACAGTATGATGAAAATAATATGGAGAAGGGGAGGGTCTTAATAAGATAGCAGAAGTTATGCTTTGAAAACATATTTTAGCTTAATATTTGAAGCAAATATCTTTTGTAGAAAAGATTCATAGAAAGCCATCTACTTAAAAGCTTTCTTTTAATATTGAGTGTCTCATGGTTTAATCTTTACTTTTGTGGAAATAGTACGATGAAAAAAGTGTAAAGAAAGAAGTTTTGCCTTAAAAACATACTGTAGCTTTATACTCGATGCAGAGACCTTTTCTAGAGAAGATTCATGGAAGGCATTCATTTAAAAGTTTTCTTCTGATATTGAGCATTTGATCCAGTTCTTCAATTTCAAAGGCTTTGGTGCTTTTGTTAGTGGAAGATTATACTAAAGAAGAAGTTGGAGTTATCTAGTTTGATATTGTTTTGCTATCTTTTGTTCAAAGAAAAGGTACCTTTAAGTTACTGGAAGGTTGAAGCTGAAATCTTAGTTTTCTAACTACGGTTTAGGAATGCCCTTTCTTGTAAAATAATCTATGACTTTGAAGGAAAATTCGAAACCTCTCTGAAATACTATAAAAATACAAAAAACTTTCTTTCTTTTTTGCCCCCACTTTTTCATGTGGTAAATGCTGACTGCACCTAACCTTTTTGCTGTCTATATAAGTGTAACAATGGGGATGAGAACCATCAACATCTAATTTTCCAGCAAGTTATTGTTGAGTTGGCCTATCCATTCTCTTGCAATTCCTAGCAAGGACACACCCCTGCATTTTTGGAGCTACCAAGATCAAAGAAATCCTTGTTGGCTTCTGTTGCTCTGTCAGCTGCATTTTACTCCCTTTGAATAGGGCAGAGTGCTATTTACTTCGGAAAGCCACTCATTTCACCTCCTATTTTAGCTAGGAAGATTATGAGTTATTTCAAGATCCTTGTAAAGTGATGTTCTTTAGTTTCCTTTGTAAATCTTGGATGATAGCCCTGCTTCTGCCTTTGTGGTTTTATCTTCTTTCTTATTTAATGAATTAATTTTTTTAACCAAATTATTGAAAAAAAAAAAATGCTGGGGCATGATTACAAAAAAAAAGGGCTAGAGGTGCACTTACCCAAGAAGTTCTAGGTGCATGTATTTGTTTTACTGACAGATTCCTGATTTTAATTGTATGCTGATAAGGTGTGTTCTGGAGAGAGCAAACATCCATGTGATACGATGTAGCTAGTGGTCATAGGTGATTGAATCATTATCCTTTGTCACTGCCTCTCCTCTTTTTTCTTGACTTACCTTTCACCTGCCACTATTGGTGAATGAATTCAGAGTATCAGATGCAGTTGTTTATTTCTTTGTTGATGAAATGTTGCTGTGTTGTGGAGAATCTGAATGATTTGAGAAGTGACGAGTTTGGATGTGCTTGATTTATCTGCACTTTCCTGCTTTCTCAATGCTTTTGACAGGAAGGCAGTTTTGCAAGAAGTAATTGTTTGCTGTTTGTTTGCTTGCTTGTCTTTTCCCCGTTGTTGAGACAAATCTATTTAACAGACAGGAAACTCTACAAGCAATGAAAATAGCCTTATGTTGTTTTATATTTTTTTGGGCAGGACGGACGCAAAATCTGTGTTGGTGACTGTGCTTTGTTTAAGCCTCCCCAGGATTCCCCACCTTTCATTGGTATAATCCGTTGGTTAAATAAAGATAGTAGTTTGAAGTTGGGTGTGAATTGGCTTTATCGACCAACTGAAATCAAGCTTGGCAAAGGCATCCTTCTGGAAGCTGCGCCAAACGAAATCTTCTACTCCTTTCACAAGGATGAGATTCCTGCTGCATCATTGCTCCATCCTTGTAAAGTTGCATTTCTTCCCAAAGGCATTGAGCTACCCCCAGGAATCTCTTCGTTTATTTGTCGTCGAGTTTATGATATTACACACAGGTGTCTATGGTGGCTAACTGATCAAGATTATATTAATGTAATTTCCTTATTCTAGTTCTCATTCTTCATTAAACCCAGATGCTGATTTAAGTAAAAACTCTGATGAGATATTTTAATCTATCTTTTATGCAGGAGCATCAGGAAGAAGTAGATCAACTGCTATATAAAACACGACTAGAAATGCATGCAACAGTGCAGCCGAATGGTCGATCACCGAAAAGAATGAATGGTCCAGCATCATCCCAATTGAAACCTGGTTCAGATTGTGCACAGAATAGTCCCTCATCTGTTCCTTCTCATATAAAGGGAAAGAAAAGAGAGCGCGGCGATCATCAGAATTTGGAACTTAACAGACGTGAACGGCTGTCTAAAATGGAAGATGGGGACCATGTTCATAGTAGATCAGAAAACTTTTTGAAATCTGAGATTGCAAAGATAACAGAGAAGGGAGGATTAGTAGATTTAGATGGTGTCGAGAAACTAATACAGCTTATGCTGCCAGAAAAGGGTGAGAAAAGGGTGGATTTGGCTGGGCGTTCATTGCTCACAGGTGTCATTGCTGGCACGGAAAAATCGGAATGTCTCAGTTGTTTTGTTCAGCTGAAGGGTTTATCTGTTTTGGATGAATGGCTCCAAGATGTTCATAAGGGTAAGATTGGTGATGGTGGTGGCCTCAAGGACCATGACAAGTCTGTTGAGGAATTTCTCTTGGTTTTACTTCGAGCATTGGATAAATTGCCTGTGAATCTCCAGGCCTTACAGATGTGCAACATTGGAAAGTCAGTAAATCATCTGCGTACGCATAAGAATTCTGATATTCAAAAGAAAGCAAGGAGCCTTGTGGATACCTGGAAAAAGCGTGTTGAAGCCGAAATGAATATTAATGATGCAAAGTCAGGGTCTAATCAGGCTGTTTCCTGGTCTGCAAGGTCCCGTATCCCTGAGGTTTCTCATGGCGGAAATAGGCAAATGGGTGTGTCCTCTGATGCTGCTCCTAAAAGTTCGGTCACTCAACTCTCTGCATCTAAAACTTCTACAACTAAGGTTGTACATGGGGAGGCCGTTTCTAGATCTGCCTCTGGTCCACCCGCATTAGTTAAGTCAGCTCCTTCACATCCAATGGTGAGTAGTAATGCTAAAGATGGTCAGGTCCGAGGTGCTATGGTTACCGGCATATCAGAACAGCCTGTGACAATGCCAAAGGATGAGAAAAGCAGCAGTTCTAGTCAGTCTCATAATAATAGCCACTCATGTTCAAGTGATCATGCCAAAACTTTTCCAGGGAAGGAAGATGCGAGGAGCTCAACTGCTGGTTCTAATAAAATTTCTGGTGGACCTTTGCGTCATCGAAAGTCAGTTAATGGTGTACCTGGATCAGCTGCATCCGGGAGGGAAACAGGGTCAAGTAGAACACCCTTGAATAGAAATGTCACTTCAGAAAAAGTGTTTCAGTCTGGAATGGCAAATGAAAAGGTGGTTGATGTTCCTGTTGAGACTAATAGTCACAAACTTATTGTGAAAATTTCAAACAAAGGTCGGAGTCCTGCTCAAAGCATTGGTGGAGGGCCTGAGGAACCTTCTATCATGAATAGCAGAGCTTCCTCTCCAGTGCAACTGGAGAGACCTGATCAATTTGATTCTGGAACAAAGGATAAAAATGATGCTTGTCAAGCCAATGTTTCCTCTGAAGTGAATGCTGAGTCATGGGAGAGCAATGATTTCAAAGATATGTTGAATGCATGTGATGAGGATGTTGGTTCACCAGGCCCTCTTTCTGGTGGAGAGCGTGGGCAGACTGGTGAAAATTCTAAAAAAGTACAGGAAGTTTCTAAAGCTTGTCTCTCATCAGGGAAGGAGTTGAGACCAGGGAAATTACCAGAATCTTCTTTTGGTTCTATGAATGCTCTGATTGAAAGTTGTGTGAATGAAACAGAGGCAAATGCACCAGCTTCGGTTGGAGATGATGTTGGAATGAATCTACTTGCAACTGTGGCTGCTGGAGAGATGTTCAGGTCACAAGTGGCATCGCCAGCAGATTCCCCTCAACGAAGGTCCTCCCCCGTGGAGAAGCCTTGCAGTGGCAATGATTTAAAAACGAAATCATCACCTCATCATGACCTTGCAAGCGACTCAGGTCAATTGAATGACCCTGCTGGTGAGGGGTTGGCTGCTGAAGGGCATAAGCAACAAGCTGCTGATCCAACCCAAGAATGTGAAAGGGGTGAAAATGAATTCTCTGTTGTTGCTTCGAAATCACCATCCCCGAGAAATACATTTGAGAAGATCAAGGCTGAAGAAAACAAGCAAGCACCAGTTGACAGGACCTTAGATGCCATTCCAGATACCAAAATAAAGGGTGAACCCTTGTCGGCAGTTGAAGATATAGTCAATGAAGCTGCTTCACGTTCTGAAGTTAAGGGAGAAGCAGCTGAAGTAGGTTTGACATCTGATAAAGATGACAAAATCCAGGGCTCTCATGATATTAGCGATGGTGGGCAGATGGAGCCCAAATCCAGTGGTTCAGTGATACCGAAACTAGCTGATGAAGAACCCATCTTGTGCAATCTTGATCAGATCAAGGTCGAAAAATCTGAATTGAAGGCCGAGAAGGCTGCAGACAAGGATACAAAAATTCATGATTACAAGACTGACCGGAAAAGTAATGCCTCCGGAACACTGGATGTTCCAAGCTTAGCAGGCTCTGGTTCAGATGCTCCTGATCATAAGGTTGAGAGTATGGAGGAGAATGTGGAAAGTAAAGCAGATAGTGAGGTCAATTTTAGTAGCCCCCATCACAAGGTGCAAACTGGTCAAGTTGTTCATGAGAAAGACTTAAGCATGAAATCAAAGGTTTGCAGGACGAAGGGTAGTCAATCAGACAAAATGGAGGAATGTACTTCAACTGTTGCAGATGCTGCTTCCATGGTTGCTTCAGGGCGGTCGGACATTGATGGAAAAGTGCAGTTCGACTTGAATGAAGGCTTCAGTGTGGATGATGGAAAATGCGGTGAGCCTGTGAACTCAACTGTTTCTGCTTGTTCAACTTCTGCTTCTTTGGTTGGTCCATCGCCTTTTCCTGTGTCTTTGCCTTTAGCCAGTCTTACTGCCCCAATCGCTGTGGCTGCTGCAGCAAAGGGGCCCTTCGTACCACCTGATGATTTATTGAAGACAAAAGTAGAACTTGGCTGGAAGGGTTCAGCTGCCACGAGTGCATTTAGACCAGCTGAACCCAGGAAGGTTGTAGAGATGTCACTGGGTACAGCAAATCCTACTCGTTCACCTGATGGTACTCCTGGAAAACAAAGCCGTCCTCCATTAGACATTGACTTAAATGTTCCTGATGAAAGGATCATTGAGGATGTAGCTTCTCGGAACTCTGGTGTAGAGGCAGCTTCTTTGCCATTTGGTAAAAGCACCCTTGATAAGAACCGTGATGAGATGAGTGCATCTGTTCGTGGATTTGGAGGGCTTGATCTTGATTTGAACCGGGTTGATGAAACACTGGAGGCATGGAACTGTTCAACAAGCAGCAGCCGTAGACTAGACATTTCTGTATTGCCAGCTAAAGCATCCGGTGGCTATCCTAATGGGGTAGATGCAGGTGTTCGTAGGGACTTTGATCTGAATGATGGCCCTGTTGTTGATGATACAACTGTGGAGCCGTCTACAACAGTTCAGTCTACAAGAAGCAGTGTGCCAACTCAGCAACCTGTTTCTGGCCTCCGATGAATAATGCAGAGGTTGGAAATTTCTCCAACTGGTTCCCCCCTGTGAATACATTTTCAGGTGTTACAATTCCATCGATTTTGTCTGAGAGAGGGGAGCAATCTTTTCCTGTTGTAGCTACTGGAGGTCCACCTAGAATGCTGGGTCCTTCTAGTGGAATCCAATTCAGTCCTGATTTTTATCGGGCTCCGGTGTTGTCCTCTTCTCCTGCTGTGCCCATGCCTTTTTCATCAACCCCTTTTCAGTATCCTGTTTTCCCTTATGGAAGTAGTTTTCCTTTGCCATCAGCTTCTTTTTCGGGGAGTTCAACAACATATGTGGACCCATCATCGGGTGGAAGGCTTGTGTTTCCTCCAGTCCATGCCCAGATGCTTGGACCAAGTGGTGCGGTGTCCTCCCAGTATCAAAGGCCTTTTGTAGTTAACCTTCCCGATGGTAGCAGCAGTGTTGACAGTAACAGAAAATGGAACAGACCAGGACTGGATCTGAATTCAGGACCTGTTGGTATTGAAGGTAGAGATGAGCCGACTGGCCTTGCACCCAGATTATCCATAACAAGCACACAGGCTTTAGCAGAGGAGCAAGCAAGGATGTATCAAGTGGCTGGTGGGGTTCTTAAGAGGAAAGAGCCTGAGGGAGGATGGGATAGTTACAAACAGTCGTCATGGCAATAGAAAGGCTGAACAGCTCAATTTAGTGCTCCATAAATGCTTGTAAGTCCTTCTAAATTCATACACAGCTTCATACTTTCGGTTAAATTAGGTTTCTCTTTTAGGTCAACCTACTTAGAGTATAGTTTACTCTTTCTCATCATAGTATAAGTCATTATGTTTTTGTTTGAAAAAGGATGGAGGAGGCACTGGGGGAATGTTTGGAACTTAGAACTGGTAGTGATTTTAAATTCAAAGGATTCTTTCTCATTTATTTACAGATATGTTTTTGGTTTGGTCTTTCTTTCTTCCTTCCTTTTCTCCCCTTTATGTTTTATATCTTCTAATGGTTTTGGAAAGACAGTGTGAAAGGCTATAAGATGGAAGAGTCGAGTATATTTGTCTAAAATATCCTACTGTCTTCCACGTAGGTGTACTTTTTCATAAAGTCCTGTGATTTGGGCCTCTGAGAAGTGATTTTGGTAGTGGGATACAAGGAGGGGCTTTGAAACTCCTTTGGTTCTCAAAGGCCAGGTGAGGAGATTGAGAAACTCTGCTGGCTGCTTTTAGAATGTCTGTCTTTGAGAGTTAGCCAGTGTGTCAATATGATAAAATTTTGTAATAAAACAGTGAAATCAAAGATTTCTGTTTATAAAGGACTTTGTTTCTTGATTATAGGTTTTTTTTTTTTTTTTTTTGGCCTCATTCTTGATTATAGTTGAGTAGAGTGCTTCTTTATAGTATTCATTAACATACAGAAAATAAGTCCAGTGTTGATGTTTGAAACTGCCAATTGTCCTAATGGGTTAATCTTAGTAGTCAGTGTTTCTTCTTCTTTTCTTTTCTTTTCCTTTTCTTTTTTTGGTGGTGTTGTGGTATCTTCTTCACCATTGAAAATACTTAATGTTTTCTTGTTCTGCAGTTCTGAGGTTGGACAGCAGCTGACTTTTGGAGGTTACCATTTAACCTACTCATGATTTTGGGTGGTGAACAAGTACTTTAATGTCCAGTGTGTGCAATCCCCATGCTATGCTGTATCAGCTTGACCACAGAGGAACATGTCCAGGGTACAGTGACCTTTCAGTAAAATACTCTGGTGCTGCAGATCCTCCTCCCTTTGTAGATATTTTAACAGATGGAAAGCATTTTATTTGTGTTGCCCAGACAGAATTGGTTCAATTCTGGTGTTTGGTGAATAGATGGGCCAAACCATCCATCCTTAACTTGCTTCTGACAATGGATAGTTGGATAGTTGCTTTGTGCAGAAGCTTCTTTAATGTGCTTTAATTTATTCTCAAATTTTCTATCGTCCGTAACATATAAATCAGAATGTCATCAAATTTGCGTACTTATGCTTGTCTTTGATCTGAATGGCTTAGTTATGCTTTGTATCTCATTTTATTCATACTCTGATTTTTGGCCCTTTCTGCTGTCCATGGAGTGTTTGCTGACAAGTGCGGACTTAATTTTAAGATCATGTTGATCTCTATTCTGGCGCTGCCTTTTCTTTATTTTTAATGTGACATTTTTTAGTGTTCCTTGTTGGATGCTGAAAATCAAGCATGCAAGTAAGGGCTACTTACTGGCTCAACTGGATAGATCAAATTATTATCAAAGTTGTTGAGGAAAAATAGTTGCAGAGGACCTCATGTGGTGGAGGTAACTGGAGTTACGTTTCAGGGAAAGCCTGCTGGATGGAGTCTTGTTAATTTTCATTGTGCTGTGACTATTTTTCTGTTTCTTCTTTCTTCTAGATTATCTGTATAGTTGCTGTGTTGATACTTTTTTCCTAGGGACAAATGTTGAACTCATAAGTGTATTTTCCTTCCCCCCACCCTCTCCCCCTCTCCTCACTTGGTTTACTTTTCTCAGTTGGGTTTTGTATATTGAGGATGGTAGTGATCAAGGTTTGAGATCAGAAGTGAACTGTTTGCTATTATACTTGCTAGTTCTTTTAACTCATGCAAAGTGTCATGTGCCACCGAGAATGTAAAATTCGCATTTTCAGTCACAGGGTCAATGCACTTGTTTTGGTTAGCAAGAGAGGTAGCTGTTTACTTTTGAGCACCTAGGCAATTTCAGTGTATACAGCATGGTTTTTGGGTTGTTTTGTAATTCTTGTTCTGTTCTGTACTACAAATTTATTCCTGTTATTAGATTCGGCTCTGTCTGGAATGCAAAGTAGATTAGCTTCTATAATGGACTAGTTAAGTGGTTCCATGTCAGGTGTCATTGAAATTAACCACAGATATATCTTCTCGTGTTTAGATGTTTTGAGTAGTTCTGTTTTCTGGTTCAGTAAGTGATCGATTACTCTTTGGGTGCTAAATGATAGTGTAGGAGCACCCTGCACTTACAGAAGTTCCTCGATTAGGACATCTCTTGTGCTTGTGTATAACTAGTTGAGTACACAGCGTACTGTGGTTGTACGGCTTGAGATCTGGGTATTCAGGTTTGCTGCAGTGACACCGAGATGGTTACATTAAATGAAACCAATGGCGTGAAGAATTGCACAGCAGAGAAGTGAATGCAAAATCTCCCATCTCGAAGACTGGAGTTGTCATCAGTTGTGAAGTCACGCCACAGGCCATCTTCATTTCTCATACTCTAGCACCCTGATTTGGTTGAATAGGAGGTTGATTATCTATAAAAGATCTCATTATGGAAGGTCTGGCTGTGCCAATGAAAGTATTTGTCCTTGTAATATTCTCTTGATCCGTAGGTTTAATATAATAGAACGGTGAATAATTTCATTAAAATGTGAAAGCGACAACTTCATGTTGCTTATCCAAAATATTGGGAAAACCATAATGGTATATAGGCTATATACAATACGTTTATTCTATCTTACAAACGGAAAATAAGTAAATCGACCCTACAAAGAAAATTAAATAAAACGACATATATCGGCGATCCTGGATTTGGAGTTTTGAGGTTGCATGAACATGTCGCGAGCAGACAGATAAAGTTGCCACATTTTATATTATTCAGTTCAGGCAAATGAAGTTCTTCCCAGTGAACATATTTCTGCAGTGCATACATCACCAGGTTAATCACATAGCAAGCAACTAAAATGACAGGAGTAATCAGTATGAAAGAAAATAGACATGAGTGGATAAAAAAACTGAAGGAAGTTTGAGGCTTTAGTTGGCTTGAAAAGGTCTTGAATCTTGAGGGAATGACCATGTTCAGGCTATTATCTTTTTTTCTTTACAATGCGTGTACTTTCCTAATCAACCTTTTTTTCTTTTCTCTTTTCACGGATAGATGTCATTTATTTGGCGCCTAAGCGGCTAAGCCAGCATGGTATGAGTAATTATCAACATATGCATATAGGTTTTCAAAAAGTCTTATTAAGATGAGATTAAGGTGATCAGTTGACTAACTGTAGGCATCCTCGGGACGGCTTTTTTTTCTTCTCCTTTTGCTTTTGTGCTGGTGGTTTTATCACCACTTTGATTGCAGCATCAAACACCGCTTTAACATTCTGTAAATACAATTGATATAAGTATTGACGAGGGAAAAAATACTTAACCTCACAAGACGGGGGAAATGGTTAAACCATCTCAGGCAGCAGGAGTTAACGAGGAAAGTAAGTCAACATGGAGAGGAACAAAGAGCAGCATAATGATGCGGTGTCCGCAGCATTTCATAATGTGTGAATATCCTATAACTTTTTCTCCTTTAAATGCTTTATATTGAGTTAACCTTGGATATTTTATTAATTTTTCACATGAAGTCTGAAACTATTAAGTATAATAGTGAATTAAACTTTTACTTGTCAATTTTATTACCTTCATCTTGTTTATAATTATAGTAAAAGTTTATTTTATAATGATATTATAATCAACGGTTATTGGTTGAATAGCAGAAATATGAAGATATAGTAAATTTGTTAAGTAAAAATAGGATGGAGTATGTTACTTATCAACTTAAAGCCCCAGGTGTGAAATTGGAAACACATGGAATGGTGGTCTTGACATTATTTCTAGTTATAGCACTTTGTGCTACTATTTAGCAACCCCATTTCATCAAGCCTTTAAAAAGAATTTGCTGCATCATCATTATTCATTTTAACATCAAAGTTCAACTATTTGTGACATTAATCGGTGGTTATATAAGTCGGTAAATAGTTTACCTGTTGAGTTTTTGAACTGCACTCGATATAATATGCCGCACCTATCTGTTTTCGCAATTCCTCTCCCTATAACATTAATACATAAATTAGCACAAGTAAAGATATTCACCACTTACGGCAAATAGAGGAATATGTCCAGTGTTAATCGATAAGCACACAAAATCTAATAAACTTAAGGTTCTAGATGTAGTATGGTGTTATATTTATTGGACAACAAATTGAAGCCTACCTGAGCAGTTGTAACCGGGATTAATCCAGGGTGATCGGCCAAGTAATGTTTATCCTCACGAAGATCTAAAAAAAAAATAAAAATTGTATCACACATAGATTATGTGATTTAAACCACTTACATGAGTAATTAAAATCCATATAGCAATACATGACAAGGCCTATGTTGTTATACCTAACTCATGATTAAACATTTGGTCACTTCATATTAGTCTATTCAATTTGTCCACTTGCTTAAAACTAGTGGCTTTGTCTGCAATAATGTATGAAGGCTTATAGCACTATTCCAATCAACCAACCATTCCTAGCATACAATACCTTCAACAGCAAAAGGGAATATTGCTGATGATCATGGAATTATTGATATGACATTGAAAATGAGGTAAGAACAAGAGCCCTTTCATTTCATTAAGTGTACATCCATGTGTAAATATCATGTCCCAGGTAACATACCGATTAATAATAGAATACCCTCATTCATGATGATTTAAGTGACAAAAAGTATGAAATGACCTATTGACATTATAATGAAATAAGCCTGTGACACAGAAAACAGAGACTTAAGTTCCTCTTTTATTTACCTAACTTGGTGCCGACAAGGATAACAGGGATTCCGGGGGCATAGTGTTGCAGTTCATGGATCCACTGGCCAAGAAATGACCATAAGAAATTGAAGAAACATTAGCAATTGTTCATGATTCTTGGCAATGTTGATTAAAGAACAAAATCGAACCCGAAACAACCTTTTTAAGGACATTCTCAAAGCTGGCTTTGCTGACCAGGGAGAAAGCCAAAACAAACACATCTACCCCTCTATAGCTCAAGGGCCTCAATCTGTTATAATCCTCTTGCCCTGTCGTCAAAAAATTAAAAACAAAATAAATGATATAACATAGTATTCAGAACACAAAATAGGAAAAGTCATGAACTCCACGTCTTGTGAGCGAAGTCTTGTGAGATTATAAAATGCATAATCTTAAGATATCCTTCTATTTATGATGCAAGTATTATGAAACATTTGAAGAAGCGAATAAAAATTGTATAGCTAAAGCGCACTTCCATAAGAAATAAGGGTGGAGTGGAAAAGTTTTCTTTCAATTAACAAAAAAGGGTACATGAGAGTTGCATAATCTTAAGATATGCTTCCATGTCCGATGTAAGTATTATGAAACAACTGAAGCAATGAATAGAAACTATATAAATAAAATGCATTTCCTTAAGGAGTAAGTTGGAATGGAAAAATTTTTTTCGATTAACAAAAAAGGGGTGCATGAGAGTTGCATAATCTTAGGATATCCTTCCATGTACGATGTAAGTATTATGAAACAAATGAAGTAGTGAATAGAAACTGTATAACCGAAGTCCGTTTCCTTAAGGAATAAGACTAGAATGAAAATTTTATTTTGATAGATAGTAAAAGGGTACATGAAAGTTGCATAATCTTCCGATATCCTTCCATTTATGATGCAAGTATTATGAAACAATTGAAGCAGTGAATAGAAACTGTATAGCTAATGCGTGATTCCAAAAGAAATAAGGGTGGAATAGAATTTTTTTTTTTTTTTTTCAATTAACAAAGAGTGTCCATGAGAGTGTGTAAAATTTATACCTGCTGTGTCCCATAGTCCCAAGTTGACAGTGGTGCCTTCAACAACTACATTTGCACTGAAGTTATCAAACACTGTAGGTATGTAATCCTGATAAAACCAACACAAGCCTACACTTAGAGCCCCAAAAAAGTAAAAAATTGTTTGTCAATAGGTGAAGAGGGTCAGATAGATCCTGTTTTGTTATTTCACTCTATGTTCTAACACAAGAAGCAAAAGACTAGTCTGCAGAATGAGTGATCCTGGTGAAGTTATAGTTTTAAAACTGAAAACTGATTCGAAATTGGTTCAAACAGCATGCCTATATAAGATGGAAACTTAATACATAACTAAACATTTTTCCAGCAATCATAAAAGCTGATAAGAATTAATGAAGTAATGGAAAAACTAAAGTAACATACAGTTGGAAACTTGTTGCTTGTGTAGCAAATGAGCATACAAGTCTTCCCCACAGCTCCATCACCAACTGTCACACATTTGATGAACCTTGAAGCACTTGCAGCCATTGAAATCAATCCAAAAGGCTATTTAAAAAAAAAAAAAAGATAGAGAAAAAAATAGACAAAGGCAATCAAAAGAAACAAAGTTTGTTTTTTCAAGAATATGTTTAGCTGAAAGTCAAATTTTGGTCTCTAGGGTGGTTAAATTGATTGGCCTTTTTTTATGACTTTTACAGTGCAGTGGTGGTGATCTCATGATTCTCACTCATGTGAAACTTTGGCTTATGAAGAGTGGGATTTTTACTATGGTATGATTATCATCATCATTATCATTATTGTTTTTTTACTTGCTTCTTATGGAAGGTAATATCCTACTATTAGTAATATTAATATTGGTGGTAACGGCTCTCACATAAAGCTTTGAACTTAACCGATCATGGTATTTTCCTTTTACTTTATACATAAACCAAGGGTGGCTGCGGTTATATTTTAGACTCGGTGCTCCGATCTTAACGGATCATGGTATTTTCTTTTTACTTTATACACAAACCAGGGGCGATTGTGGCTATATTTTAAACTCAGCATTCTAAACTTAACGAATCGTGGTATTTTCCTTTTACTCTATACATAAATCAGGAAGACTATGGTCATATTTTAGACACAGAGCTCTGAATTTAACCGATTGTGATATTTTTCTTTTACTCTATACATAAACCAGGAGCGGCTGTAGTTTATTTTAGACTTAGTACTCTAAACTTAACCGATCATGGTATTTTCCTTTTACTCTATACATAAAACCAGGGACGGTTGCAGTTATATTTTAGACTCTATGCTCTGAATTTAACGATGTGGTATTTTCTTTTTATTCTATGTCTGCAACTCAACTAAATACTAGTATTTTAATTTTGACTTTCTACCCACAACCCAACCTATACTAGTATTTTGTTGTACAATTATTATAATAAGGAAAGGTCTATCTGTAGGCGTTTTTTTATTAATAAGTAAAAGTTGCATTGAAATACTATATATAGATATAAGTTTTTTTCAAATTTTTATTTTGTTTATTATTCCAATATGGGATCTTTCTCTATTACAGCCTTTATTTCATCTCGTGATTGTGTAAAAAATTTTTCCAAGTTAACACCATCTATCTTTATTCAAGAAATATGTCCATTTTTTTTAAATGAATTTTTGGATCTAAATAGGTACTTATTATTTAATATGCTTCAATAAATAAAATAAGTATATATATATTTTGAAAAAATATAGACAGTAATTGTTGTGATAGAAAAATGCTAAAAGTTTTGTCAATGACTTATCATCCATCATGTACATGATTTTTAGTAGATGAATTTTGGGACCCCATATGGCCCTACATAGCCAAATAAATTCATTTTAATGACTTTGAAAGCAATATACATGGGAAGAAACTAGACAAACAGGGGGACAAAAAAGGGTAGGTTTAATTGTAGGAATAGATGTATAGTTCAATGATTTCATTGAAATGAAAACTATCGAGAGGCGTACGTTAAAAAAAGAGAATCCTATTCAGCCATCATTATACACATATACACACACACACATATCGTAGAGGATTATTTCGAAATTAGTACAATTGAGTCCCTCCCCACTCTTCCTTTTATAGAGGAATTAAGCTTATATAAACAAACATATAATTAAAAGCTTCTAAGTTCAACCGATTGCAATTTTCCATCTTTAATATTAATAATTCATAATTGTTAATATTCAAGCCTCGTCCAAGGCTTTCAGCATTTAAATGTTCGATTTTTCAAAATATAAAGATTGTTGCGATTTTTATATATTCCAAAAAGAATGGGATTGTAAGTTCCTCAATAATAAGGGTTTTTTTGCACGCTCTATCATATCTTTAGAATATATCTTAACTTTTTATGAGGCTCGAGTTTGAAGTATAAGACAAAGAATGTGATTGACTAAAGAAGAATCATTTATTTTGTTGAGCACAATAGTTGTTGATGGGTAAATCTAAATGTAGAGCTTTTTAAGCTCAGACTTGACTTCATTTGAACATAGGCCAATCTAATAGCCTATATAAGCCAACTTCCAAGTCTTGCTTGATCGTCCATGACAAGGCCAAGCGGATTGCTTTGTTTGCTCGTTCATGATTGTTACACTCAATGTTGTATATTCCACCCCATTTTTGTCAATTTAGGAAAGTGACTTAGTGGCTCAATACCCACTACTTTTGCAATTGCCATATACTCCATGACCATGCATCTATTCTTGAAAACTACGTATTGTCATGCCCATATAAATACCCTCTTAGGGGTCTTTCTCGATCATTTAGTAATAATTTACCAAAACTCTACTCCTTTGTTTGCTCACTTTTTATGAGACATTAACTTGACAGTTAGAATGGCCACATTAGATAACCCCCAATTCCCGCTAACTCATTCTTCTTTTGCAGGCCTAAACATTGATAAGCCCAGATCGAATCTACTTTATTGGCAGAATCAAGGGAACAACAATAGTCAACTTAACTGTTTACTAGATGTACTCCTTTCATGTAAATTTAATTTTCTTTTCATAATTTAATGCAAGCAAAATTATTTCTAGGATTTACTTGTGTAACATAAGCATGGGGTCCAATTTGACCTAACTAGATGTGAATTGTTAGGTCCAAGATTTTTTTATCAAAGGTCTAACTCTACCCTATCGAGTGGATGGGGCTATGACATGGTATTAGATTCAACAGAATCCATATGGTTCCCTTTCTAATTTTTTTCTTTTTAAAATCAAAATCAATAATTTGTAAGTGGGATCCAATCCATTTAATAAAGTTTTAAAGAAGTTGTCTTTCTATTTATAAATAAATAGCTACAATTTAAATTGCATTGTGATTTTGGTAACATTGCACCACAAAAAAAAAAAAAAAAAAAAAAAGAAAGAAAGAAAGAAAGAACATTAAAAATTAGTTTACATTGCTAAGTAAGAAAAAGGGTGGCTAAGGTTTTTTCCTCAACAATGCTTCTCGAGAGATAATTATCGATACCAAAGATGAAATAGTAAGCAATTATACAAGAGGAACATACAATCTCAATATACTCTCATGTTGCTATGATAGGCGATGAAGTGGGAGTTTAGTAGAGTAAATTGACTTGAATTCGGCTTCGTCATGAGAGATCAATGGGCATTTTTGAGAGGAGTATTGAACAACCATACTTAAATTGCTTTGATTACTTATGGCTAAGAGTGACTAGGTTAATATCCTATAACAATTGTAAGCTTAAACATGGCTAAAAAAGGTTAGGAACAATGGGCATTCTTAACAAAGCCCATTCTAAACCCATCAATTCAAAACTCTCATGACTAAATTGGAACTCATCATTGCCTAACCCATTTAATATAATGTGATTTTTACACATCTATAAATTTCATCATCTTATATATATTTATTTATTTATTTATATGAAAATGATGCAATCTCTCGAAATTCGCACTATAATTTTTACCAAAGATCACATGTATTGAACTGTGCACTCTTACAAGATCCATCTACTTACTTTTTCTACCTCGTATAAAAACAAATGCAATATTAATATGCAAAGATTCAAATTGAAAATACTAGTCCTTTCAAAAGTGAGGCAGTTAGATTTCGGGCAACCCGAGATTCCGAACATCAATTTATTTTGGCTAAATCATGGGACATGACTAAAGAGGGGGAAAAAAGAATACTAATAGTGCAAAATGAACCTCGTCCATGCTTCCACCAAAAAAGACAAGAGTGAAAGCACCAGCCTAGAATAAAACTTTGCTTCTTGGGGTAGCGAGAGACCAAATTATGATTTGAATAGTTGCTTTACTTTTTGAAGTGGTGGGTGAAATGTTTACTTAAGTAAAGTTTAAGATGAAATAGAAAAGAAAAAACAAGAACGCCACCTAAATTCTAAAAGTTGGATGGAATGAAATAGTGATTTCCCTATTTACAGGACCATCCCATAGTCACTTCATCATTGGGAAAAGATAATAAATAGATAAATAAATATAAATTTATAAAATAATGACTTCATGAAATTTCCATTTTTGTCAAATAAAAAAGTTGTGAAATGATTCTTTAAATCAAATAAAGAGTTATTCATTAGTTTTTTTTTTTCGCCTTAATATTATAACACAACCAAATCACTTGACTACAATTTTACAGAATATCCCTAATTTATTACTTATTTAGAGTGTAATCAAACAAAATAATAACCATTACTTCTATTCTAATTTTATTTATTTTCATTCCTGCCAACCGAACATACAAATTGAATTTTAAAATCCTTCGAAATAAGTCCACACTTTAGGTCCAAACTACTTGTCTTGTTCCCATGAGATATGGATTTCTCCTTTGTTTTTGGGGTGTTTCATGTACTGAGATAATTGGCAAGATTTGCTTTAATCATAATGCCCAACACTAATAGTCCCTTAATGCATAATGAGTCGCAATGCCATGTGCAACATTGCTTTGATTCGAATACTTGACATTATAATTATACTTCCAATCTGTAATCCTAGTGGCAAAACCATCATGAATTTACTTTCATGTTAAGTGTGAGTTTACTGATTTTCCGGGAAAACAAAGCGTTCATCCATTTCCGTGTCAAGGCATAATAAAGCATTCCACCAATTCTCCTACTTAAGTTTGAGAATAGTTTCCATGGCACTACAATATTAACTTTAAAATGGATAAATGCTAAATTTGATATCTTAAATTTAACAAAAATTTAATTCAATACCCAAAATTTGAAATGATCAATTTAATTTTTAATCAAACTTTTCACAACTAATTCTACTATCTTGCTAATACTGTTTACTGAGGTGGAAGAGATAGTCTATTTGTAGTAGACGATGTTAGGAAAAGTTAAATAATAGACAATCTCCTCCACAACAGCAAAGAGAATATACAATGCTAAAAAGATATAAAAATAGTTATGAAAAGTTTGATTGGGTATTAAATCGACCACTTTAATATTTTGGTATCAAATTGAATTTTCGAGTTTAGGTACATCATTTACCTTTTTAAAACCTTACATTAAAGATATACGGCTTAATTATACCATAAGGAAAATTTATATATATTTAAATTAATTCATTAGTGATTTATTCACTTAATTTATTAATTTTTTTTCCTTTCATTCTGAATACACAATCCATTAATAGTATTTGAAGGAAGGAAATGCAAATTAACACTAATACTCTACCTCATTCACCTCAGCTCTAACATTACCAATATTTTCTAGAAAACGTAAACATGCTTAATTTTTTAAATTTTGCACCGTTTGAAAGATACTAATCAGTAGACATAGGCACAATTCGATTCTGAACTAGGAACGCACCGGACCCGAACCAACCCATCCGGTTACAAAAAAGAAAAAAAGAAACCAAGACACATAGAACTCAAAAACATATTCAAATTAAACGCAAACATTCATGACATAATATTTTCTTTAATCTGCTTTCTTTTAAAAACAAATTGCAACATAGGTAGTTCCTCCATTCTAGAACCAAACTAGGAACGGCCAGCTCCACAAGGACCGGACCGAAACTGGCATATCCGGTCCGGTTCGGTTTTATTCAAAACGGGTGCCTGTGTCTAATTGGAAGTCTTCTTTACACATGGTCAACCGGTTTACTCAAATGCTTCATCCTTGCATCAATAAGGGCTATGATAATTATGAATGTTCTTATAGTCTAATGGTATTAATATTTGTCACTGAAGTAAATTAAATTAGATTTGAATCCCCCTTCCTATTATAACAAGAAAAATAAAAATTAAGAAAAAAGGCTATAATAACTCTTTCTATTTTATCCATAATCTTTTGTCTAAAAAAATCATCTTATACTCATTTCCACTCCTCCCACGTTTTCTGCTAGACAATATTCAAACTTAAAAGTATTATCAATTTGGTCATCCCATTATTGTATTCAATAAAAAAAGAAAGAAGATTTAAAAAATGTTGAATACTTATTGTTTTGAGTAGCCAAATAATATAGGGTTAATGTCAAAATTGGTACCTAGACTTTGCAAAAATTCAATAAAAAACCTCAAGTTTGATTTTGAATAATTTAATACATGAAGCAAGTTTTCATGTACATTTTTCTTACCTAAAGTTTGGCTTTGAATAACTTGATTGAACTTTTTGCAAAAATTCAGGTACCAAATTGTTCAAAACCAAACTTTAGATACCTAATTGAACATTTTACGAAAGTTTAGGTATCATTTTTGACATTATCCCAATAATCTATATCTCATTATTCATGTCCCATAAATTTTGATTGCAAGTACTAATTGTTCCACTGTTTACATAATATAGTATATTACATTATTGAACTAAAAATAGAACAAAAGTATCCATGTGATCTTTTTTGGTATTTTGGTATATATCATTACCATTACTTCCACCATCTCCATTAATCGTACCAAATAACACCACCTTCGCCATCCCACTACTACCATTATAAATCAAACACCATTAGTATTTAGATTAGCACTAGCATCAACATTAGCACTATAGTCTACTATCTCACCCTGATACTATCATCTCGGCCTTATTACACCACTACCAAAATGCCAACACTGTACCACCACCCCACTGCTAGCTTTATTATCACACCATCAAACCACTACTATCACTAACACCATGGTAGTAATGATGACTTTGTTGCATTGTCAGTGTTGGTGGTAGTGGTATTAGTGCAAGAAGGGGTGGTAGTGCAAGGTAGTGTTACTAGTTGTAGTATCATAATCGTAATGCTAGTGATGATGTTGCAGCAATGACAATAAAAGTGATCATGATGGAAGGGAAGGTGGTGGTGACAATATGGTGGCAAATGTGGTGGTGCAACAATAGAATTGGTTTGAAAGTGACATGATGATAGTAGCAATATAAGGGTTGTGAAGGTGATAGTGGCATTGACAATGATCATCATTTGTTGGTGGTATGGTTGATAGCAGGCTAATAGGGACAATGTTGATGATGATAGTGGTAGAAGTAATTGGATAATAATAGTGGTAGCGGCGATATGAATGGTTAATGTTCGTAACAACCTCCGCGATAGTATTTATGGTATAGAGGTGTTAGTGATGGTGTAGATTGGTAGCTATACTAGTATTAAGATGATAGTGAGTATACAGTAATGATGATGGGGAGATGAAGATGGTAGTGGAGACCGTGGTAGTAGCATTGATCATGTGTATATAGTTGTGCATTGCAAATGTAAATTTGATGAAGATAAAATTGCTATATAGTCATAAAATCTATTCCTTATAGCCAATACCACCATATAGAAGCTGCTAACTACTTGTGGAGAAAACAGCCAATACCACTTGATAAAAAAGAGTCAGTAGAATAGGAAAATAATCACTCTTTGGAAGTCAAGTTTTAAGTAAAATGAGGAAAGATCTCCTTCTAACATTAATTATATAACTCCCCCCTCTACCATTTTGAAGTAAATAGAGTATTGAGTTTCATAAGACCATACACTCACCATCGCTACATCCGAATCGGTGTTTCGCATTGCAGGTCACAAATGCCTAAATCATCACGTAAGAGGTGTCATTAATTCTCTACTTCGTAAACATGATACTTCACTCAGAGATCCCTTTAATCCCCTTAACTTCTTAGAAAGACTCAATGATTTTGTCTAAACTCGAACCTATGTATTTTGGTTATGCCCTATTTTAGCACATGACATTCACGTTTAAAGTTTTGCATCAAAATTCAAGTTAGCCACTTGCCCCCATTCACTTTTTTTTTTTTTTTTTTCCCAATTCACAAGTTCGCCCGTAGCCAATGTGTAAATCCTTGGAAATTTAGTGCTTAGGACATTCGCTTAAAAAATCACGGCTACCAATAATGTTTCCAGAATTAAACCAAACGTTGAAGTACGAAAATATTAGACGAAAGAACCTCGAAACTTTAATTTTCAAAATAAGTTAACGTATCCCAAATTTCATATATAAATGTTAGCCTATAGGGTTTAATCAGATGAAACACGTGCTTAGTGCTCCAAAAAAAAAAAAACAAATACAGAGAGAGGGAGTTCTTTTTTCTATAGAGAGAGAGAGACCTCCGAGTGCTAAAAGGGGACAAGGCAGAGAAGAAGTCTAAGAGGAGAGAGAGGGAGGGATGCATGCGTTATTGTTCAATAGTTCGACCATTAATGGTCATTTCGATGCGATGAAAGGTCAAACGTGTATCGCTGATTTCTTATGCAATTCACATAAATTATGTGTATCACATAAGGAACTAGCAATAACCATACAAATTTATATCGCATATACTCTATGGGATATAACAACACTAATTATGTGATTGTTTTTTCTCTAATTTTGTTTTATGTAATTTTTTTAAAGTATATTAAACATGTAATATTCTCGGATTTAATCCTTATGGGTTGAAATTTCAAATCTTTTGTTCTGATACATAAAATATCGCCAGAAAACCACCACAGGAGCCTAATAGGTAATATAAACAAGTGAAATTACACATAAGAAGCACATAAATAGGTCCCAAATAATCATCGGAATCAACACGTATTACATTATTGAAATTTTTATAATTATTTTCATATAAACTTATCTGAAGACTGAAATAACTATAAATGGAGGAAACAACTATAAATTAATTAAAAGCAGATGACAACAGATTAAATTGGCGGCAGGAACTTGAAGAACAAACCATTTGGCTACTACTTTTTTTGAACCAAAACTGAAACCCCCAGATTCACATACAAGATGGAAAATGTGGCTACAAAAGGGTGATAAGTCTCACAATTTTCCTACTTGGAGAGCCAAGATTCTAACAAAAGACGAAAACCAACACCTTCGTACATCTTACTAGGTTGAAGAAAACCAGAAAAAGGAGGCAGATTCTGGTAATCGCATTCGAATACAGAACTAGGAATATATCACATGGAAGGACCGTAGAGTTCAAGGCAGTGGTCAATCATCAGGACTAGACACACTTTGAAGCATACACAGCTTGGATTTCATCGAAGGAAGCAGCCAGCTATATACGCAAAATGAGAGCCACCTACCTTTTAAAAGAAAATGAAAAGCTTCAGTTTTTGTTTGACCAGAAGTTATCTCAGCAGATTTTAAAAAATTTAGCAAGGCATAAAGCATCATTGTCATTTTCACCAATACACACACAACACTAAAGCTTATGCAAAGATGCAGGGATTCTTAGCACTACCTGGTCAATCCTACAGTGGAGATGGCCAACAGGTGTGTCAACAAGAAGAGCCATAACATACATAGAACAAGAGTAACTAATATAAGTCCATTAATTCAATAATGAAATTTTCTAACAGTGCAGCATGGCCTTCAGGTCAATGAATCAATTTGAAACACACAAGAAAAACAATGAAAGCATGCATGATAAATTCACATTCAGTTACCTCTGGTCTAATGTCTTATTTTGATATGGATGATGGATGGTGCTCTGCAAATTTCCACTTGGGCTTTGATTTCTTTGAGAAGGGCATGCTAAATTCCAGCATGCCTTTAAGCCACTCGACACGGTTGGCAAGCTCCTCCAGGTCCAAAATTGCAGCTTCCACTGTATTGGAGAACATTACATTTAATGATGCGCTGCCTTCTGTTTTTAGATCTGAAGTTACAGGACCTGAAACCCAGCCACAACAATTGGCCTTTTGAACGGATCTATGATTAATGTTTATGCCACCATCAGTTGGATGCCCTTGGGTAGAAAAATTAGTAATACGGGGTTGTTCAGGACTTCCCTCCTGTCTTGGTAATATTGGCAGTAAGCTATCTGAAGAAGCTGAAGCACTTAAAGATCCTCCGGTAGTTACATTTTCCATCCTACCTCCAGAAGCCATATCGCCCTTTAAAACACCTATTATAGTATGATGACCGCCTTGCTAAGAGTTCAATTATTAGAAAATATAATGTAAGAGTAACAAGAAAACGACAATTCAATTATTAAAAAACATAATGTAAGATTGATAAAATCGAAAGAGGTAAAATGAAGGGATAAGTCAATTGTTTCATTATCAAGAGTTTTATACATGTTATAGAAGCTCTAAAGTAGGAAAGAAAGACTAAATTATAGGGAAATAAATGTTAATTCCTAATTTACATGATTGACTAAATTATAGAGAAATAAATGCTGATTCTTAATTTATATGATCGATCGAAATATATATGCTATATTTGGTTAAAACACCCCTCCTTGATTTCTGCAATATTTCCAACACCCCCCCACCTAAGCTAGTTTGAAGATATCTTCCATGGCTAGCTTGCTCATTAAACAATCAAACTGTTTCTTGTACGGCTCTTTAGTGAACATATCAGCAACTTTTTCTGTAGTCAGAGTGTAAACTAAGCACACTTGTCCACTATTAACTTCCCCTTTAATGAAGTGTTCATCTACCTTCACATGCTTTGTATGATCATGAAGAATCAGGTTTTGAGCTATGGAAATTGTTGACTTGTTGTCACAATATAATCTCATCGGCAAAGCAATCTGAACTTCAAGTTGTTCTAATAATCTTTTGATCCAAATTATTTCACAAATGCCATGAACCACAGCCCTAAATTCTACCTCTGCACTACTCCGGGCGACCATATTTTGTTTCTTCTCCAGGTAACCAAATTACCTCCTATAAAAGCGTAGTAGCCAGATGTTGACCTACAATCTATTACACTACCAGCCTAGTCTGCATCAGTATAGGCTTCAATCTGCATACATTTCGCTTCTTGAAATATATCCCTTTACCTTTACCTAGTGTTCCCTTTAAGTACCTCAAAATTCGGTAGACCACTTCAAAATGTTCAGATCCTGGTGAGTGCTGAACTGGCTCACCATGCTAACCACGAAAACAATGTCTAGTCGAGTACGTGATAGGTAAATTAACTAGCTCACTAACCTCTGGTAGCACTCTCTCCCTCTAACATCTTTTGCAACCTCGAGCTTCACATTCGATTCGATTGGTGTTTCAGCTGTCCTACAACCAGGCATACTTGTTTCTTCGAGGAGATCCAACACATATTTCCTTTGGTTGACAAAAATTCCTTCTTTAGACCTAGCAAACTCCATGCCAAAGAAATACTTCAATGGTCCAAGGTCTTTAATCTCGAATTCAGTAGAGAGTTTCTCCATTAGCTTCGCTAACTCCATGCTGTCATCCCCTGTTAGGACAATATCATCAACATAAAAAATCAAAATGGCAATTTCACCCTGCTTGACTTTGACTTTGACTTTGACAAAAACCAAGACGTTTCACTATTTTGTCAAATTGTTCAAACCAAGCCCTAAGGGATTATTTGAAACTGTATAAAGATCTCTTCAGTTTACACGCCTTCTCAGCCCCATGCTTTCCTTCAAAACCCTGATGGGAGACTCATGAAAACTTCTTCCTCTTAACTCTCCATCGAGAAAGGCATTTTTCACATCTAACTGATGTAAGGGCCAGTTTGAACTGACTGTAAGAGATAATAATACTCTTTGCCACAGGAGCAAATGTCTCTTGGTAGTCAATTCCTTGTGTTTATGTAAAGCTCTTTGCCACCAATCTTGCCTCACATATCTCTACACACCCATCAGCTCTACACTTCACCGTAAAAGCCCATTTACAACCCACAATTTTCAGCAAATCCACTACCTCCTAAGTTGCATTTTTCTTCAAGATTCTCATCTCCTCGAGTACTGCTAACTTCCAATTAGGATATTCTACTGCTTCTTGTAAGTTTCTTGGCACAACAATTTTGGAAATATTAGATGTAAAAGGCTCTATGGGATTTGGAAAGTTTAGCCAAGGACATGTAATCGGCCATAGGGTATTGAGCACATTTCCTTCTCCCTTTCTAAGGGCAATAGGAACACCAAGGTTTTTAGTTTGAGAAATAGGAATCAGAGCTAAGATTTTGTTAGGTTCAGAAAGAATACATTCAGATAAAGTAGGGTGAGATAAGTTACCTATGTTGTCTTCCTGATCGTCATTCAGGGAATGCGATTGATCATTTGTTGAAACAAGAGATGGACTCGTTTTTTTTGTGGATCTTCATCCTAGAATAAACAAGCTAATCAGGTTTAGAATTTTCCTCCTGTATTGTTTCCTTTCCCGAATTTTGAGTAATTAGAGACTCAAGATTAATGATACTGGGTAAGGGACTTTGTTCCCAAAAATTTCCTTCCTCACTAGACTTCTCCCCCCGAAGGGAATTTTTATCAAAAAAATGGAATGTTTTTTGAAAATGTAACACCCATAATAGTGTAATACCATTTTGTTTTTGGATTAAAACACTCTAATAGATCAAGAACAAAAAACAAAGGCTAGTGTGTCATCAAATCTATTTATCTTTAACAAAACTCAATATAACTTATGCTGTGGAAGTTGTAAGTTGAGTAATGCATAGTCCTACTAAACAAAACTTGGATGCCTTACACTGAATACTCGAATATTTTTAAGGTGATGCTTGCAGAAGTTATATTATTCCGCAAGTCAACAAATAAAGGTATAATACTTTATATGTTGACTGGGCTGGTGATATACCAGATCATAAATCTACATCAAGCCATCGTACAAAGGTGTAGGGAAATTTGGTGACTTTGCAAAGTAAGAAACAAACCGAGGTAGCTATAAGCAATGTGGAATTCGGTTTTAAGCTACTTCACAAGGAATTTGAAAGGCTATTCAGCTCAAAAGGTCATTTGAAGATTGGGAGATACCTTATTCTAAAATAATCTGTAATTAACTATTTGTATTGTTAAGAATCTAATTCAACATGATAGGACTAAGCATGCACGTATAGATTGCAACTTCATGAAGTATGACATTCAAAATGAAGGCATAAATCTTGCTTATATTCCTTCTGAATAAGAGGAAGCAGAAATCCCAATCAAATCACTATCCAAGACATCATTTGACGTTATTTTAAGCAAGATAGCAACTAATGGACATTAAAACCTAAGCATAGGGGAAAGTATTAAAATGGTCACCGTTATTTATATCCAGCGATATTTTAATTGTATCGTCTTCCAAATGTATTAAAAGAGAATTCCCCATACAAATACAAGTTTTTATGCAAAGCCTTCAGCCAAACTAATTCTTGGAATGTTGTTGCTAATACGCAGTCCTAGCATGTGATTTAGTTTCAACCATTTGGTTAATAATACTGATCGTTTTCCAAATGTATTGAGTAAAAAATTGGTCAAGTTATCCACCCTGGAAAAACTAAATTTTAAAGTAAGCCTTTAGCGAAACTAATTCCTAAAATGTGTTGCTAAATTGCAGTCCCAACTTGGGAATTAGTTTTAACCATCTGGTTAATGATATTAATCATTTTCCAAATGTATCAAATGAGAAATAGGTCAATTTTCCCCTACGAAAACTAATTTAAAAAATAAGCCTTCAGCCAAACTAATTCCGGGATTGTTGTTGCTAAATCACAGTCCCAACATGAGAGAATTCAAGAGAGATCGAGGACACCCTATATGATGAATTCTACTCCAGAAGATGAATTTGAAAGGCATGCAGCTAGTGCCCACTGCCCTAATTTTCAGATAGACACATCTAACGATCTCTACCTCCAAAATCACCAAAATATATTCAAGAGAAACTGTAATGCCTAATTGTCCTGTTGTTCAACTAAGAAACACGCTCCTTGAGGATAAGCAGTCCTTCATTGCAATAGCAAGGACTTGAGTACTGGAGAATGGGGCCACAGTAAGAAGAAATCCCTCCTTGCAACTAGAGACAATTGAAACACCCACAAACGATAGTGATCTCCCTATTGCTATTTGAAAGGGTACTAGGGAATGCACCAAAAGACCATTTTACAATAGAAGTAAAGCGATTTTCATTGTTGGAGGTTCCCCACCTACTTTTGCTGTTCAATAGAATAACCAGCAAGTTTATTTACTAATAGCAATCACAACATCTTGAGAAAATGAGCCAATTGAATGAGATGGGTCCTACCCTATTGGTCCTAAAATTCCATACATAGGCTATATTATACCCTCATAAAGTATATTAACTGTGTTGTCTTTATGCACAGGGTGATGCAGTAGAATACCTTCTTTTGCAGGCTTGATTAATTGGGCACAGATGCGATTGGTTCCAACCTGCATCCGCTAACATGAAACAAATTCAGGAGTGCAGGAGAATGGAGATATTCTGTACATCTTATGTATAAAAATATAAGAAATAAAAAAAAAGGCTATAGCAAAAGCGATCGATAACACTAATCAATTTAACTACAACTACCAAAAATAAATTGATCTAAAGGTGCTATAAATACTTGTAAAAAAATTAAAAGAGATGTAAAGCTGCTCTCCTAATAACTGTGACCAACAGGAAGATGTAAAAGGATTCCCATCATCTAATCTTTAGCTCATTTGAATTGCTGATTATTTAAGATGATGTGAAATATTTAACTCTCTGTATATATCCAAAAGACTTACTATAACACGGTTCATTAAAAAATTATAGCATACAAGGCCATTGACATTTTCCTAGCAATTAATACATCACTGTAAAAGTATAAAAAATAAGTGTGCAGCAAATGTAACTTAGCATATAAGTCGGAACATATTCTATATTATCCCAGTTGATTATGTTTCCTATATGAGCTAGGATTAGTTTCTGATTTATTCTAATTGATTTTTTAATTGATCGTATGGTTGACTATCCTAAAACAGTCATATGTGTTAATTGTATGGTTGATTATCCTAAAATAGCCATATGTACCATATATTTATACCTTGGAGATATATGAAAAATTCATTCAGCTAAATTAATAATTATATAGAATAATTGTATCTTGATGTAATAATATTTATGTACATATGAGGAATATATATATAGATGATGTGCTTCTAATTGTTGGTGTATCAATCCTTAACATTGTATTAATTACACTGTCCAATAATAATATTTACAATTTTATTCCATAACTCCTCTCAAGTTAGAACATAAATATTGATCATGTCCAACTTGTTACAGATATCATTATATAGAGCTTTAGTCAAAATCTCTGATAACGGTTCTCCAGTCTGGACATGCCCAATAGAAATTTGATTGTATCTACTCACGATTGAAATGATACTTGGTTCACTCATGAAACAAGAGGTTAGATGCAATATGAATGGCTGCCTGATTATCACCCCATAACCGTGCAGGTAATGACCTCATAGCCAACTTCACTCAAGAGTTGATGAATCCATATCAATTCACATACTGATTGAGCCATGGTCTGTATTCTAACTCTACACCCGAACGTAATACAATGTTTTGTTTCTTGCTTCGTCCAAGATATTAGATTTCCTTCAACAAACACACAATATCCAATGTTAGATCTTCTATCTATTTTAAACCCTACTTAATAAGCATGTGAGAAACACTCAATACAGTTATTTCATGGTTTCCATATACTAAACCATAACCTAGTGCACCCTTTACATAACATGAAATTTATTCTAAAAATGTTGTTAAAGTTAACATTGTAATCATCCGATCTAAAAATTTAAATTTGTAGTATGATATGAGCTATTAATTATTATATTTACTTTATAACACTTTCTCCACTTGAGGGTCCGAATTTTGACTTTAACTAAAACCCATCAAGTAGATGATTTAATTTTAGTGGGGTTGTAATAAGTGCACAAAAATTTTAACTTATGACTTCCTACTCTAATACCATGTTAGGGTTAACATCACAGGTATCTAATCTAAAAATTTTAACTTATAAATATGATGTGAGCTATTACATTTAATTTATAACACTGTCCAATGATGCACTATAGGAAAATGCATAAATTGACTTACAACACTAACCGAGTATGCAATATCAAGAATAGGTCACTATGAGATAATTTAACTTCCCAACCAAACGTCTATACCAGTCCAGGTCCTTAAACAATTTACCTTCTTTAGTAAGCTGCATATTTGGAAGCATGGGTGTACCACATGGCTTAGATCCCAATTTACCCATCTCTATTAATAAGTCAATCGCATATTTCCTTTGCGACAAGAAAAAACCTTTCTAGTTACTTAGTTATGGAAATTTAGGACATGATTGGGAGAATATGACTCCAGCCTACAACTCGATGTTATAAGTGTTTGAATAATTTCTAATATATTATTTCCTTGAGAACTAGAGATGATTTATACATAACTAAGTTGTTAAACGAAGATAAATATTTATTCCCAGATATGCTATTTATAATACACACACACATATATATATGAAACAAATGCACAAAAACAGAAAGATAACAATGAGATATGCACAAGCATATATTGAGTAACAACTAAATCTACAAAATCTAAGACATTCCAACTACATGTATCAACCCTTAGCTATACTTTGTATATATTCCAATCTAAGTAAATAGCATACAATCTCTTTTGATCAAAACCTACAATCAACATGATATTACTTCCAAAATAGTAATATTGAGTTAAGCAGTCCTGCATGAGGACATGCAATAAACAACTTTTATGGGATGGGAGAGCAAGAGACTGATATGGGTCCTAACTGACCATAAGATTGCATAATCAGTCATTTAATAGTTGTTAAAACTATTTTCCTAACTTTCCATGTTATTATCTTTCATCCTCACATAGATTTGTCACACGAAAACTCTATGGAATGCCAAAAAAAAAAAAAAGGGTTTGCAATAGAAAAGATAGCTGGAGCTGAAAGTGTTAAAAAGAAGTAAAACCAAAACTACATGATCCTTAGAGAACCACCTTAGGAGTGGGTATAGTCCAACCATCCTTTAGAGAAAAATCTAAAGCAGGGCGCAAGTCCTTGGACAAAACTTCATAGCACTCCCCTTCACCCAAAGGACAAGGCAGCAATTCAATCTAGCAAAAGATTACGAAAGGTAACAAAGCATGATGAGAAAGATTTGCTAGACTATTTTTGTTCTTTGTGCAAAACTTCAGCAGTTTGCGGAAGATAAAAGGGATTCTTATAACATCGAATTAATATACCTGCAGCTTTCCATCTCCCAACACTTTCGTTACACTTCCAGACCAATAACAATCATCAGCCCACCAGTCAACTAAATCCCCCACCATCCACTCATCACATACAACAACTGACACTTCTAAGAGGGAATTAACATTAGAAATTTCACTTCTATGATAAACTGGAGGAAATGAAGGGCGCACCATCAACTGCTTCTTAATCTTTCGTTGTTTAGGACCACCTCGCTTGGGTGAATCATATAACTTTGTCCAATAAAGCTCTGTGAAAATTCCATGGCATAGAATGATTCCTCAAAGTTATAAACCAGGGAGCATTCTAGGAATGCAATCAATATTCTAATTTGAGCTATAATACAGAAATTGCATTTATAAAGCATATCATCACAATCTATATTTACAAAATGGATCAATTTACAATTTGCAGGTTTAAAACTGGGGTTCTTGAAAAGGTAATAGAAAAGTAAATGCAACGTTGAATGTCTCACACAAAAAATCGCCCCAAGGGAGATGGATGGGTGCAAAGCTATGTTGGGATCACTTAAGCCCAAAGAGGGGCATAAGGAGCAAAAGGTGAAGAAGGAAAGTGTAAAAACAACCTGATTCCAACCAAGTGTGATTTGAGAGGTGCCAATTAAAAAAAAAAAAACATTGATTTGTTTCCTAAAGAGTTGCCTAAGAGATTACCCCCTTTTCATGGTATTGAACCTCAAAGACTTGATTCCCATTGCTTCTTTACCCAATGACTAGCATATCACATGAATCCAAAAGATCAAAGGAACTTGGAACACTAGGTATCAAATTTGTTGGAGAAAGGGTTCATGAGAGAGTTAATGAGTCCATGCTCCATCCCACCTTACTCATGCCTAAGAATGTGTGTGGATAGCCACACCATTAACAAGATCACCATTAGGTATAGCTACTGCATATCCCTCAGTTAGACAGCCCGTTAGATGAGCTCCATGAAGCCACATTGCTCAAGATTCATCAAAAAGGTGCCTACCATCGGATATGTATGAGAAAAGGTGACACATGGAAATCCACATTCAAAGCAATGCTCGGGTTTTACAACTGGTTGGTAATGCCTTTGGGACTTTCTAGTGTACCAAGCATGTTTATAAGATTAATGCATCATGGATTTGGCAATTTATTAGAAAATGGGCTGCCATATATTTCAATGACCTATGGTGTATATTTCAGATTTCCTCTTGCATTTACAGCACCTAAGAGAAGTTTCTGAAACATGGCAAAATGAAAAGTTGCATGGAAACATGAACAAGTGTCTTTGGTCAAGATAAAGTTGTGTCTCTTGGTTATTTTTGTTTTGTGAAGAGATACAGAGGTTGACAAAGAGAAGATAAAAGTTATCCAAGAGTGGTCCACCATCTTAAGCTCTGGTTTCTAATTCATGGTTCAGGAATCTATTTGGTGCATAGGCCCCAGTTTTTTTTTCATGACCTTATACCATTTACTGAATTATTAAAAAAAATAACAAGGGATGATCAAGTAATGACATATCATCATCTCAGATTTGGTGGATGCTTAAAATTTTGTCCAGCATCAACAGCTCTATTTTTTGTTTGTGTATCAAGAATCTAGTTGGTTGGTAAATAAGCCAAACCTATTGCATGCAACTTAGTCCAAATAATACTTGAGAATTAATATAGCAGAACAAATAGATATACAAGATGTAGAACTTACTTTCATCTGGAAAATCAAGACATTCCAAATAATACTTGAGTGAACCTTGCTTCATACTTCCCTCCATATCCTTTATCTGATAGAAAGCACACATATTTCTATCTCAGTTATTATAGATTGAAACTAAATATTGAATGATAGTTAGAGGGCAAACATTAACAAGCGGCAAAGCACATACTGATAGGGCAAATACTATGCTAGACTTTTATTTTTTGGAGTAGGGAAAACTCTCAATTGATGATACAAAGTGAAAAAAAAAAAATCAAAATGAGAAACGTATGCTTCCATTTTGTTATAGGAAAAAAGATTGTAGATAATATTGTATTTATTAGTGTTATATTTACTAGGCAATGTCTTTAAAGTATTGATAGGTAAGGGTTGGTATACCAACTTAGAAAGCTTTGTATATATACCTCTATGTATGTACAAAAAGATAAATACAAAAAATATACTATTTTCTTCTATAACATGGTATTAGAGCACTTAGTAAGAATTTAAAATCTTTTTTAGTGTGTTTTTCACGTTGAAGTTGCCCTAGTGAGCAACGTGCTACGTTGAGAGTGAGCAAGGGTGAGAATTTTTTTTTTTTTTTTTTTTTTTTTTCACCACCAGTCTAGGAAGCAGCACCATCTGTTGACCGGCCCACCCACAAATTCCAGCGAACGAAGGACACGCGCATAAGTCTCACACATTGCTCAAAGCTCTCGACCTTCCAGCTCTTCGTCGTGGAGCATTTTTCCGCCATTTGGAAGCTTCGACACATCCTTGGTAAGATTGTTTCTGCCTCTTTTGATATTGGGTTGATCCCATTGATCCTTGTGAGAAGTTGTTTAGTGGAAGTTTTCAAGATTTGTTGTGGTGTGGCTGCTGGGTTTTTGTGGATTGCATTTGGATACCATTGGTGTTATCTTCTAATTGTTGTTGTCCTCTAGTTGCAATTGTTTTCATTTTTTATATTTGATGGTTGTGAATTTGTCAAAGGTTCAAAAGAATCGGACGATTTTGATTTCATTGGTACTATATATATCCTTTTTGTTTTAATGGATAATGTAGACAATAAGCTTGTAATCGATATGATTTCAGTATCTACAAAGATTACAGAACACAAGCTAAATGGAAATAATTTTATTGCATGGAGTAAAACTGTGCAGATATACCTGTGAAGTATTGAAAAATAAGATCACCTCACAAATAATCCACTAAGAGATGATATGAGACAAGTGTGGTTACGTGATGATACTAGGATATTTTTGCAACTTCAAAATTCTATTGATAATGAGATTATAACTTTGGTTAATCATTGTGAATATGTGAAGGAGTTGATGGATTATTTGGAGTTTATGTATTCAGAAAAAGAGAATATTTCCCGTATATATGATGTGTGTAAAGGCTTTTATCGTGCTGAACAACATGATCAGTCTCATATAAGCTATTTTATGAACTTTAAGAAGATATATGAGGAACTGAATGTATTACTACCATTTAGTCCCGATGTGAGAATTCGGCAGACTCAACGGGAACAAATGGCAGTAATGAGTTTTTTGGCCGATCTTTATCCTGAATTTGATGGTATCAAAATGCAAATTCTCTCTAGTTCTGAGATATCATCTCTTCGAGAGACTTTTACCAGGTACTTCGCCCACAAAAGCATATACCTGTTACTTCATCATACTCTAATATTGCCCTTGTCGGTCAAAATGTAAGTCGCACCTTCATTGTGGGAAATGGGGAGATAATGCTCGAGGTCAGAATTCAAGGGAAGTAGTATGCTAATACTGTCATGAACTAGGCCACACGAAGCGCAATTGTAAGAAGCTGCAAAATCGTACCCAAAAGAAACCATCAACACATATTGCTCCTACTAAGTCTGTGCTTAGTTGTGGGAAGACAATCACAGTTTCAGCTGAAGAGTTTGCCAAATTCTCCCAATATCAAGAGGCATTGAAGGCTTCATCTCATCATACTTCTGCTATTGCAAAATCAGAATCAAGTAAACTAACTCAATGTCTCCTTTCCTCATTTTCCAAGCGGGTCTTTAATTCTAGAGCCACAGATCACATGATAGGTAACCTTAATCTTTTCTTCACTTACCAACCATACACATCTCCTACAAATATCACGCTTGCAGATGGCTCTAAGTCACTTGTCCTTGGATCTGGCATAATTAATCCAACTTCTTTCATTTCCTTACCTTATGTGTTAAGTTTACCACGGTTTTCGTTTAACTTACTATCAGTAAGTTAACTTACTCGTGCAATGAATTATTGTATCTCATTTTATCCTGGTCATTGTTTGTTTCAAGATCTTATGAAAAAAAAAATTATTGGTAGAAGACATGAATCAAGCGGTCTTTATATATTGATACACAAGTGCCAAGTTTTGTTGCATGCTTAAGTGTCCTAACAGCTTTTGAAGCTCACTGCCGTCTTGGACACCCTTCTATATCTTTGTTAAATAAACTTTTTCCTCAATTTAATCATATTTCTACCTTAGATTGTGAATCTTGTCATTTTGTTAAACACCAATGTTTGTCTAGTTTGCCTAGAGTCAATAAAAGAGCTAGCCAACCCTTTAAATTAGTTCATTCGAATGTATGAGGACCATGCCTCATTGTATCTAAGACTAGTTTTGGATATTTTGTTACCCTTGTGGATGACTATTTTTGCATGACTTGGCTTTATCTTATGAAAAATCGTTCAGAAGTGTTTTCTCATTTTTCTGCTTTTTGTACTGAAATAAAAAACACAATTTAATGTTTCAGTACAAATATTAAGAAGTAATAACACCAAGGAATATTTCTCTCACACATTTTAGACATTCATGCTCCAAAATGGTATCATTCATCAATCTTCTTGTGTAAACACACCTTCTTAAAATGGAGTGGCTGAGAGAAAAAACCGACATCTTCTTGAAAAGGTAAGAACACTTTTATTTCAAATGCATGTTCCTAAACAATTTTGGGCTGATGTAGTCTCCATTGCCTTTTTTTTAATTAATCGTCTCCCTTCAACTGTTCTTAAGGGCGAGACTCATTATATAGTATTGTTTTCTACAACGACATTACTTCCTATTGAGCCTTGAATATTTAGCAGTACTTGTTTTGTTCGTGATGTTGGTCTACAGGTCAATAAACCAGATCTAAAATCTCTTAAATATTTCTTTTTGGGATATTCTCGAGTTCAAAAGGGATATTCGTGTTTCTGTCCTCACCTTGATAAGTATCTTGTGTCAAATGATGTTACTTTTGTAGAAAATACTCCATTCTTTTCATCCATTGAAACCTCAAAACAGGAAGAGGAGGACGATATACTACTTTATCAGGTTTCCTATAAGTGTTCACATACTACTCCACCGTCGCCACCTACGCCACCATCACAGCCTTCAATTCAACGTATATTTCCAACGACGAGATCCACCAGCTTCATGTCCTGCACCAATCTCTTCTTTCTCAATAGATCCGACCTCAAGTGACCTTGATCTTCCTATAGCTCTTCGCAAAGGTAAAAGACAATGAACTTACCCCATCTCTTCATTTGTATCCTTTAACCATTTATCATCTTCTTTGTGTTCCTTTGTTGCCGCTCTTAATCATGTATCCACTCCTCGTACTCTTCACGAGGCCTTATCTCATCCTAGCTAACGTACTGTAATTATAGGTGAAATGAATGCCTTAGATGCTAACAGTACTTGGGATTTGGTAAGCTTGACTATAAGTAAAAAGGCTATTGGTTGCAAATGGGTATTTGCAGAATCCAAATGGATCTGTTGCCCTATCTTAAAGCTCGCCTTATAGCCTAGGGTTATGCTCAAACCTATGGCATAAACTATTCTGACACTTTTTCTCCAGTAGCCCAATTAACATCGGTCCGACTATTTATCTCTTTGGCAACTACTTATGATTGGCCTCTACACCAGTTGGATATTAAAAATGCCCTTTTACATGGAGATTTTCAAGAGGAAATCTATATAGAGTAACCACTAGGGTTTGTTGCTGAAGGGGAGAAAGGCAAAATTTGTCGTTTTCATAAATCTTTATATGGGATGAAGCAAAGTCCTCATGCGTGGTTTGGGAAATTTAATTAAGCAATTGAGAAGCTCGAGATGATCAAAAGTAATTCTGACCACACGGTGTTCTATATACATTCTTTGTGTTGGATTATTCTTCTTGTTGTTTATGTAGATGATATAGTTATTACTGGAAATGATGAAAAAGGAATATGCTCTTTGAAAGAATCTCTTCATAGCTAGTTTCAAACAAAGGACTTGGGGTCGTTGAAGTATTTTTTGGGTATTGAATTAATGAGGAACAAGAAAAGTATTTTCTTGTCCCAAAAAAAGTATGTACATGACCTATTATCTAAAACAAGAAAATTAGGGGCAAAACCATGTAATACTCCAATGATACCGAATATGCAACTCACCAAAGATGGAGAGTTATTCAAAGATCCTAGAAGATATAGAAGATTGGTTGGAAAGTTGAATTACCTCACAGTAACTCGTCCTGATATTGCGTATTCTGTTAGTGTTGTAAGTTAGCTTGTCCTATTTGAAAGATGCTCTTGGACAAGATATATTATATCAAAATCATGTCATTCTTGTATAGAATATTTTTCAGATGCAAATTGGGCTAGCTCCGAGGATAGAAGATCCATTACTAGCTATCGTGTTTTCTTAGGAGGAGATCTGATTTCATTGAAGAGTAAGAAGCAGTGTTGTTGTATCAAGATCTAGTGCAGAATCAGAATATAAAGCTAGGGCTCAATCTACATGTGAGATGATGTGGATATACCAAATTCTGGCTAAGGTTGGATTTAAAATTCCCCTACCAACAAAGCTGTGGTGTGATAATCAAGTTACTCTTCATATTGCATCTAATCCGGTATTTCATGAAAGAATCAAACATATTGAGATCAATTGCACTTTGTTCATGAAAAGATACAACAAAACTTAATCTCCACAAGCTATGCGAAGACTGGAGAACAACTTGGAGACTTTTTCACAAAAGCATTGAATGGAATCGAGTTAGTTATTTATGTAACAAGCTGGACATGATAAATATCAATGCTTCAACTTGAGGGGGAGTGTTATAGAATAAAGGGTTGTAAATAATATTGTATTTACTAGTGTTATATTTACTAGGCAATGGAGTTAAAGTATTGGTAGGTAAGGGTTGGTATACCAACTTAGAAAGCTTTGTATATATACCTCTATGTATGTACAAAAAGATATATACAGAAAATATACTGTTTTCTTCTATAACACATTTCAACACCGTCCTACAAACAAGGTAGCGAATTCAGTCTAAAAAGACAAGCAATGAAAAAGTTTGTTGATAAAATTGTTATGGTACATAAGGAACAAAATTTGAAGCAAAAATATAAAAATAAAAAAAATTTACAGATGTTATAAATATCAGCACGAGGAATCCACAATTTTAGGAAGTTTCTAAAAGGTTCCTCTGTAAACAGCTTTTAAACACTCAAAAAAGCCTTTTTTTTTTTTTTTCTCTATCCGAATTCGCCATTTCATGCAGAAAGAAGTGGCTGCTTAATGTATCTCAAACAACACAAGGGCTGTAAGAGAAGTGGAAGGGTCCCTGCAACTCTGACAGATGTTTGTTGATTTTACAACAAAACTCCATAAAGCTTGGCTAAAGGCATCAACTCACAAGACACCAACTATGCACTAAACACATCGTAATTAAAACACTATAACCTCAATGAAAAAGTTGATTTGGCCAGAACGCACTTGAGGAATATCCAAGAGGCAAACAGATTAGCAGTGGCAGAGGTTAAATGGGAAAAGAGAAAAAAGGGCCTTTGAGCAGTTTTATTTTTTGAGTGAAGCTCAAGTATCTTTGCTAAAGCAAAAACTCAGAGTTCTTTGGCTTATCCTGGGAGACAAAAAGATTGCTTTTTTCTTTCGAGCCCTAGCCAGAAGGAATCATAGAAATGGTATACACTCACTCGATGACTCAAACAGACAGCAGTATAGTTCTAGTGAGGAAACCAACCAGTATGCAGTATCATACTTTAAAATTTTGCTCACTCAAAGCGAGCCTTTCTCTCTTATTTCTCCTAGACTTCCTTCCCTTCTTTGAGAACTTGAAGTCCTTCACATTGGAGTACCATACCCTCAGTAAAAGAAGCCACTGTGGAGTTCAAACAGATAACAGCACTAGAGGCAAATCAAACAAAGAGTAAATTATTCCCTAGTGGAGTGTCACAACATTTGGAGGAGGAATTTGTTCATGATAAAGAACACAAAGTCAACATTAAGTAGGAATGTCTGAGCCAAGTGAATGGAGAAAACCTATAATCACTTTTTGCTTGACAATTGATTACTTTTGAGTTGTAGCGTTATAAAGGGTATCAAAGCCAATGCCTTACCAAGAGGTGGATAATTCAAAGACAATCTAACACGGAAGTTGATGGATCAATCAACTCAGTTCAGAAAAGCTAAAGAGGGCAAGGAATTTTACTGAGATGTAACTCCTCAGTTGACTTATAGGTAAAGGGCAGCAAAATTGATTTAAATCTAGCATTGAGCCTAAAAGCGAGGTCTCATGACAAGAAAATTAACTGCATCACACATTGATAAGAGCGAAGCATTAAGCCTAGTTGTAAAGTCTTGCGAAGCAGAATGAACTTGATTCCTACACTTGAAAAAAGAAGAAGCACTAAGCCCATTTGTAACGTCTCACTACAAGAAATTGCCAATTCAAGGAGGGGAAAGAGTGATTGTGATAACCCATATGAACAAAAACCTATATGGACTAATTGAGAGAGCTGGCAACCTTTATAAGACCAATATAGAGGATATCGAGGGAACACTAGTTAAGAAATTTTTTGCTATATGGCTGAAAATGCCCACTAGTCACTTGTTAGCTTGAATAATGATTACTTTTGGGTGGGAAAGTCACAACTAACATTACAAGACAGAACAAGATATACCAACTAGACTAATATTAGCATCTAAGAAATATGAAAATGAAGTGCAAGCTCCAGAATGCAATCACACCTTATCAATAGTTCTATAGGTCAATTTACAATTTACCTTCAATTTTATTGAGGAAATCTAAATATGAAATTGAACCTTCAACAAAAGGGAAATGCAATCAAATATTTCAGTCAAAAGATAAAAATTCTGTTTTGTTTGTGGTACTGTTACTAAAAATAATTAATTTTAGTCTAATCACAAAAAAATAAAAGGAAATGGCTTCATATAGAGTTGTATGCAAGCTGAGCCATTTATGAGCCACCGCAATCTTAGCTCGGCTGAAACTGAATTGGTAAATGAGAAGAATCCAAGTTCAAAAACGGAAATTGTTGCATATAAAGCTGTAAACAAACCAAGCTGACATGTCTCAAACTCAATTAGTAAACGCACTGAGCTCAAGATGTTTACTAAACGAAGCGAGTTCGGTTTCCTATCTAAACCCACGAGCATGCCATAAACTCGCAAGCTGGAGGCTTGTTTGCTACATAAAATATGTTTTGAATAGTTAAAAAGAGAAATTAATGGAATAAATTCATTTAAGAACGTTTCAAATGGTTATATAAAAAATAAGTAAATAAAAATAAAAATAAAAAATCAACATTTTCACAAACTCAACTAAGCACAATTTGTAAACCCAACCTTGAGCCTATATTCAGACTCACTGAAAAACCCAACTCGACTCTAGCTCCATAATATTTCAAACAAGCCGAGCCCGACCCTTACAGTCCTAGCTTCATATAATGATGGCATGAAAAACAACGGAAATTAGCTTACTTCATGTTAACAAGAAATGTTGTGTCTAAGACACACATGCATACCTTGCAGCGAAACCAAGCACCACGAAAGCCTTTCATAAACGATTTTGACTCCACGTGTTGGCCAACTTTAAATGGCCCCTCGTTAAGGTTCGTCATGACATCCACCTAGAAAACCAAGTGCCTATACAACAATATGAAAAGGCTAATTATAAAACCTTGCGAAAGGTAATTTCATGCTAAGCAAGCAAGCAAGAAGAAGAAGAGTAGGAGGAAGAAGATGTTCTTTGTTTTAAATTGTAAAGAAAGTTCTAGAATCTTCTTCGTATTTTCATATTTAAAATATGCAAATTATTTAGAGACAAAATGATACAACCAACGAATGAAGTAGACAAATCAGGAACCGACCCACTGACGTTGATTAACCGCTGCAAAGGCTGCTGCTGCATGAGAGGTGATGAAATGCCAAACGTTACACTGTAAGGGTTTGGGTATAGGGCATGGGTATTCATTTGAAATATTAGGTCCTTATGCATCATTTAAGAAAAAAGGAAATTAATATATCTTTAATAGTAAAGCAAAACCACCTTTTTATATTTTAATATAAATATTTTTAATATAATATATTTTAGTATATGAATATAAAATATTTTTCTATATTTAAAATTATAAAATTATAAATATAGAATAAATATAACTAAATAATGATTGAATAGATATGATCTTTTTTCTTTTTTAGCATATAAGCATAAAATATTTTTGGTATCATTGAAATCATGAAAATAAATAGGATTTGAATAAAATTAAATAAGGGTTGAATAGACATAGTCTTTTCCTTTTTTAGCATTTCAGCATAAAATATTTTTGGCATTCCTAAAATCATAAAATTAAATAAGGTTTGAATAGAATTAAATATAGTTGAATAGACATGGTCTTTCCTTTATTAGCCTAAGCATTTACCAATATAAAACTTTGATACAATATTTATAAATGACATCTACCCAACATAGAAAAGTTATCTATGAAAAATACAATTGTAATTATAATTTGTGATTAATTTTTTAATTTTTAGGATTAATTAAGGTTGTCATCTTCCAATATATCAAAACAGTATATCTATTTAATTTATATATGTTGGGTTTTTTATTTACACACAAATCGTGAATGGGTCATCTGCTTGTATATTTCAAAAAAAATTATTTAAAAAATTACTTCCAGAATTAGGCAAGTTGACTTCATTTTTTTAAGAGATAAGGTCATGGGTGGCTTATCTCATCTCTTTAAAAGTTAAGATCGTTGTATTTTTACAACAACCTCATCTCTTGAAGAGACAATATTCATTATGTCCTCGTCTCTTTCAAGAGACGAGGACAAAATGGTCCAAGTGAATAATATATATTTTTCTTATATATCAAACAGGTGGCATTCAGATGAGGTACTAGCAAAATATATTAATAACATACTAATAAAATATGAAATATATTAAATTAGATAGAGATGAAAACTGGACAATTAAAATAGATTGTTTGGGATTTTAGATATCAGCATTCAATGAAACCTAGGTTGAGGGATAGGAAGATGAATGAATATTTTACTCACCTATATTTATTAAATTAAATCTTATTAGTTGTAACAAAGTAATTCAACCCATCAATAAAAAAAAAAAAGAAAATTACACAAATAGCAATTAAATCAAGTTAATTACATAAATATTATCACATGTTTAGAATTTAAGAGTGTTGCATGTTCCAAGTACGACACTGATATAAGTTTTGCGTATTGCACTTATAACATGTGATACTATTCATGTGTCACTCGTAGTATGTGTCATATCTTGAAAATTTTATTAGTCTATTTTGTTATATTTGTGACTCGTGATGCTTTATAAAAATTTTGTAATGCATTGATGCAATATAGCATTAGTACTTTAATAATTTTTTTTTTAATAATGATAGACAAGGTTGCTACCTCTTTTAAGGTATGGGATATGAGATGACTTACTTATGAATATATGGAATGTGATACTTATATACCATTTCTATAGAATCAAATTACAATTTTCTTTTTTTTTTTAAAAAGGAGCTAAAATTGCAAGTTGGCATACATGTTGTCCTAGTTTTAGTCTAGTATAAGTGGAAAGGATAATCATTAAACCCATGCACGTGTTGAGCCAGCAAAACAGAACACAACCCGACGTATCACTTTGATGCTTAAGTCAACAAGCATGTGTGACATATGGGTGAATAATCAGTATGAGGAGAGCATAGGAAACATTATCTCTCGTGTAGAGAAGGAGGGGATACTTATAAAGAGTGGATTCTTAGTAGTTTTGTGCATCATGGGATTATGGATGGATAGGCAGTTGGTTATAGCTACCATGAACGTGAGGAGAGTCTGCTAATCCATGTACGATCGTGCTAAGTTCATAAGAACGAATCATGTCACGTGACTCTAGATAGGGTATGCTTTGGACTTTGTTGTGATGAGTCAATCATAAGGCCAATGAGTTAACCTATGTGGTTAATGATCGAACTAATATTGAGGAGGCCTTTGACTAGAGCTGAGCAAGCGAGGTAGGTTACGTGGTCAACTCATTTAACCCAAAAAAATGGTTAAACTAAAAATTTCAACCAATTGTACTATGTAGGCCATTTTTTCCCACCCACATAACCCATGGGGTAAATCAGGCCAACTTGCTTGCGAGTTGGGTTAGCTAGCGAACTCATATAAGTTTTATGTGTGTGTGTGTGTAAGCAAACCCATGAAAAAATATATATCAAGTAATAGTAAACAACTATATGTAAATATGCATTAAAAAATAAACCATATTAAAAAAATAAAAAGTAAAACATTAATTTTGAATAGTAATTTTTATTCTAAACTTATATATATATATATATATATATATATCTTATAACCCCCTCCCCCACTTTTTTTTTTAATCTTTAGTGTAGTTACATTGTAAAGTTAAAAGTTTGCCTAAAAAAAAAAAATCTTAACTGTTTAATGGGTTGGCTCGCAGAACTTGTCAACCCGTGTGAGGAGAGGCAAGCCAAATTTTTTTGACTGCTTTGTAATGGGAGCTGGCCTAAAAATTAGAGCATTTAGCAAAGTTGTACATCAAAGGGATAGTGAGATTAAATGGAATATCAATGACCATTGTATCAGACAAGGATACCAGATTTGTTGGAAAGTTATGGAAAAGCCTACATAAAGCTTTGGGCACTAAAGTTGTTTTTAGTATTGCCTATCATCCTCGGATAGGAGGACAATCTGAGTGAACCATCCAGATTCCGGAAGACATATTGAGAGAATCCGCTTTAGACTTTAAAGGTAGCTAGGATGAGCACTTACCTTTTATGGAGTTTTCTTATAACAACGACTATCAAGCATCACTTGGGATGCTACTTTATGAAACCTTGTATGGTAAAAAGTGTTAGTTGCCAATCCACTGGGATGAAGTTAGTGACACATAGATTTTGGGACCAAAATTGGTACAATATGCTATTAATAAACTCAAAGTGATCGGACAAAAGTTGCAAGTAGCTCAAAGTCATCATAAAAGCTATGCAGGCAAGAGAAGGAGACCTTTAGAGTTTCAAGTAGGGGAGCATGTTCTGCTTAAGATCTCACTAACCAAGGTGTTGTCAGATTTGGTTTGAGGGGCACGTTAAACCCCAAATATATTGGACCTTATGAAATCTTGGAAAGAATAGGCGATGTGGCTTATAGATTAGCTTTACCACCTAGTTTAGAAGGAGTATACAATGTGTTTCATGTATATGTGTAGAGAAAGTATGTAAAGAATCCTGAACAAATAATAACTTTGCAACCGTTGGAAGTGCAGCCAAATCTCTCTATCATTGAAAAGCTAGAAAGGATTGTTGACACTAAAGAGCAGATTTTGAGAAGGTGGGTGATCAAATATGTGAATATGCAATGACTAATCAATCAGAACGAGAAGCTGCTTGGGAGCTAGAGGAGAAGATGGGCATAAAGTATCCTGAGGCTTTCAATGATTCAAGTAATTTTCGAGGGCAAAAGTTTCTTTTAGGGGAAGATGTAAACTCGAGAATTTTTATACTAGTAAAAAAAATAGAAATACAAATGTAAAAATAGAATGTCAATGTAAGACTCGAAGAGACCCTGAATAAAACTACAATATAATAATGAACCTATATATAACTACAAACCCTAAAACAAAGGTCCTTAAATAGTAACATATACTAAATACAATATTTTGTAGTGGGTATCAAAACTCAAAATATAAAAATAATTAAAAGAGGATTTCAAGTGCATTAAAAAGTAAAAAACCAATAAAGCTTTTAGTTAGAAAACGATAATTTAGTGATAAATGTTAGGGTTATAAATACACAAAAGAAACAAAAACAGATCCATAACTAACAATCTAGACTTCAGATAAATGTTTGGATTACATAATTATTTCAGTTAGAGAATTCTGAAGCTCTTAGAGACTAAAATTGAAATTGACTTATCAAGCTTAGAAAACTCTAATAATGTAAGATAAAACCCTAAAAATAATTAATCGCGTAAACTTTAAACTCAAGTTTAAACTCAAAGATGATCCAGAAAATCTATAGAAGTTTTAAATAAATTTTTGGATACAAAACTCCTAAATAAGAGATACAAATATACACGTTTAGCTTGATAAACTATCCTAAAATTAAAATAATCAATTAATTAAATTATAATTATAATTTTATGATACAAATTCGGTGGAAAATGACATGAATTGCAACTGATATTGTCTAAAATTTTGCCAGCCAATTTTTGCAAAACAAGTGGGTCAAATAGGGTTAGTAAAAAGTCAAGAATAGGAGTTGCAAAACCCAATCAAGTTTGCTTAACTAGCATTTCATTTAATGCTAGGAAGATCAAGCAAAACAAGAAAGAATTTAGTAGGAAAATTTGCTTCTTTTAGGCCGAAACTGCTGTTGCTCCTTTACCTACTACTACACACAATAATTAGCAACAAAGAAAACATTTAAAAAAACACAAGATCAGCCTAAAACAACAACACCAACACATCAACACAAAGCACATACAAACTTAGCTCCATTAAACAAGCTTCAATAAGACAATACAAGCGTACGAAAGGATCGAGAAAGGTAAGTAAGATTCATTTTAAATTAGTTTAAGTACTAAACATTGGATTAAACAATGTTTCCATTCATAGGTTCATATCAAGCTTACGGAGGGTTAAACATCACCCTAACAGCTCCAAACAAGGTAATATCTAACTCTAAAACTCCATTTATATATTATTATATGCATATAAGCTATGAAATCATATATTATGAGGATTATGAGATGTTATATGTGTTGATAAATCAAGAGCAATAGCTAAGGATTATAGAACACCATTAAAAAATAGCTCAAACACTAGGTATAATACATATATGGTACAATGAAAATGAATTTTGCACTAGGAAAAATGAGGAAGATGATGAACAATATATACGTCGATCCTATATTGATGGCGTATATGGCAAGGCTGGCGACGTACAAGAGATAAGCTGGCGGCCTTTGAGCCAACTTAGACTAAAACAATGATATGTAAAATTTTGCTACTCGTAAAATTATACGAACGCCAGCGGCGTACATTACCAACGTTGGCGGCGTACGTAGAAAAGCTGGCGGCCTTCACGCTAATGTTTCCTAAAATAAAGATATGTAAAAGTTTGCATGAAAGCCGGTAGCCTGAGGTTCAATACCAGTAGCGTTGACTATCAGTGTACATGCAAAAGTTTACTGGACGAAATTCATCTTGTCCATAGCAATAATATATATATATATATATATCAACATAACATAAAAACTAGTAAATAAATATAAGTGTTTTAAGATTAGTATGTTTAAATACTTATTAATTATTAAAGTTAGATAACAATTACAAATAAGAAATACTTTTGTATATTAAAATGAAAAGCTTATGATAATCATTCCATAAACAATAGAAAATAATATTCTAAGTAGATAAAGCTGACAAACACCATAGATAATACCGATGATTATTCTATATAAGTAAGTATATAAGAATGGAAAAAGTGAATAAGCTATAATTAAGAATAATATGATTCTCATAAATAATAGATAATAATATGAAATGAGATCAAGAGAAAATATATATTAGTTACCATAAGGTGATCAAACTAAAAGAATGATATAAAAATAATAATAACATACTGAATTATTGAATACAAACTCTATAATTATCCAATAAAGATAAATTATTTTAAAGTTATTATTTTTCGATAAATAATAACTTAGAAAAGATAATAATTGGTTTAGGACACTTAAACAACCAATAGGATTTATTATACAGATATATATACATATATTTGATTAGTAAATATTTATTTGTCTAGTAGGTGATACTGATCAATTCGTGGATTTTCCTAAAGACTATTACGACCGATCTTCATGAGCAAGCGAGTAACTCAGATCTATTACATTGTTCGTGTTTGTAACTAGTGGCATATGTAAGACAAAGATAATCATATGATTGATGTGGAAGCCTGTTGAGTATGTGACATGAGTTGTTTATTTGTGATGACAAACTAAGATAATAAAAACAATAATACAAATTGTCTGATGACTTGAGAAATGCATGATATATGTTTGTGTGTAATGCATGATCACCATAAACTTGATTAAGAAGTATTGGCTATATAATTAAAATCATCATGCATTACATGAACTACATTATTGCATATTTTAAAAGTGTGGCAACCTACTACGTATTAGTATTCTCTATTAATGCTTGTTTTTTCTAAAATCATTAGTTCTACACAAGATTATCTTTATTCTATTGGTTCCACAGGAACTAAGTGGCAACGAAAGACACCATCCGTAGTATTACTTTGAAATTACTGATACTTAGGGAGTTTCCAATGATTGATGCAGGAAATGGTCAGTTAAAATACTCTTAAATTAAAGTGATAATCTAAAATGAGAAATCGTTGATTTTTCTGTATACTTAGTTTCTCCTAGGCAAGTGGGTCATTAAGTAATTATCCTTCAATCCTAATAAGAGGGCGTAAATCTTACCTATTTGGATTCTACATCATCCAAGCTTGCATCTATGCATATAATTTATTATTGCATTACATATAATTGTTAATGAACTTGCTTGATGTGTAATATATCTAGTTATTCACTGAGCCCTGGTTTCGCTCACACTCCTAAAAACCTTTCAAGTTGACACTACGACCTTAGCTTGTTTCTTTCGGGAGCATAACTTCGATAAGAATTAGAAGCTAGAAAATTATGGATATTAAGGATAAGTTATTTACTTTTAATTCCTAGTTATAAAGTAATTAGTATTTGAAATATCACTTTACGTATTTGGATATTTATAGAGTAGGAATATGGTTTATAATATGATGTTATTCAAAACTTGAGATACCGGTTATTTTACTAATTTATGGCTTACATGCATTTGTTATTTTTTATCAATATAACTAAAAAATCCTATTGTTTGAGAACATGTCACCCCTAAAGGTATATCTGATAATATTATCCATGTGTGGATTGTATACTACAGCTAGGGTACCCTCGAGGCGTGACGGAAGAGATATAATATAAAGATAAATGATTTATGGAAGAGTAAAAGTGTCATTTGGTGAAAAGTACTAGGGTTTTATGGTCCAACTTAAGGTGCAATTATATGTTTTTTCAAATGGCAAATACATGATTGAAGATAAGGAGTCACAGTTGAATGCAGCCTAGAAGGCCACGGCCTTGGCTTCTACGTCGCCAACCTATGTCCTGTAACGCCGGCCTACATAGCCACATAATTGTCCTTTGTGTTTTAAGCTACCAACTTTTGTACCTAGGCCACTAACCTTCTTTCTAAGCCACTAGTCTTTCCTATACGGAAATTGAAGGGTTTTTCAAGTTTTCTTTACAACCTATCCTATTCTTTTTTCTCCAAAATCATTCCCGAGCTGTAGAAATCTCTTAAACCCTCTCTGTCTGTGATCTTAGCATCAAGAGGGATCAAGAATCAAGATCAAGGTAAGTTGATCATCTTCAATTCTTTAGAGACTTAAAGGAAATGATCTCTCCCTAAAGTTTTATTTTGGTTTTGAAGGGAGATTCGGAGAAAAACTCTAAGTCTTGTTGGAGATTTAGTGTTCTGCAGTTAAGAGGAAGAAAAATAAGGAAAACAAGTAAAATTAATCATTTTCTACTCTTTTGGTGATTTAAAAGTGTAATATTTTCCTAAGTTTCTTAGTAGATTTTGAAAGGGAATCAAGTTCTTGAAGAATTGGAAGGAGAAAGGTTGTATGAATCTAGGGTTTGTAGTTCTTTCCAGTTTAGGGTTTTGGTGATAATGGAATTATGAATATTCTTATGAAAACATAGTTTGATGGAGTTTTTTATTATGATCATGTGTATTTTGTGAAATTAGAGTTTTATGTTCTTAAAGTGATTTTAGATACGACCTTACTTTGCTTGTTGCTTGTGATTGTAGGATTAGTAATTATAAATTGATTAATTTATATCCAAGTTTTAAATTTGATTTACTGCTTGTCTATGGCTGGGTTTAGTAGATCGAAAAGACCGTTGCTACTAGGACGGCACCCTGATGATCTATATGTGATGTTGTCCTAAGTGGAGTTTTGCATAGAGGTGATTCTGGTAATCTAGGAATGGTGCGAGTACGTACCCAGGGTGTGTGGAACTTCCCAACACCAATATATATATATATTACTATTTTCTATATGGTTGTTTTTACGGGATCATAAGTTACTCCGGGTTTAGGACTAAATGCATATGGTTCAAAAATGCGTTGTTTGCATAGCTAATTAAAGATAACAATATGTGCTTGTTACATATCATGATGCATGTGAATTTGTATGTTGTTTGCTCATGTCCATGGGTTTTATGGTATGTCGTACTGGGCTTTTGTGCTCACTCTTTTATCTTTTTCAAGAGTGGGAGATGATCTTGTAATGTTAAATTTATCTGGATATGATGTCTATGTGGACTACAAGAAAGAAGATAGTGGACCTGACTTTCTTGTTAATTCTTAGATATGTTAGATTTGAGAAAACTAGAGTTAAAGACTATTAATAAATTTTAAATAGTTTTATGATTATGAAATTTTATGAGAATTTTTATGACGTTAGAAGTTTGATTTAAATTGGTTTTTGGTTTATGCTAATTAAATTATTCAAAAGTTTTGTTATGATGAAATTGCTCTAAATAGGTACCCTTATATGTGAGTATTTGAAGTTATATGGTTATCTTTGTGGATTTATGGAATCATAGCCTTAGTGTGCTCTTATCTAATGAGGATTCATGGCGGGTTTTAATGCTTTCAGACTAGGGTATTGCATAAATATTACCTTGAGTGAATACTAGAATATTCTAACCTAAATTGTATAATGATCAAGATATTTAAAACATTTTATATTTCTAATTGTACTTATTGTCTATACTTTTATAGTTAGTAGTTAAGTTTCAATATGGTAATGAACTTTAATCATAAAGGAAAGAGTTAGATAACTTTCAATTGTTTTAAAGGAAGAAATAGGTGAATTTAAAGAAGTTAAAAAGTGCATAAGCTAGTGCACAATCATGATAAGTATGTGTTGCTGAGTACTTAGGTTAAAGTGCATAGTTGTAGTGAAAGTGGTGTTGGTTAACTTTTCCCGACCTATACATCGGCTCATGTAAATGGTTGTGCGACTTACAAAAGGTTTGCACAACCTATACATGGGTTGGTTCATTGGTTGTGCACCACTCGAAACACTCTATTCATAATTTTATGAAGTTTTATGGTTTACACGACCTATATATGGATTGTGCATTAGGTCATGTACTCCACAAATTGTCATTTTCATGAATTTCTCTCTTGTTTTCCATTTAAAATGATTTAAAACCCAGTCAATAACATATATTCATAATTATAAAGCCGTATTAACCAATATCTATACTTTTGAACACATTCAACACTTAAAACTTTACATGTATATAAAACTGACATTGCCTTTTTTTAATAACTTTTTAATCTTTAAATCGAAATCTACATTCCTTGAGATTTCTCAAGAGAACTCTATAAGAATTTGTTGTTTCCTTTGTAAAGTGTCATCGCTAACCATCAACATGTCAAGATTTCATTGTCTATATGTCTCTCGTATTGGAAACGATAAGAAAACAAAGAGAAAAGTCACTTACTACATGAAATTTGTCCATATATTTCAAAAACCCCAACAACAATTAGAGAGGAGAGTAAAGTTGAACATAACGAAGGTAAATACAAAAGATGTAGTTAGTTTCTCAAAATAAATACATTGTTAGTCAACATATTTTAAAATTTAAGTGTTAAGATAAATTGCCCCGTTTTGTAACTCTAAATTAGTCTTACATTGTACTTTATAAACTTATTTCCTTAGGGTATTGAGACATAAAGAATTAATAGATAAAAATGACAAAATTTTGTGGTCCCATTATATTATTTAACATTATTGATTGTGATTACACCATTAAAATGCCTAATATATCAATTATTATATTTGTTATATTTACCATGGTTGTCAAAACTGGCCCGGATCGACCGGTTCGACTTTGTTCGACCAGAACTGGTACTAATGTCGAGTTGGGTCTCACCTAAAACTCGTTTTTGCAACGAACTGGCGAGACCCGGTCGACTCGGGCGGTCGAACCATGTTGAACCGGTTGACCTAGACCGATTGACCCGGATAAAAAAATAAAAAATAAAAAATTAGAAATTTAAATATTTATTCATACTTTATTATAAATTTATGAAATATCATCATTAAAACATATTTATTTAATAATTAATTGATGAATTTGATCCAAATATAGAGTTAATTGAGTGATTACACACATATTGGTCTTTTACAATTAAATTATCTCTTATACTTGTATTTTTTCGTGACCCCAGTTCGACCTCCGGTGGAACCCGGTCCGACCTCTCGACCCCTGACCTCCTCGCCTGTCGGGGTTAAACCTCGGTCCGGTTCTGACAACATTGATATTTACCTTAACGATTAGAGAATTGATTGGACAGTTGTATTGATGGACAGAAAAAGTTTCCCATAGAAATGAACAGTAACCATGACATAGCCAAAATATCCACACCTTCCATATTCATAGTACAATTCTATTAAAAAAAGAATAAAATAAATTGCTTACATAATTTATTGATAAATGACATAATGCGTTTTAATATGGACTAAGATGATAATTGTCATTATTAAAAAATATCATTTTTTTCCATCCAATAAAAAGACATAGAGGATACACATACAAAGCAGCTTTAAAAAGGCCTTTTATAAAGTAAAACCAATCTAAATTGAAGATTTCCTACGTACTTGGCCATGAAGTTGTGCTTGCTTTGCTTGTGATAATTGTTTAAAATAAGACAGCTCCTACGGAACTTCTATGGCTCGAGAGATTTATGAAGAATTTTAATTAGATTACCGTTTATTATTAATTTGAGCTATTAAATAATTTATTAAACTGGTCTATAAAAAACAGGATGAACCATAAAATATTGGTTAGTTGGTAGAGGAAAAATTGAGAGGGTAAAGAATTGAAAGGAAAAATAATAACAAAGTTCGGAAGGGAAACAATGATTGTAGAGCAATTTGTACTTACTATCAATAAGACAATAACTTAAAAAAATAGTAAATTATGCAGCTAAATTTTATAAACATCCTTTAATAAATTTAAACATAATAGATAGGAGGGTGTACATGCAATTTTTATCATTATAATAGTATTTTATATTCACTGGATAATATTGGTTATACTTGTGCTAAAAAATAAACGTTTTACTACAGCACTCATAATATTGAAATGAATGGGAAGTTATTCATCCAACATAATATGAAAGGAAAGCAACAATGATAGATCCCTTTTGGGGGAGTTAAGGAAAGTGATGCGGTGTTCAATAACAATGCAATTAATATCCTTCAATTAGCTTTTAGTAGGTTTTAATTAGATATTTAATTACATTCCATTTATGTCTTTTAATGGCATTTTTTTAAGTTATCATTCAAAAGATCATCTTTTGGATGCCATTTAATATGATTTTTTTTTAGTCTTTTTTTTTTTTTCCTTTTTGATAGGTTTCAGGCTTGCCTATAAATGTATGCTCTAGGGAAATGAAAAAATTCAGTTATGTTATTTTCAGTAAAAGATTTCAAAGTCATTGCTCTTTTCCTCAAATCTCGAAATTAGATTATATGTCGATTTTTTATACTAATTACCAGAATCAATAAAAAATTGAAGATCACTTTCTGGGTATTATAAGAATCAACAAAATTTGTGGTATTTTCGTTTATCTTGCCGCATCATATTAATATCAAAACTGCGTTCGCTCTTGGAGTGTCGTGGCATAATATAGGCAAACTAATCAACGACATGTGATGAATAAGATCTATGATCATAATGATCTAGATTGAAGGCTAGGATAGATCATCGATGGGCGCTTAGAAGGTGTGGTGGATAAGATTCTAGAGAGAATAAAAGCGTTTTTGTTGAATGAGAATAAGGGTAGGAGCCCTAGGCCTGATGAAAATGATGAGGAAGTAGATGATGATTCCTCCACTATTGATGGGGGTTACTATGATGGAGAACCTATCTTTAACTTTTATGAGGACGATGAAGAGGATGTCTTTGAATCGGGAGGTAATGGTGAACTAGTTTATGACGAAGAACGTGTGAAGAAGAACTTGTGGCTGGAGATGGCAAGAAGAATTTGATGGGTAAGGAGGTTGAAGGAGAAGTGGAGTTACCTGGAGTAGTTGCTCCGATAGTTAATGGCTTGCCACCTCTATGTGATATTCAACACCAGATCCATCTTGAATCAGGTGCAACCCTTCCAAACTATCTTCATTATCAAATGAGCCATACATAATATGAAGAGTTGAGGAGTCTTGTGCGTGAACCTGTGACAAGTTGGGATCAAAAGCTAAACCAAACTGAATTTTCTATTGAGTTCGTTGATAGATTACCACACAGGCAAGCGACGTGTTAATGCTGTTGAGGAAGAGAACAGCTAGGAAAAAAGAAAATGTCAAGGTTTGATCAATTTAGTTGAAGCTTGCCTAGTTAATTCCATTTGGTTTATAGCGTAACATGGTAAAAATTTGAGGTGAATTTTGTCCAATTCGAAGGGAATGATGCAATGATTAATAAATATGCAATTAATATTCTTTCAATATCTTTTAGTAGGCTTTAATTGGATATTTAATTACATTCCATTTATGTCTATCATTCAAAAGAATATATTTTGAATGTTATTTAATAGGATGTCATTTTTAGTCTTTTTTTAATCATATTTTCAGTAAAAAATTGCAAAGTCATCAGTATTCGTAAAATCAATAGATAATTGAAGATTGCTTTCCGGGTATTTAAAGAATCAACAAAATTTGTTTTATTTGCGCTTATCCTGCTGTGCTGGAAAGGAAAACTTTCGAAAACTTTTATTTCTTTTTCAAGTTAATATGAAAATGATTCTTTTCCTTTTAAAGATATTGAAACTAAATATCTTGATCTATTAAACTTAGCCATGTGGAATACAATTCAAAATTTGATATATGAAAAGACAAACTTAGATTCAATATAAACATAATATTAATTTAAAGTTTATAATCAACATAATGATTTGAGAGGAATTAAAAAAGAAAGAAAATAAAAGTTATGTACGATATAAATGTAACATTAGTTCAAACTGCGTACATGTCATTGATAATTTGAGAAGAAAACGAAAACAAGGCATAATTTTTCTTTTAAACCTTGGGGAAAAAAATGAAAATTATACAATTGAAGTAATACCTTATAAATGTTACTTTATTAATTTGGTTTTGCACTTGACATGGTAAAACATTTTAGCCTGACATTAGAATCATTGATGTTAGAAATTAGCAACTAACCATGGAAATAAGGGCTAGGAATTGAGATAAGTATAAGAGACAAGTGGCAATTTTGTAAAGAGATAAATTATATCAAAAGGTATACATGTGTGGGGATAAATTTATTCAATGTATCAACGTCTCAAATAGTTAAAAAGAGGAATCTACGTTTTATGATAAATTCACTTAAGATATTATCAAGTGGTTAAAAAAAAGTATTGCAAAAAGAGATAAATTGAAGTTTACAAAACGTTAATATTTTATTTGATTTTTTTTTTCAGAATATCTTATTTAATTTACTTTACACAATATTAATTTATTTTTTTTAACCACTCAAAATATAACGTACAATTTTCCTTTTTTGTATTGGTTAAAATAAAAGAGTAAGAGTCTAGTTTGACATAAAGGATAATGTGCTTAAAAATAAAATAGAGAAAGAGTAGAAGCATTTCATTTTCATCAAAAGGTTTGTCAAATCGGGTTTGTTCATTGTGAAATCAAATGAGCCATTTTTTTTCGTATGAGAAATGGTTTGATTTAAATTTAAACTTTTGGATGCGATTTAATCTCAAACCAATCCATAAACTAAACTAAAATACAAATGAATTGCATTAAGGATTTGGTTTTATAAATAACCTTAGGTTTGGAGAAGAAATAGACACAAATTAATCAGGAAAAGAGGAAATATTATATATATATATATATATATATATATATAAAGGAGGGGGAAGGAATTGTTGGGAGGGAATTTAAAAATTAATTTAATTTTTACATAATGAGCTAGCTCTTTCCTGAATCGTATTACAAAGTTTTTACCCATCTATAAGCAGCAATGGACACTATCCGATGCATGTCAAGTAGCGTAGTGTCGTCGTAACATCTATTTAAAATTAATAAAAATATAACTTTTTTTTCGTGAAAAAATCAAATCGGGAAAAGTTTTTGTTATTTGCGAAAGAATTGAAAAAACAATATATATATATTTATAACTTCCTATACGGAGCTATTGTTTTCAATAAGAAAGAAATATTCTAGGTTTTTTATATATTTTTTCTTTTTTACATACATGGGTATTTATACATAATCAAACTCTTCTATTTTTAGTATACAAATCTACTATAATGACGATTGTAATTTGTTTTCAATGATATTCATTGACCTTATGATACAGTCATAAACTCTTAATTTCTAGGAGTCCTTCACGCCAACACTCCCCCTCAAGTTGGTGCATATATATCTATCATGCCCAATTTGCTAAGTGAGCCATGAAAATTCTTGCTACATACTGCTTTAGTTAGTATATCTGCTAACTGGTCTTCTGATTTTACAAAGGAAAACCGAATTGTCTTTTCTTCAAGATTCTGTTTGATGAAGTGTCGATCAACCTCCACATGCTTAGTTCGATCATGCTACACCGGATTATGAGAAATATCAATTGCTACTTTGTTATCGCAAAATAAATCCATCTTGCATTTAGAAGGAAATCCAATCTTGGACAACAAATTTCTAAGCCAAAGAAGTTCACATAACCTTTTTGCCATTCCTCTAAATTCTGTTTCCGCATTTGATAATGCCACTATCTTCTGCTTTTTACTTCTCTATGTAACAAGATTCCCATCGATAAATATGAAATAGCCTAAAGTTGACTTTCTATCTAAAATATTTCCAGCCCAATCCGCATCTGTATACCCTTCAATATTCAGATGACCATTCTTAAAGAACAAAATGCCTTTACCAGGCGATGATTTTAGATATCGAAGAATCTGAATGACCGCATTCATATGATCTTCGCTAGGGCAATTCATGAATTGGCTAACTACACTGATTACATAAGCAATATCAAGTCGGGTATGAGATAAATAGATCAACTTACCAACTAGCCTCTGGTATCTTCCTTTGTCTGTTGATACTTGATTTGAGTATTCTCCAAGTCGGTGATTTTGAATTATAGGTACATCAGTTGGTTTGCAGTCCAATAACCCGACTTCAGTTAATAAATCTAGCACATATTTCCGCTGAGAAAGAAATATCCTTTGATTGGATCTAGCAACTTCAATTCCTGAGAAGTATTTGAGTCCTTCCAAATTCTTCATCTCCAATTCTGATGCCAACTGAGATTGAAGTTTTGCTATCTCATCTATATCGACTCTTATAATGATCATATCATCAACATAGACGATTAGAGTTGTAATCTTCCTTTGTTGGTGTTTCAAGAATAAAGTGTGGTCAGAGTTACTTTGTCAATAGCCATATTTCTTCATTGCGATACTCAATCTTCCAAACCAAGCTCGAGGTGGCTGTTTTAACCCATATAAAGTTTTCTATAACTTGCAAACGACCTTATTATTAGAGTCTACCACATATCCAGGAGGGATATCCATATAAATTTTTTCTTCAAGGCCACCATGGAGAAAGGTATTTTTTACATCAAATTGATGTAAAGGCCAATCAAGATTTGCTGCAAGAGACAATAAAACTTTGATTGTGTCTAATTTTTCCACTGGAGAGAAGGTTTCTTGATAATCGACTTCATATGTTTGTGTGTATCCTTTGGCAACCACTTTAGCTTTGTACCTTTCAACAAAACAATCTGCTCTGTATTTAACTGAAAACACCCATTTGCACTCTATTGTCTTCTTCCCTTCTAGTAATGTAGCAAGAATCCATGTTTTATTTTTCAATAACGCCTTCATCTCTTCCTTCATGGCTTGAGTCCATCTAGGGTCCTGTAATGCCTCTTCTACATTAGTGGGAATGTGATGAGATGAGAGATCATTTGCAAAGCTTTTCAAAGATTCAGATAGTAATTCAGTGGACATGTAATTGGCAATCGGATATTTGGATTGTCGTTCTTCCATCTCAGGAGAGTATCGACTTGGGGGCACACCACGATTATGCTTGTAAGGTAATCTATAGCCAGGGATAAAAGCAACAGTATCTATGAAATTAGAGGGTTGATGGAGAACTTATCTCAGTGATATTCTCAGGAGATGGACTAATGGTTATTTGTGAAGAAAGGGGCATGTCATCATTTGAGGAAGTTGTCTCTGACTCATTCTGAATGTCATATTCATTAAAGCCTGGCTACTCATATCTCATCCAATTCACCTCTTCACTAGAAGTCTCCCCCTGAGGAGGTGGAGTGGAGAGCTTAGCAGTAAAGAACATTTCAGTTTCAAAAAATGTGGCATCCATAGTGACATATGTTGGCCTATGAGTGGGATCGAAGCAGCGATATCTTTTTTGGTGTAGGCCATAGCCTAAGAAAATGCACCTTACAGCACGAGGATCAATTTTTGTGCATTGATCCTTTTGGACATGAACAAATACAACACACCCAAACACGCGTGGTGGCATCATTAAGATTGAGGGCAGTGTTACAAAATGAGATAATGCTTGAAGAGGAGTTTTCATTTCAAGAAGCTTCATTGGCATCCTGTTGATAACATAAACTGCATGCATAATTGCCTCTGCCCAATAATGCCCACTCATATTAACCCTAATAAGAAGAGCTCTAGCAGTCTCAAGAATATGCCCATTTTTTCGTTCGACTACTCCATTCTGTTAGGGAGTATGAGAACATGATTTCTCATGAATCATTCCATGTTGACGAAAGAAGTCATTAAATTGCGTGTTGACATATTCTCCGCCATTATTGGAACGAAGAACCTGCAATTTAGTGGAGTATTGTGTACAAACCATATTATAAAAGGACTGAAAGGTATTGAAAACCTCATCCTTATGTTTCAGCAAATACAACCACGTCATCCGTGTGCAATTATCAACAAAAATCACAAACCATCGATAGCCATGCATATTAGGTTCCAGGGATGGTCTCCACACATCAGTATGGATTAAGGAAAAAGGAATATTACTTTTATTAAAACTCAAAGAATAAGTGGTCTGATGGCTTTTCGCAAAAATACATGTCTCACATTTAAATTGAGAAATTGCCATATCTAAAAATAAATCTGGAAGAACATGTTTCAAATACCCAAATGACGGATAACCTAACCGACGACGCCGATGCCAAAGCTAAACTTGCTCCTCCTTGGACATATTCTGATGAACGGTGTGACATGCTTTATCGATCTTTACATCCATCAAATAGTATAGTCCCCCTTTTCAATACCACATCTAATAATCTCCTTTGTTAGAATATCCTGAAGAAGGAAAATATTAGGATAAATAATTGCAACACACTTCAAATCTTTAGTAAGCTGACTCACAGACACTAATTTGTGAGAAAGATATGGAACAAGAAGAGTATTGGATAATGACATATTAGGTGCCACTATTACTGTACCAGCCCCTGTTACTGAGAAAATTTTTCCATTGGCATTTGTAATGTTGGTTCTTCTAAGCTTGAATCTTTGGGAGATATCATTTTCATCATAGGTCATATGGTCAGAGCCTCCTGAGTCAAGAATCCATTGGCCATGAGCATTGTTTATTTTAAATTCATATAGATTCATACCTGTGACTGGTTTATGAATTTGAATGGTGCTGACATTGTGAGCTTGAGTTGGAATTAAGGAAACAGTTATATCACTTATGACAACTGATCCTTGACCTCTAGTCATCTTTTCATTCTTACCTGTGTCATTGGTTCTTTCAACATTACGCTTTTTCTTTGACTGTAATTCATGTCACCATTCAGGATACCCATGGATTTTAAAACAGGTCTCCCAGGTATGTTTAGTCCCTCTGCAATGAGAGCATTTTAGTCCATCAGATGCATTCTTTTTAGAAGAGGAATTTGATTTCCATTATGAGAGGAAGCTGTCGAAGGAGTTATAGTCCTCAAACTCTTTGATGTAAATACGGAACCTGGTGGTTCTTCAGTCGAAGTTCCTATCATGATTGCTTGTTGCATTGCTTCTCATCGAACATGGCATAAGCCTGTTCCATTGTGGGGAATGGTTGCATCTGCAGAATATCTCTACGAATGTTGTCTAGTTGGTTATCCAGGCCGTCCAAGAATATGTAAACTCAATCTTCCTACAACATGTTGTTATAACGTTGAATATCAGCTTGGCACTGCATGGGATTTGGCCTTCGAAAGTCAATCTCTCTCCATAATCCTTGTAGACTGTTGTAATATTTTTCCAATGAACTACCTGTTTGCTTTAGCCGTGATACTTTGTGTCGAAGGTCATACACTTGGGAGATATCACTCCCATCAAAATAAGTTGTTGCTATGGCATTCCATACCATTTTTGCCGTAGGAAATCTGATGAAATTCCCAATCAATGATGGATCTATAGAGTTAATGAGCCATCCTTTTACTATGGCATCATTAGTACGCCATTTTCAGAAGGTTGGATCTATCGTTGCAGGTTGAGGCAGACCACCATTGATATGACCCAATTTGTCTTTGCTACATCTCCACCACTAGAGACCACAGTCCATAGTTGGTCTCATCCAATTTAATTCCTATTGGAGCAACGGCTATGTCAATTGTTGAGGTTGTACCGGAATTCTTAGATAGGATTTCCATCATTTTGGTAGTGAGTTCTGATAAGATAGATGAAGAAGAGATTTTAGGGGTTTCTGGTGACTGCAAATCTTTACCAGCCATATCGATGTTGTACGATGTTATTTGCTTCATGTTGTTTATATAGAGGAGGATGGGAATTGAAAACTTGCTCTGATACCATATTTTCAATAAGAAAGAAATATTCTAGGTTTTTTATATATTTTTTCTTTTCTACATACATGAGTATTTATACATAATCAAGCTCTTCTATTTTTGGTATACAAATCTACTATAATGACGATTGTAATTTGTTTTCAATGATATTCATTGACCAGCCATAAACTCCTAATTAATGATATTCATTGACCCTATGATATAGTCATAAACTCCTAATTTCTAGGAGTCCTTCACGCCAACAGGTATTACCTATGATATGACAAATGAAATCTTAAGTATGTATATGCTGAATTTCCTACCATATCCTAACTAAAGTAGGCTTCCTGTTTGAGTTGTCAGATTATTATTAGTATCAGTTTAATATCGATTAGGATGGATATTGATTCGGTTATTTATGTGTAAAATTATCGATTTTTTATTGATATCATAATTATATCGATTTAGTATTTGTTTAGTTTGAAAATGATTCTAAAATGATACCTAAATGATAACCCAATGTTTTTATTCTCACAATATACTAAATTGGATGTTTTTGGCTTTGTACAAGATCCATGCTTGTTTAATTTAAAAAATGAGAGAATATACCTAAATAAAATTCGCATTTTCAGCTTAGAATGATAAGAACCGTGATCATTGATTGGAATGTTCTAATTTCTGATTGGCTTGTTAAATGGTTTTGGGTCTGTTTGGATGATCTATTTTTCATCTGTATTTGTATCTGTATTGAAATAATATATCTAAATATATACTATTTGCATTTATATTCTATCTATATTTAATCTTTTTATGAAAACTGTCAACTTTTTTTTATCTATATCTTGATAAGTAATTTGTTAGAAAAAGTTTGATAAAATACATATATCTAAGGAAAAAAACTAACCAAACGGACTTATTTCTTAAATCAATCCTCTCAGCCAAAGTAAGACAACTCTATGGATTTATACAAGATGTATGGTTTGTTTGTTCACGTTAATAATATTTGCAATATTATATGTTGTAATAAGAGGAACTTATGATTATTGTAACCATCGTAACAAAAGAAATATCCTTTTTCGATAATCAGATCTGCCTTTTTATTTAATGTGCTAATATACTAAGCATCATACCATGATTGATAGGAAGATTCGAACTTCAAGAGGGGAAAAATCGAGATGAAAGAAGAAAAACATGCAAAAGCTATTTTCATTTTAGTTCTGATTATTTATAATTACTTTGTCTAAAATTCTGAAGATTTGTTTAAATTAAAAAAAAAAAATCATATAATATCATCTACACTATATTTATATTTATAATTATAATCATTAATTTATGACGATTCACGAAATGTATCATACATCGCTGAAAGAGTAAAATTGTATTTTATTATTAAGAAATAGAATAAAATTGCAGCATATTTTTATTCTTTGATTTTTTATTTAAATAAGGGTATTTTGAGAAAAAAACAATTTCAATATTATATTGCTATTTAGGTTTAAAAAATGAATAATTATTCAAAAATTTTTTAATAAGATTCATTATAAAATTGTTATTACAACCAACTAGACGTTCTAATAGCTTTTCAAAAGTAAAAATACTACAATAGACGTGACTTCCTACATATAATTTCTTATAATATGCTAAATCATCCATGATCTCGGCGATATTGACACTACGGCAAAGATAGCAGATGCTAGAAGTCACCTAACACTCCCATGACAAACCTTAATATATGTCAAGCATGGATATTAGCAACATTATATACTTTGATGAATCAATACTAAATGAAAGGTAGACAAGAGAAACATAAATTGGAAAGGTATCTAAAGGTATTTGCAACCTTTGCGATTGGATTATGCCTCATTGGTAAAAGTTTTACCAATACTCATATCGATATCAATAAAAATTTGAGCCTGGAGAAAATTTTGAATTTGTTTTGGACAAAGTGATACTTGATGTAGAGTGTCAAACAGCTGATTCAAGATTCAATTATTATAGCCAAATTGATGGAGGTAATGGGTTAATCGTATATGATCATGGAGCCTGTAATGGAAAACTTTCATATGGAGATTGCAGTCGGTGTATGATTTATGCAGTGACTAGCTTGCAAAACAATTGTGTGAGGAGGAAAGGGGCTCAGCTACAACTTAAGGATTGTAGAGTTAGATACGAGCAATATCAATTTTTTGATTAAGATTCGTAAAGTTTTTCACTTGGCATGATTTTCTTTTTATTTGTTTAAATTACATTGATCGCCTCTAATTTTGTAAAATAGATCAACATTCCACTCTTTTAGAATATAGCATATGGCCCTTAAAAATGTCAAGCTTGATATTGACATTATAGGTCCTTGACATTTTCAAGATAATTTGTTCTAGGGATAATGTCACAAATGGTACTTAACTTTAACAAAATAAGTAATTAGACGTCTAAAGTTTGAAGTGGGTTAATTTAGTATTTGAATTTTAAAATTGATCAATTTAATACCTAAATTTTTTTTAAATTGATCGATTTAGTATTTGAAAAAACTTGATTGAAGTATCATTAGCATGTACAAAAAGTTCATTCAAGTATTAAATTGGTCAATTTCAAAGTTGAGGTACTAAATTAATCAATTTTAAAATTAATGCTTTATTCTGTTATGAAAAAGTTGGAAGCTGATGTTGACATTTCAAGGGTCATTTGTTGTATTAAAAAAATAAAGTATCAATGAAATTATAAAGTGTTAAGACTAGTTAATGCGGTTTTTTTTTTTTTTTTTTTGAAAAAAGTGACAAACAGGTTTTAATGGAAAACAAGCTATTCTATAATAATAAATAAAACCAAGAAAAATAATATCAATGATATTGTAAAAGTGGTGTGAAAGAAATCCTATGAATTTCCTACCACATCCTAACTAAAGTAGGCTTCCTGTTTGGGTTACCGGATTATTATTAGTATCGGTTCGATATATGTTAGAATCGGTATTGGTGCAGTATTTGTTCAGTTATTTATGTGTAAAATTATCAGTTTTTTATTGATATCATAGTTGTATCGATTTAGTATTTATTCGGTTTGAAAAAAGATTATCAAAAAATATCAAAACGGTAACCCAATTGTTTTTATTCTCACAATCTACTAAGTTGGATGGTTTTGGCTTTGTACAAGATGCATGCATGTTTAATTTCATTAATTTAAACAATGAGAGAATATACCTGAATAAAGTTCGCATTTTCAGCCTAGAATGATAGAATGATAAGAACTGTGATCATTGATTGGAATGTTCTAATTTTTTTTTGGCTTGTTAAATGGTTTTGGGTTTGTTTGGATGATTTGTTTTTCATCTATATATGTATCTATATCGAAACGAGTCAAACGACATATCTAAATATATCCGATTTGTATTTATATTCTATCTATATTTAATCTTTTCATAAAACTGTCAACTTTTTTTTTATCTATATCTTGATAAATAATTTATTAGAAAAAGTTTTAAAAAATATCTATATTTATCAAAAAAAACTAACCGAATAAAACTATTTCTTAAATCAAACCTCTTTGCCAAAGTCCGACAACTCTATAGATTTATAAAAGATGTATGGTTTGTTTGTTCACGTTAATAATAATTGCAATATTATATGTTGTAATAAGAGGAACTTATGATTATTGTAACCATCGTAACAAAAGAAATATCCTTTTTGGATAATCGGATCTGCCTTTTTATTTAATGTGCTAATATACTAAGCATCATACCATGATTGATAGGAAGAGCCGAACTTCAAGTGGGGAAAAATCGAGATGAAAGAAGAAAAACATGCAAAGGCTATTTTCATTTTAGTTCTGATTATTTTAGGATTATTTATAATTACTTTTACTAAAAATTTTTAAGATTGTTTAAATTTAAAAAAATCATATAATATCATCTACGCTATATTTATATTTATAATTCTAATCATTAATTATATAGCGATTGATGAAATGTATGATACACCGCTGAAAGAATAAAACCATATTTGATTACTAAGAAATAGAATAAAATTGTAGCATATTTTTATTTATTGACACTACGGCTACGATAGAAGGTGCAACTCATATGAAGACAGAAAACAAAGCAGAAAAACCATTTTTCATTTGTACGTCGAATGATTGTTACAAACAAAGCTTGTGTACAAAGTAAACCCTAGAAATCACCTAACACTCCCACAACAAACCTTAATATATATTAAGCATGCATATTAGCAACACTATAGACATTGATGAATCAATACTAAATGAAAGATATATGAGAGAAACATGAATTGGAAATGTATCTAAAGGTATTTGCAACCTTTGCGATTGGATTATGCCTCATTGGTATAAAGTTTTACCGATACTTAGATCGATATCAGTAAATTTTGAATTTGTTTTGGACAAAGTGATGCTTGATGTAGAGCGCTAAACAGCTTATTCGGAATTCAACTATTATAGCCGAATTGATGGAGGTAATGGGTTAATCGTATATGGTCATGGAGCCTGTAATGGAAAACTTTCATATTGAGATTGCAGCCGGTGCATGATTTATGCAGTGACTAGCTTGCAAAAAAATGTGTGAGGAGGAAAGGGGCTCAGTTGCAACTTAAGGATTGTAGAGTTAGATATGAGCAATATCAATTTTTTTATTAAGATTCATAAAGTTTTCACTTGGCATGATTTTCTTTTTATTTGTTTAAATTACATTGATCGCCTTTAACTTTGTAAAATAGATTGGCATTCCGCTCTTTTAGAATATAGCATATAGCCCTTAAAAATGTCAAGCTTGATATTGACATTATAGGTCCTTGATATTTTCAAGATAATTTGTTCTAGGGATAATGTCACAAATGGTATTTAACTTTAACAAAATATGTTACTAGGCGTCTAAACTTTGAAGTGGATCAACTTAGTACCTGAACTTTAAAATTGATTAATTTAGTATTTGAAAAAACTTCTTAAATTGACTAATTTCAAAGTTCAGGTACTAAATTAATCAATTTTAAAATTAATCCTTTATTCTATTATGAAAAAATTAGAAGCAGATGTCGACATTTTCAAGGGTTATTTGTTGTATTTAAAACAGTAAAGTATCGATGTCATTATAAAGTTTTAAGACTAGTTAATTCGACTTTCAAAAAAAGAAGAAGAAGAGACAAACGGGTTTAAATGGAAAACAAGTTGTTCTATAATAGTAATAAATAAAACCAAGAAAAATGATATATCAATAATATTGTAAAAGTGGAGTGAAATAAATCCTATGAAAGATTTTTATTTTTCTTTAAAATTCATAATTATCCTTATATTGTAATGCAATGTAATGTGGTTTAATACATGTCTAATACATGTAATATGAGTTAATTATTCTCTCGATAACTAAACTTTTTCAATATAACATAATTGTACCTAAACAAAAATTTTGCCCATAAAAATACGAACTTTTTAAATCTTGCACTACCGTACTTTTGGATGGAATCGGTCCATTTTTCTGTTATACATGAACACCGAATCTGAATAAAATATTATTTTTTTGTCCACGTTGGCATTTAATATATTTCTACAGTCACGTCGATGGGGCTGTTCAATCAATCATCTAACCGTTAAAATAAACATAGTAATTGAAATATTAATTATTTTAGTGATTTGATACAATTGGATATAATGTGAGCCGCTAGAGAGTGACGGGACCGGTCCCATCAAAATTAATAACGGGACCATAGAATTTTCCTCTCTCTCTCCATTCCCAATTTTCTCACACTAAAATCAAAACCCTAAAATAATACTCTTTATTGATCCCATTAGATCATCTCTCTCTGAAAAGAGGAAAAAACCCAAATCATTTTGGTCTCAAATTTGCTACCTTGAAATTTTAATGGATAGGATGACTTTGTGTTTTAATTAAACCCTAATTGCGATTTCCTTATTATTGTTTTGTTTAATCTCGATTCTTCGGTTTGATTCCATCGATATCTTGTTGTCTAAATCTTCACCTAAGCTTTTAGTCAACCCAGTCCTTGTTTCTCTCTCTTTTGACAAAAACACACAAGTTTCACTCTCCTGTTGCTGATTAAAGAGATAGCTATGGGGAAACATAAAGTTCTTAACTTTCTTTTAATTCTTGTTAGGAAACCGGTTTAGCATTCTTGTTATTTTTATTACTTTAATCGAGTTTGATTAATAGAAGGGTTCTTGAACATATATTGGATTGAATTTTTTTATGAAGTTGGTATTCTAGAGAAAGAGAAAGAAAGTAAGCAAGAGAGAGAGAGAGAGAGGATAAAGGAAAAAATATTATTTGAGGATGTAGATGATCCCTTACTCTTGGTCAAAAATCCTTATCTTATCCATTTTGATTTGAGTTCGTTTACACTTGATATTTTCAATAAAAGATAAAGTTCGTAAATAAATATTCACCTTTTCATTTTTTTTTTGTTTTAATTTGTTCTTATCTATTTTAGATATAGAATAATAAGGAAGACCTGGAAAAAAAAAAAAAAAAAACAAATCGGCTTGTTCAGTGTCTGTGATTTTATTTTTTATTTAGGGGTTTAGGTTGGAAGAAGAAGAACGAGGTGCGGCGGAAAGAGAAAGAAAGAGATCGGCCAAAAAAAAGAAAGATAGAAAAAGAAAGGAGAGAGAAGAAAAGTAAAAATAAAGAATATAAAATGCCAATGTGGGTTGAAAAATAATATTTTCTTCAAGTTCGGTGTCCATTTCAGGATTGTAACAAAAAAGTGAATGGATTCCGTCTAAAAGTACCATAAGTGCAAGATTAAAAAAATTTATATATTTCTTTTAGAAAATTTTTGTTTAGGTATAATTTTATGAAATCGAAAAAGCTTAGTATCGTGAGAGAAGTTAACCTGAGAGAAGTTAACCCCAGATAATATACAAACTAAATAAAATTAATTATTAAATATATATTATTAAATTGCATCTATAAAATAGGGTATAAATATTTTTATACATACAGCCTTATGTAAACTATATACTCTTTTCCTCATGAATATGCATGCGGGCCCACACAAACTTCATAACATCAAAAGTCAATCCATCCGCTTGACTCATTCGGAAACAAACATTGCTTAAAAAGAAAAAGAAAAAAAAAAAAAAAACCAAGTTAATCGTTTTCGAAAATTTATCTATATTGAACAAATCCACCTATTGCACAAGTTTTTAACTAATTTCCATTTAAAACCAAAGGTTTGGATTAAAAAAACAAAAATTAAAAAATTAAACATCAGTGGGAGCCAAGTAGGGAAGAATAGTTGAGTAAATCCATTCCATCTGCAATTAATGGTATTATATTAAAGCTGGCTTTTTTTCTTTTTTTTTTTTGCCCCAAATATTATACTAGGATGATTGGTTGAATATATATTGTTTTTTTTTTTGGTGGTTACAATAGTACCATCAGTAAGGATTAGTATAATGCAAAGAATTGAACTCGATACCTTAAAAAAGAGATTAGAATTAGATACCACCAAGCTACATGATCATTGACTATGTGTTGCAACTTCTCATCAATAATTTACTAAACTCGTGGAAATAAATAAGACCACACACATATATATATATTTGTGCATATAATTTCCTTTTTTGGCTGAATATGTATATACATAATTTCATCGAGATGCTATCACCCACTTATCCTTAATAATTTCGGAGCCTTATTATACTGAACTAGGTAATAGTAATAACATATTGCCCCTATGTGATGCAGTCGTTGTTTTATAGAAAAATTCTATAGATCATGATGGTTATAACGAGATTAGTCTTGTTACGTCATTTAATGATTTAGATATATTTTAGTCATAAGTTTTTTATAATAATTCTTTTCACTAATTTTTTTATAATAATTTAATTATAATATTACTAGTAGTATGGGTCCAACTTTCATGGTATGACTATAGAAGCTCCCTTGTTTTATAATGAAAAAGTTTACACACTGCAAATGTTAGATAAGAAATCGACCAAAAGTCCATCAATAATATTATCATTAATTGACTATAAAAAATTAGTATAAGAAAAATTACATTTTGATTATGATTGAAATATATCTAAATCATTCAATATTATAACGGAATGAATCCTATTATAAACCACTATGAGACCATACAATATTCCTTTTAATAGTAAGAATGTATGTGATTAGGTAGCTCCTCCACAGGATTCATTCGTATTTACACGCTAGGAAGGGTAGGAAGTGATGCTAATCATTATTATACATCGTTACGGTTTTGGAACTGAACCAAATTGAATAGGAATTAGAAGCACTAGTTTTGGGTCTTAAAATTAAGGAATTGCAATCGGAACCATCTCCAACGATTTCAATCTGGTTCCATGGGATTTGCGATTCCGATTCCAATTTTGGATTTGTAGAACTGCCATTTTTTAAAGTAAAAATTAAAAAATAATATGAATTTTAAACTAAAAATAATACTTTGGTCTAATTAAATTATTTAACCAAATTAAAAAGAATTTTTTATGTGGGTATTTATTTATATAAACATATCCAATATCAATTGTAGTTAGAAATAAAAGTTTGCAAAATACTTTAAAAGCGAAATAAAAAATAGTCTCACATTAGGATTTTGCTTTTTCTAAAAGTTTATATAAACTAAATTATACATGCTTTTATGGAAATTCTATGGTCAATGAAACCGGTTTCGTTACCATCCAACGGCTCATACCATAGCCAACTGCGATCGAATCACTAAAATAATTAATATTTCATTTACTATATTTATTTTAATTGTTAGATTATTGACTTGATGATCCAAACAATGAGATGTAGAAGCTCTTATGCTTTTAAGTTATATTCATTTGTGATGTTAATAATACAAATTAAATACCATGAATAGGTAATAAATTTTACTATTCAAATGAAATATTTTAAATATTGACAATTATGTATTTAATATCATTTTTTAAAATTTTTCTCTAATTTTATTTTATTTTTTTTAATGAAACTAGTTGGAACTGTGGATTTTAGATCAAAAAACTGTCTAAGAACTGAAAAATCAAGGATTTCTTTGCCTATGCTAGAATTACCTAACCAGTTTGGTTTGTAGTTTCCAGTTCGAAACCAAATCATGTTTATATTTAATAATTATATCGCATTATGATGAAACCACTTGTAGTTTATTGAATTCTCAAATTTAAATGTGGCTTGTGGAAGGTAGTCTAGGCTCTAAGGTGATCTCCTAAGAGGGTAATATAAAAAATTTTGTAAAGTTCTTGTCATTATATTTTTTTCTTCATCCAAATGCTACTAGCAAACACTATACTCGTGTTTGAAAAAAAGAAAACACTTTAATCGTGTATAAGTTATAAAAGTTGAATAATTAAATACATAAATCACTATTTTTTTTCCTTTTTTGAAATGATTTGCTACACCTCCTTCTCTAAAACCAGCCATATTAACTTCCCTAAATAAAACAGCCAAAAAAAAAAAAAATCTATAAATAGCTATCCAATTGCATTTACCATGGAGTGAAATGCCAGTCAATCTAAATCTCTTTAAAAAATAATTAACAAAATATTTATGACAAATTAGTTACCAAAATATCTCATTTTCAATAAAATTAGAAAGCACTACTTGCATTTAGGAGCTTTAAGTCCTAGGATGCATTAAAATTAAAGAAGCCCATGTTTTAAATAGGAGTTCGGTGAAATAATTAATTTCAAATGCAATCTATTTTCACGAAAAAAATAAAAAATAAAAAAAATCAACATTCATGTCTATGCAATCATTGTTACCTTTTGTTTTATATTCACTTAGATTGTGTTAAAAATAAAATACTAATAACATGAGAATGTGAGTGTATATATATGTATATATGCCTTTATGGCGCAATCACTTAAACTAAACTAATATAGCATAATCACAAATTTGAATAGTTCAATTAAAACAATACAATTTGAATCATCCATTTGAAGATATAACTTTAACATGTTACCTATTGTACCTGAAACATGATTTTGTTTACCATCTACTTTATTTAATTTTACGAAAGTAGGGTAGAGGGCTATTTCATTTATTGAGATTTTAGTCCAATTAAGTATCACGGTCAACTTGATGGGTTTGTTATAGGCTATAGAAAATTGGGTTTTTTTCATGGATGCTTTATGGGGATTCCACTTGACCTGTAGAAGATCTTTTAGGGATGTTGCACAGATTTGTGGGGTTAAAGTGGATAAAAATGACGCGAAATGAAATCAGAATTCTCAAAATCTATGATTTTCTCTTTGAAGGGGATTTTGATTTCATGCTTGCAAAGACAAGATTACGATTCAATTTAATCCTCATTAATGACTATTATTGCAATTACCTTTCTATTTTCTTACACATTTATTACTTAGGGATATTTTTGATAATTATCATTTCAATCAAATTCCATTACATAATGTATTAAACAAAAGAATGAATTCATTTTACCACTTATTGATTTCATTCTGAATAATTCTTACATACCAAATATGACATAAGATTATTTGACATATTTGAATAAAAATTGCGCCATATCTAGTATGGGATAAATGTTCTTGACACTAGATAGCTTAAACATTTTTTAATACACTTATGCTATACTTATGCATACCAAGTAATGGATAACATAAAGATCCTTATCAAGTATCGTGTGTACCAAATGCGGTACAAGTAAATTATGCCATTTAGCATCTTTTATGCTTCACTATTTAGTTTATATGCACTTTGTTTAGTTTCAAAAAGAATAGTATAGAATAGTATGAACTTACTAGTACCAAAGTCCTTCTTTATAAATAAAGTTGTCCTTTTTTTTTTATATAAAGTGAAGCTCATATTTGATATTTTTAAAAAAATAATCAATATTCTTTTTAGTATCAAGAACGGATACATGTGTGTTTCAACTAAACATGTTATTGAATATAATTTATAATAACATAATAACATATCATTTATTCATATAACATTTATTTATTTTTAATAATTTAATAATGTTAATCCCTATACGACTTAACCACCAATGTTGATCTTGATATACAATTTCCATTTTTCTTATTCATATTTTTACCATTAGATTTCATATATTTTCTCTTTTATAAAAAAATTTCCCTACACGGTATTATAATATTCTTAGAACCCATCTTGTATCTATTTGTTGATGGTCCATTATGGATCATAGGCTCACCCAACTCAAGCCCATTACACCAACAAATCGGGCTAACTTGATGGGCCCAAACTCTATTAATGCATTATGCTAATGGATGACCCTACCCTAAGACTTGCTCTAATAAGTCACTCGGTCTCCTTCGATCCACTGCTTACTTGGCACGAATGGCTTGGTTAGCACTGGCCTGCATGTAGTGGAAACATGGTCTCCTCCTGCATTCTCTACCATTGTCCCTAATTGTCTACTTGCCCACTTCAGCCATAATCATCAGGTTTGTCTTCTATAAATACTCATATACCTCTCCAGAGATAGGCAATGTTGCACTCAATCATTCTTTCTTATCCAAATCACATGCTAATCATAGCAAATATTAACTTAAGTATCGAAGTGACTATATGGGCCTATTCCTGATATGCTCTAACTTGTTCCTTGTTTTGTAGGCCTTACAACCACTTTATTCTAATCCCAGATTCCAAAAATCTAACCTCTGTTGAATTTAAACATGCAACATTTAACATCACCTATGAGAAAACTTACCCTTCAGTGGAGTTTTTTTTTTCCAAATTTTATTCTTTAAGAATAAAAACACCATCTTACAAGAGCTCAAAGGCTACTACCTTGGCTATCCACATCATGCCAAAAATATGAAACCATCCCAAAATGATTGCCTTAAAGGTGACTTGAATTCAACTTTAGGATCTCTTAGCTTGTAGAGGCCGGAAGGCTCCCTGGGGGCCCTTAATATTTTTTTCCATCCTTCAATGGCTTTCTCAAACAGAACCGCTTGAGTCGCTTAGAAGAAATGCTCCATCAGGTGGTGGAACAAAACACTAAGATCATTAAACGCAATATGGACGACGAAAAGCACCTCAAAGAACTAAAAGGGGCACAAAACTCACAATTACAACATTGTGGTGACAAAACTCCACTGCACCAAGCTGACCCTTGCCACCCTCTTGAGGCAGTGAATGCCCACTGCCAACTCAACGAGATCATAAATGTAGATCTCCCATGGCATTTAGAACCCTTCTATCATGTCTGTGATGTTAAAAACCCAAGTGGGGAGTCCTTCGCTAATAGAGATCTCTATCTATTAGGGGAAACAGTTGAAAGATATAACCCTGGAGGAGATGGAAACATAACATCGTGTTTCCTATGATGCTTCTCTCTGTAACCAAAAACATGGTAAAGCACTGAGAAACTCGAGAAAAACATGGGGTCATGTTTCCCACCATGCTCCCTTCTATCCCCAAAAATGCGAAGAAGTGTTAGAGAACATGGGAGGATACATGAGGCTGTGTATCACCTGTGCTTCTCACTAGGATAAACAACGACTTGAACCTAGAACAGCACGGGGAGAACACAGTACTGTGCTTCCCTTTGGAGCCTAAACAAAGAAGGAACACGCCTACACACCCCTCGACTATGCTTTGAAGCACAGGGGGATACATCACCCCGTGCATTAGCCGTACTTCCCCTTTTTCTCTAATCCTTCTTCAATTAAACAAAACTTGATCCAATTTCTTCCTTAGACTTAATTAGCCTTCTAAGCATGATCTTAGGGCGGAATGAGGTGTTGATTGCTTCTTGGGTACTTACTCCAGGAGTTGCACCCCTGGACTAGGTTGCAAGTCTGATTGCAATTTCAAGATGATGCGGTAGTTAATAGGCACTTACGCCCCTGCGAATGTGTGGTTGGGTTGGCAGGTAATTGATAGGAAAATTTTCGAGATTAGGCAGCTAAGTAAGAGTAGGTATGAAGTTGTAACAAGTTATAAAGTGTTATGGGACCTCGTATAAAGAGTTACAATGGACCATGCTCGTTGGTGTCAATCTATCAGGAGATGACCCGGACGAGACTATTTTCCTTCTTTTCTTTCTAGTAAGTTTTGAGGAGTTATTGAATCCCCCTCTCCTGTGTATGATCTACTGAGAGAACCTTACCCCTTTGTTTGGCGAGAGTCTTGAGTATTCCTATGCGTGTTTATATTTCTAGATCGCTGGGAACACTTGGTTTTTAACTTAAATTTAATCAAACTTAATTAATGTTTGCTGCATTAGCTTAAATATGCATATATGTATTTGATTATTGTTGTAGTAGGCTTCGCCAATCACTTCTTACCATTACATGTATCGATGATAGTTCATATGTGGACCTCTACTATGATTCTTTGGGTTTCGGAGCTGGCGGGCATGAAGAGTGACTTTGATAGTTTGAGAGCTAGAAGGGACTCTAAAAACACTTTCTTTTATGAATATATGACTTTATTTGATGGATAACTATAAACACTTAACTATTCTACTATATTTGAGTCGAGTACCAAACTTGTATTCAGGTTGAGCCTAGCTCCCCTTTTTATGATTTTTATCTTAAATTGTTTTAAACTTAGAATTTTTCGTTTCTCTCTCTCTTAAGGCACTTTTATACATATTAACATAATGGTTTCTAAATTATTTGTAAATCGTCTTTTAGTTCATTATGGTTTTACTAAGGGATTTATCACAATTTCATAACTAAAATATGATTAGAAACTCACATAGATATCGAAAGCCTTGCACATGTCGCTTAGAGGCAATGTGTGCAGCAAAACAACCACACCCTTAAGCACCTTAATGGTTGGGTCGTTTTAATTTATCAATACATTATTATTTGTCATATTTACATAATATATAATACATAGCTAATATATTCATAATGTCTATATTATGTATCTATATTTTTTAGACTGTGTAATATATATAACTCGCTACTTATATACATAATTAATATAACATATATATAACTTATAACTCATAATTTATATCTTAATATAAAAATATATAATATTATTTATATCTATATGAAATTTAGCTTAAATATATAACTTTAATATATTGTATATAGAAGTTGTGAATTATAACTTATATCTATAATTTAACTTAAAAAATAACCTATATGTATAATTTATAACTTATGTATTTTATCAATGCACTTTATTTTTGATACATAGCATATATAATTCATATCTTATATATTGTATCTATATATGTTTTTTACATATATATAACTCATATATATAATTGATATATTATAAACTTACATTACATATATTGAAATAAGAAAGAAGGTTTTACGTACTATTATGAGCATTTTTGTCAATGATAAAATTCTAGGAGTAAAATTGTTAATTATTTTTGAATGTTTATTACTATAGGAGAGGGAAATAGAGGGGTAATAATATAAATAAATAAAATAACCATACGGTAGGTGGTTTTTTGTATTCTCTCTGCTTAGGGAATAGAAAGATTATCAGTAATAGTTATATCGGTTCATTTTATAAGTAAATGTGGTATTGGTTGATTCCTGGAAATAGTTTTTTTTTTTTTTCTTCTTATTACTTTCTTGTAAACATATGATTGCAAAAAGGAATATTCTATTCATATTATGCTATGCTGAACTCCATTCAGTACTATAACCAAACATTGCGACAAATTATTTTCTAGCCATTTTAAGTCAATTCTTTTTTACATTCTCAAGTAATTGATGATAATTATAACAACCTCTAATTTTTTATTTCTATTGACACGCTCCTAAATTTTATATTATTGGATTTTTTATAATTGATAAAATAAAAGACTTTTAATTTTAAATAATACCAATATAAGCTCCTAGAAGTATTTATCAAATTATTAAAGTAATCATAATATTAAAAGTCTAATTCGGTAAAGGCTAAAGAGAGAGTAATTGAACTGGACTTGTTGTGTGTAATAGACTTGCAAAACAAAACTTGGTCATTGGCATGGTGGGTTAGACCGCTGTGGCTACTCTAGTACTTAGTCAGGAAGTATGTTGATTCGAGTAAAAGAGAGAGAGAGAGAGAGAGAGTCTATGCAACATTATCATTCCTATGGCTTGGAGAGAGATATTATCCTCAATAATTAAGCATGTCATGGGATCATGGATAAGTGGGTGGTTGATGATGATTATGATGAATAAGGGCTAGTTCCACTAATCTATATTCACATATGTCGAGCCTAAGTAAAATGAGTACACTAAGAGATGTTGGATGAATTGCCATCTAAATGCATCAATGGTTATACTTTGAGACAAAGTGAAAGACACCTAAGCAAGGTTTGATGTTTCTGTTGTTGTTATGAGCTAGTCATTAGCCAATTGAGTTGACCAAATAGCTAATGGTCTAGGCTAAGCGACTAGTGGCTTGTGATTCATGTTAGAACGTGGACACACATCAATACTAAAAAGTTATTTGCAATTTTTTTAATACAAACAAGTAAATAAGTAGATTTCTTTTGGGCCCGCCAAAAAAAAAAAAAAATTTCTAAGTTCAATTCGAACTTTTCGGTCCGGTCCACGAAGAGAAACCAACTCTTATGGAAAAACCCAATTTTTTTTTTTCGGCAGTTAAATAAATTAATAGGAGCAGGAAGAAGATTTTGATTTCTCTGTCTTTCCGTATCAAAAATTGATTTATAAAAAATCAATCCATCACTCTCCGTACATGCAGTACTAGGATTCGTACACATCTTCGAATCCTATATTACTGTTTCCGACACACACACATTCATTTTCAAGAAGAAGATGGGATCAAGGACCGAGCCGAACGTTGAAGACTTCTTGGAAGAGAAAAAGCGCGTCAGGAACCCACTTGTCCCTGTCGGTTAGTTCCTAATATTTTTAATTGCTTTATTTATTTATTTATTTGTATTTGATGAATGTGTATTTAATGTTAGGATTTACGTGCTATATATATAAAGCTTTTAGGGTGTATTGGTTGGTTTTATGTGGTTTTGTGTTAAAATTTTTTTATCTTTTGAGTGGTTTTAAGGTTTTTCTTTGGATTTTAGGTAAAAGGTGGTCTGTTTAGGGCTTGTTGGGTTGGAATTTTTCAGATTATATGATGAAATTGAGAATTGGATTTTGTAAATTGATTGGCAAAGGTTCAGATAATAGGGTTGTGTTGTTGGAGAGTATATATGTATTGTAGATGTGGGATCTTCCTGGAGTGGTCAAATCCCATGCCTTGTTGACGGGGAGATGACACTTGTTGGAATGATTTAGGGAGATTTGGCTTGATAGGCTTGGAGAGGAAGAGGGGATTATGTGTATGTGTTCTGGGGTTCGGTTGCATATCGGTCTGTGTTTATTAACGCACTGAGACAGGAATGGGAAAAGAATTAGGGTGGGAAACATCAAGATTGACATGGTGGTTCATTGCTTGGACTTGTCTCTTTTGCAAGAATCGGTTGCACCATGTCCAAATAAGACTGCAAAGAACTCTGCTCATTGTGCTGTTGACGTCTTAAAGTTTCGTTTTTGCAATTGAGTTCTGTACTTTTGCATCTCTTTTGAAATTTTGATCATAACGTATCGAAGAATTTTTATTTAAATTGACTTGGCTTGAGCTCTAATTGAGTTTCTGTTTGGTTAAATCTAACAGTTTCATACTTTCACACCTAACTTAATTAATGAAGCTATTCATGGAGTTCTTTAGTTTGTTAAGATCGAAAAGTTAATGGGGCAATTCGAATTATTATGAAAGTCTAGGGCTTATTGCAGAACCAACAAGGTTCAAGAGCTTATTAGCACATTCATCCATTTTTTAAAGTGGATTCTATACACGAGAATGGAAATTAAATTGTTATATTTATCCATGGTTCTGGGGTTGTCATGCAATCTGGGTACTTTTGGTTATCAGGAATGCAATGTTGCATGTGTGATATGGTGTTACAACGATACATGGTTATTCAGGTCTAGTTGTTGGAAGTGTTATGCTGGCTGTATATGTTCTGTCAGTTAGGCAAGTTATCATAGTTAAGATCTGCAATTGCAGATTTCGGGTGAATGCTGAATCTTTTGCATTTAGCTACCTTTGATTTGGAGCTTTCTCTCTCTCTCTTTTTGAGAATAACATTCCCTCTTCATCAACAAATTAAATATCACCTGTTCTCCTTGTGTCAGTTGTGAGGATTGTTGTACATATAGGTCATAGGAGTATTGATCATGGGAAACAGACTGCTGGGAAGGAGTTAAGTAAAGCCTTTTATATGGAAGATTGATAGTAGTATCTCAAGGCTGCACATCTCAGTGTAAATGCTATTTAGGGCCGAATTTTCTTTTCCCTTTGCCTTGATCCTACATCCCTCATGGACATTCAGGGATTAGGAGTGATTTTCGAGGGGAGGGGGTGGGGGGAATAAGTAGGAGTGATAGAACTTAATTAGCTAAATGCAGGGGTTTAAAAAAATTATTTGAGTAAGAGCGGGGACAGGCTTATTGGTAAGCCAAAAACATTTCTTCTGTTTGCTTTGGATGGTTTAGTGCTTAGCTACTACATATGTAGCTCCTACCTTTGTGAGAGATGAATTTAAGAGCCACCGTACATTATGCAATGACTTGCATGAAGAGAGATTGTAATTGGTGATGTTGAAGGCCCATTTTGAACTTGCTGCATCAGTTAAAGAAGTCTAAGGCTTGCTGGGATATTGAAGTTACAGATGCACTTGTTCTGACAGTGTTGAGATCTTACCAAATGAAATTCTTTTGCCACATAACAAACTAGGGGCTTACTGGTTGTTTGAATGATGAAATTCACTGTGTGGATCTACTTTTATATGAGCGACGAGGTCTTTCCACCAGGAGGTGATATGATTGGTGCTGCAGTATCCTTGACAGTGTCCTTAGATAGTTTTTTCTTTTAAGAACACAAGACAATGGCATTTTGGGTATTCCCTCTCCAACACAGACCAATATTTTCCTGTCCATGCTACCAGCTAAAACATAAAGTTTGATTATTTTCTTACTTTTTATTTTGGCCGGTCATTATTTTTTACTCAAAACTTATAATTTCACTGGAAGGATGTTGATTAAAACGGCATTTTCTAAAATCTATATTACCAGCTGTAACATAAAGATTGATTTTGTCATCTCTGCTTCCATTTGAGTTACAATATCAATCTTGAAACTAGATTTTGGGTCACGATCATTGTTATGTTTATCATTATAAATGTCTTTATCATGTGCTGAAGTGAAACAAGTTATAATGTCATGGATTGTAAAGTTTTTTTCCTCTTTATGGCAACTTCTATTGATTTTATTCTGAGTTATTGCTTCATGGATGTGGCATCATCAATCTTTTTAGTGATTGACAGTGTGATTGTGTGAATTACTCCCTAGGAACAATTTTACCCTTTAAATTTTAGTGCTTGCCAAAATGAAGATGGTACTTGTATACCTGTTTATCGTTTAGTCTCATCTGCTTTATATATTATTGTTTTGTGTACCTTTTCTCACTAGATGTATGTATGTATGTATATGCACTCCAACAATTCTGGATTTGCTTAGTCTAACCATAATCAGATGCAGTCTCTCATATCTAATCAGCAAATAATGTAACTAAAATCAAATGTAAATGTGAAGTTATCCAGCATATCTTTTATTGATACACTGTTAGCAACTGTCACTTCTTTTAAAATTTGTAGCCTCTTTTCCACTGGCTTATGCACTGTTATGTCATCAGTGTTTTCTCAAGTTGGAAAGTTCTTCTCTAGCATCCGCTGCTTTTAGTTTCAAATCTCTGGGAAGAGCAGTGTTAGGTTGATTTATGTTTATTTTGGGTAGATTTTCATTTGGTTTAGTAATTTACTTGGTCTCTGGAGTTTGATAATTTAGTTAGCGCACCTCTCAAAATTGTGTTGTCATTTTTTCATTCCTTCTCTAACATCTGCTGTTATTACCACTTTAATTGATAGAATTATCATCTAAATTTTTCTGATCCTATATACTCTGATAGCTGAGACTTGATGGATATGGCATAGGTGCCCTTATGACTGCGGGAGTGCTCACAGCTGGCCTAATTAGTTTCAGACAAGGCAACTCTCAGTTGGGACAGATGCTAATGAGAGCTCGTGTAGTGGTTCAAGGGGCTACAGTCGCACTTATGGTTGGCACTGCTTACTACTATGGTGGAAATCCTTGGAAAACACATTAGTTTGCAGCTAGTTTTTGCAATTTGCTGCTACTTACTGTTTATTTAATGAGATTGGAAATCCTGATCTTTGTGGGACCTTGGTCAGGTCAGGAAGGAAAAGCAACACACAGCATTAAGATGTTACTTAAAATTCTCCATTAAAACTCTTTATGTAATCATTAATGTATTTTTTTTCCCCTGACATGCATGGATGAATAAGAAGGAAATGAAGATTAGAAGTTCCAAGATGCTTGTGATTTATCAGTCTCTATTTTTTTGTATACTTGGAGTGGAAAGGCTTTGTCAGGATATTCAATGTCCATTTCAAGTCTAGTGGCAATCATTCAGGACATCTTTATGGGAGAAGTGGCAGATTTTACCATGGCCACTGGATTGTTTGCTCATGAGATAGAAGTAAAATCCATGGATATTTTGAAAAATTTGTTTCATTACAGAACCCTGAACCCTGAGTGAATTGGAAGTCTGAATTTTTCAATTCATACCATACTTCACATCTGTTTTTAGGCAACGAGGATCATTTTGATGAGAGCAAAGAAAGATTGTGCATTGTTTCATAAAAGGGTGCAACTCTATTATCAAGCATGAGTGCTTAGGTGAGTGAAGATGAAATACCTATGCTCTTAACCTTAATATGCATCTTCAATCCCATCTGGAAAGGGTTGTGAAAAAGACCACCAGAGTATACCAACTTATAGTTCCCTGTTCCCCATTCTTCGTTAGCTTCTGCAATACACAGTCATTATTCATCAAACCAGGCTAAATCATCATCAAAGGCCTTTTTTGGTAGGTTTCCCACCCCCTATTTTTCATGGACTATTGCACATCTAAGCTTAGCTAAATCATCTCTAAGGTGGATCACCTATCTTGGACAATACCTAAGGATGTGCTGAATAAGCTTTTGGGACTGCACCAAAGGTATGGCTTGGGTGTAGCATGGCCGAAAAATCCATATGATTGTCATAAAATCGAAGCAATGACATGTTGATTTTGATTTTACTCTAGTCAATTTCTTACAGTTGCTCATAAACATCATACCCTGTCATAGTTCACTGTTCACGCATGGCATGGATCTCTTGTAGATTTGGGTTCGAGCTCAATCTCAATGTTACATCATTCTGGCCCATGTTTAGGCTATCAATCGATATATCCAATCAAACCTATAGGATTAGACGTGTGGTTTTGACGGCAAACAACAAAAACACGTCACCAAATTAACACCAAGGACAACAGAAGCAGATGAGGGTCAAGGTCAATGACGTGTAGACCAAATCCCAAAATCAAAATCCATGCACGTGAGTGAGATAGAGAGAGGAGAGAGAGAGGGACAGCTGGCTGAGGATTCGAGGATTACGAGGGACAGATATCGTCAATCAAGTGCCCCAAGAAACTAGTGGTCTTCAAACAATCTGCAATACCTACACATGCAAGAGCTGTCATCCCACATGCAAACCCTTGCTGCTTATGCCTCCAAAATTAATAGCCAAATGACACACCACCATGAAACGTGCTCTTGGGTCCCCCCTTCAACATCATTTCCAGTTACTACCTATTTGACTTGTTCCCACAATTCTGCCACCATGCCATCCACCACAAATTAATAACGGATATTTCTGAATATTAATTAGTTCATAAGGTAGGTAGAAGAGTTAAAAAAAATAACTGTTGAACTTTAAACTATGACCCTAATACTTATATGTTCTTGCATTTAAAGATGTAAATATACTTAAAATTATGCTTGATTGACTGCATTAACAAAAAACATTTTTGCTTTTTTAGTTTAAAAAAAAATAATAATAAGGTACTACATTATATTTCGATAGATTTGATGGGGTTTACTTTGCACCAAGACCAAAATTTAGGAATTCTTTTAGAGCTTTAGAGGATTATTTTCGATTTATCAATTGGAAGTTTGTTCATACCAAGATTTAAATCTAAAAGGTTATCTGCATTTTCTTAAAAAAAAAAAAACTCTTTTATAACATTCTGTTAAGAAAAGGTAAACATATAAAATTATATTAAAAGGCTATGGACATTTTTCCAATTAAAAAGTACTTACCTATATCAAGTCCATAGTTAATAATCTAAGATAGTATTTGCTTACAAAAACTGAACAAGAAAAAATGAACTGGACAATACAGTATAAAAAATAATAGACAATATATTTTCTTGTGTCATGTTTTGTATATACCATGTTGGATAGGTTTGGACAAAATTTTTATTAAAAGATTTTACTTTTATCCGGTTTCAATATTTTTGTACTATGAAATATAAGAAATAAAATTTTTTTAATTTATTCAGTCCCATAGAAAGAGTTTTATTCAATCCCAAATATATTTTGTAAACCAAGCATCACATAGTGACTTTTGTCTAGTTTGATACCATGAAAAATTGTATAATTAAACTCTACCTAAGCCATTTTATTTACCTAGTTCAAAAAGTTTCACGTCTAATAACGACTTAACGTTCCCAATATCCAATTTATATGAATTACAATCACTCTTAAGTTTTCTCACGATTCATATTGAAATAACATTCGAAATATGATGCGCTTCTATGGTTTTTTTTTTTTTTTTCCTCATTCAATTGTGGAGAAAAAAGGGATTCAAATCTGATTTATTCCATATAAGAGATTAGTGTTGATAAGCTATAAATGAAGTCACTTGCTAATCCATTTCAATGTCATTTCACCTAAACATGCATACTGTGATTATTCGTATTTCGTTCCCAAACCACAAGCATTATCGAAAAAATACAACCTAACAATTAATATATTTTCAAAATCCAACCATGTTAATGTTAAGATCCAACATTCAATTATCACCTGATCTTTCTCCTATAAATAAGACTTTTCCACCTCCCAAAACTTCAAACATTTCCCCTCTTTCTCCCTTCTCCTCTAAAACTTTGCCATTGTGCAAAACTTTCTCTCCCATAATCAAGTCCTTAGGGTATGGTTTCACAGTATGCATTTCCGGGTAGAAAAAATGATTGCAAAGAAGAACATGAACATGAAAATAACGTTGGAGTTAATGTTATCAACATGAAAAGGAGATCAACATGCAAAATCAAGAATAGGGTGAGAATTAGAAAACAACAAGTAAGGGTGAAGGTAGAGAAGCTCCAGAAGTTGGTTCCTGGCGGGTTCGGGTTGAACCAGGATAAGCTTTTGTTTCTTACAGCTGATTACATCTTGAAATTGAGAATGCAGGTTGATGTGCTTGAAGCTCTTCTCAAATCACAGCAACCATGAATTTGAAGCCACTCAAATTCAGACTTTGTTGCTAAGAAAATTTCATGTAACTCTTTAAAATGCCAAACTCTTATGGTACATATGATTTGAAGCTAGTGACTTACTGTTATTATTAATTTTATAGCTTATATTCATTCATATTACAATGTACTTCTTGAATGCTAGTAATGTACAAATTACAAAATCTTATGTATACATTATTGTTTTTGTTTCATAGTAAAGTTATTATTAATTTTTTTTTAATTTTATTTTTTCCAATTTTAGGGCTTCCAAACTCCTCTCTCTCTCTCTCTCTCTCTTCTAGGAGACCATGTGATAAGTTGTCACATTACTGGGGGTTACAGGATGTGATACAAATGATGTTCATTTCAGAGAACAGATTAGACAAAAAAACAAGTTATAGGGATGATTATAATCGAGATATAAAATTTTCTTTATCAAATCCCCCCTTTCGAGTATGGATCAGTGGATGTGTACGTCATACAATATACACATGCAACACTTAGCTACGCTGTGTATCTTTTGCTCAGCATAACTTGGCAGAAGACAGTTTTCACCATGCTGCTCGTCTTTCTTGAAACACAGTTCATAATCTTCAATGATTTTACATGGAATGGAAATGTAACATAAAGCTGACAAGTGAATATCAGCTTTGGCAATTGTGATTACCATATTGGGAGTGATCATTTCCAGATATGGCATAAAGAGAAAAGAAAATAAAACTGAAGGATGAAACAAAAAGGTAACTGGCATTACCAGTGTGGCTAAGAGGCTTATATAGCATAAACCAGCGAATTGCCGTCTAGATCACCGGTCTTACAACAACTGTGGTTGGACTGAAAGGTAGATAGCTCCTCAAACCATCCATCTTAGCAATTCTCTTCATTGGGAAAACGATACATAGGAAAGTAGCTCTATATTAGGAAATATAGAATCATTTACCCGTGCATGCAATTCCCAAAGGAGGAAGTTGCCTGGCTTTTGTTCCTCAAATTGGCCAGTGATGTTTGCCTTGATCAGTCTCATGTGCTGATGGTACTTGTTTAAATACCAACCATGAACATTTAAATTGCTTTGAAAATTAGAATGACTATTGTGCATAGACAGTGGGAACATGATTCTTACAATCACAAGTTAAATATACGATTCTACAAGTTTATAATTTTATATGTTTTTTTCTTATCAAAATAAATGAAAAATTAGTAAGATGTAGATTTAGGTAAAATTATGAATTTAGATGTATAATTTTACACGTTTATGATTTTATTAATTTTACACAATTTTGTATAATTTTACCTATTCTACACACTTAAGTGAATAGTAAACTTGTGATTTTAACAACCATGATTGAGAATGTTAAATTTGTAAAATGCTATTATGTGCCTTAAATGATTTTCTTCCCAATATCTCTTCTAAACTTTCTCAATGATAAAAAAACAGAAAACAAGATCATGATAAGTAATGTCCGATAAACCAAATCAAGTAAACTCAATTTATTTAAAGGATGTTCGTAAGCTGCACAATTTGATTGAATATCATGGTTGATGAATTTCATCTGGCAACTAACAAGGTACAAATTTGATATAGCAAAATACTGAGAATCCATTCTCCAAGCCAAATAAAAGTCAGGAAGAAAGCATCATATGCCAAAAAGGTGACATTACGCCTCTTTGCACCACCAGGATCTTCTAGTGATCACCATCCACATCCGATATAATCTATAAAATAACACATAAGCATACCAACAACATAATGTCGCTATATTATTACATATAGAGAAGGATAAACAATAGACACATACCAGAGATAAAGGCCATGCGACTGATGAGCCAACAGCATCTTCAAGGGTCACCATTAGACCATAAGGTCTTATCAGATATTCGTCACACTTCAGAGGAGCAAGAACATGTACTCCACACCAATTAGGCCCTAGTATTTTTCTGCCTACTCGAGAAGATGGATCCATACTGTGAACTACTGCCTTTGCAACTTTCTCTCCAAAATTTACAATGCTTTTCAAAATAACAAAAGATCCCACCTTCAACAAAGGCGTACAAAATCTCATTCCATATATATATATATAAGAACAAAAGAAAAGAACATAGTTGGCCAACGTATAGAAAATGACGGGGAAGAAGAAAACATTTTGTGTACTGAAAAAAGATAAATGACACAATTATCCACCAGAACAAATTGCATAACCATCTTCACGTATTCTGATTCTTATCAGAGAACAAAAGTTTGTCAAGTCCTATTCTACTCCCCAAACCCACATAGGACATATTCAATTCAATGCACAAACTAAACAAATTCATTCCTTGCGTGACTTGTGTTGACTGTTGACCCACCTCATGTCGGTAGCTTGTAAACAAGGTATTCTCCACATCTTAGTACCAACTTCCAAATGATAATAAACTCATTTCATGTAATTTTATAATGTACAGCATAGGATATTACAAATTTATCCTTTATGCATGTGTACAAACTCAACGAATTCAATCACCTGAACCACATTGACATATTCATGTTGACACACCCATTGTCTTAAGACTACTCTCCAATCTACAAAGATGGCTCCATGTGGTTGAGAAGCAGGTTAAACTCAACAATAACTTCCAAACAATAACGTTTTGATTAATTCTCAGCATCTGGCATCAAATATCAAAAGCATTATCATTTACCTGGATTGGCTTAATCTGGGAATTTGGCGAAGGTTGTGTAGGCTCAGCTACTGGTGTTGGGGGCCTATTCTCTGAACTTTGTGCATCAGATATATTATGTTAAAGATTTGGTGTATATTCTGAACTTGGTTTGCAGGTGCCAATTGAAAAACTTGAAGGATTCCCATTTGAGTTACCATCCTTTAGTCTATGTTGCATGACAAGGGATTTTAACTCCTCCATTTGTTTTTCCATGTGCTCAAACTTTTTTTTATAGTCCATAGCCAACTTGTGGCGGCTAGCATGGCTAGGCTTTGCTCCCCGAACATTTTTGGAAGAGACACCTAAACCATAGGTCCGTACAAGTCCAGGTTTATCTGCTCCCATAACCTTAGAATAAACATCATTCTTATTGACCCTTTCATTTTCATTCGGATCCTCATTCATCATTTCCCTCATTTGAGCCTATAAACACAAAAGTTGCATCAATTTAAAATCAATAATATATGAAGCTCAACTTCACTATTTTAAGACATTGAACTATAGAGTACTTTTGTTCCTTTTTTTAAGTTTAAGCCCGAGGAAAAAATTGTACATTGGCTTAGAATAAGAAGGTAAATAACATGTTAAGCTCATTTTAAGTAATTTATAAGATATTGAACTCTTAAGAAACTTACAATAAATTCGCCTGCCCCCTCATTTGCAGGAGCACCATTTGGTTTTGTATAACAAGAAATGAACATATCAGCACGTGATGAGCACAGCCTAACCTTTCTTCCTGTAGTACAATATAACAGTTTGCATTCATTATTGGTTAAGCATAAGCGCATGAAGAAAAATTCATTGCCATTTGACAATTACATAATTTCTATTATATGAACAGGCTAATTTTAACTTTGGTTATGTTAGTTCTCCCATATAGAGTCATAGAAGTGAGAAGTGGAAGTACTTAAGAGAGAAATCTGCAAGTTCCACTCTGTCCACCCAAGTAAATGAAAAGGAGAGATGATTTCAGAGTTTTAAACCATCAAGTGTTCTTTTCACTTTCACACTTCATTAACATCATAAGTAAATTATGTTTGCCATTAATTTTTCTACAATCTCAGCATATAAAGGAAATACTTCATTCTCAAGACAAATTACTTTTCAATATGCTAACCAAGTCCTTCCCGCAGGTGACATCAAAGCTTACCTCTAATTCTCTACTACCGCAAAACTTCTTTGTCCTGTGCAATGAACCATCTTTTGTTGTGCTCGATTTTTTTTTATTCCATAAACTCATTTCCTACCTCAAAAAAAACTTGTCAAGAAGAATTCCTATAATACATAATTAAAGTATCCATTACTTAGATTTTTAACTATTAATCTTCTTTATATTTGGTAATCCATATTCAAGAAACAGCCAATTATAACAAGCATGGTTCATACAACCAATCTGGATCCTCTTTTACGTAGGCATTTAAAGAGAAATTATGCCCATCAATGAGAGCATCTAGACTATATACCATCTTATATTGCAATAAAAGTGGGACAAAATTTTCAGCATTATTAAATCACAAATGCCGAGGTATTACAAAGCAAAGGCAATAGATTTCAATCAGTCTGACCGTCATCACTTTCCAGCATTTGGAAAGATAATGCATCGGAACTGAACAATCGTTATAATTTCTATTTTAGAGTCTGTGTTAGTTTCATGCAACCATACAAACCTTGCAGGAAGGCATGAATTTCAACACCATAGGTTAATCGCTAGGTAAAAAGATCTAAAAACTTAACTTAAGATATACCATGGCATTTTCTTTCAACCAATGTCCAATTAGCTTCTTCCATTGTTGTCCATCCACTTGATCATCATCAGGTGCCTTATCCAACTCAGCAAGGGGCATTTCAGGATCAAAATATTCTGCCTTCAAAAAACTCTTCCAAGCTCTCCACTTCTTACTTATAGATTGCAAAATGAATCTGTTCTTACCAGGCGGTAAGTCAAATTTTGACTAAATAATGTAATGGAATAACTATTAGTTTCCATGAGAAATCTATAGAAAATTATAGCAATCATCCAGCCAGAGCAGCAGATAGAAAATATCATGATCACTAACCTTCACAATTTGTAGCATCTTTTTCTTGGAATCTTCGGGAATATCTCGCCAAGTCCGACATTCCAATGAAGCATAAGCACCTTCTCGTGCTAAAGTTCCAAAAAAATGAGCAAAAATGCTCGCGGTTTCTTTGTTGTTTGGCTGTCCAAACTCATTAAATGAGACAACTAGCTTTTCTCATGTTGACCCAAACTTTAGACATACGAGTAGGTCCTCGTACCCCCTCCTTTAATACCTTGCCATCTACGTTGTAAAAAGATTCAGTTAAAGCAAGATCAGCAACAGGTCATATTAGTAAAACAGAAGCAGTGTAAAAAGTAAGACCAAAAGGATAAGCCATGCTCAATTTGTAAATCTATTATGTAGATTAAATCTGCGACCTGGTCGAGGCATTTTTGGCATTGATTCATCCAATGTATCAGTTTGGCTCGAGCAGACATTATCTATTTGCTCTTGTTGGCTAGCTTGGTTTGAACATTGCTCATTAGGCACATCTCTTCCAGTTCTTTTCCTCTTTGCCAGGTGCTACAAACAAAAAAGAAGTTAGTCCTAGCCATTTAAAGATTTCCGTATCCACCAAAAGGAAAAAAAAACCACTAAAACAAATTACAAAGAAAAAAACGAATGAGACATTTTTTTCTATTATACCTCAAGTTGGACTGAGATATTGGAATTACTTGGATTAGAAGGCTGTTGCAGATCTGCTTCATCACAGCTGGTGTTTTTAGCTGGAATAGAGCATTGTTCATTTATTGCATTTCCCATGGACCTTGTCCTCCTTCGTAGCTGCTGGAATTAAAATGTTTTATAAGGTGGAGAGGCAAAACAGAAAGACAAAGTTATGCTAAGTAGACTACCGATTGACCCCAAGAAGAGTTGATGATGTGGGATATCTGGTCAAGGGCCCTGTAGGTGACATAGCAATTGATTGTTGATCTTGAGCTTTTGCAGAACTCTTCCTAGTAGCTACAGATCCCATACTTCTCGTCCTCCTTGTTAATAACCAAATATTGAAAAAGCGAAATCAAAAATTTAAAATGAACACTAGATATAATATTCACAAACAGTAAAAAGAATGATAAGAATCATAGTTACTGATGAATTTGCTCTTGATTCTAAATAACAATACTGCACCTCACATTCATCAAAAACATATTCAATCTAAACAAAGGAAAAAACTAATATCCTACTCTATGAAGGTGAGAACTCGCCTATGCAAATTTACTAAGTTGCTAAGGATAACCCACGATATGCTAAAAAATCGTGATTAGATTCCCAGTGCCAATGTGAGAATTATGTTGGTGTACCATTCTAAGACCTACCATGGCGAGTAGTTGGTGATTGAAGCCGAAACCATTCGAGTATGAAAAACTCATCCATATTCCTTCAAAAAGTATATAAAAAAAGGTAATATCCCCACCAATATGTCCTAGTGTTGATACGCTTACAACTTACTTTGTAAGGACAAATCTACATTCCACTTCTAAACTAAAATGGATACACACATCACCAGAGCAATCATCTTTAATAACGACACGACATCTAAATCTGCTGCAGCTTCAACTTAAAATGCTTCTCGAGTCAAGCTCATTTTTTTTTTTTTTTGCCATTACAACAATGGAGACGATTCGAATCCGGTCATCTTATTTGAAAGTATTAGGTAACGTTTGGTTGTAATTACTGAATAAGACAAGAAGAACTAAACAGCATAAGCAGTTAAGCACAAGGTTGCAATGACCGAACAAGACAAGACAAGACAACGAGAGTTTTGCACAGAACAAGTATTTTCTATTTATACAGATGTGCTGGATAGCATTGGGTAAATTCTTATTAAGAGATTTTGTGTTTTTCTGGTTATAATATTTTTGTACCAGCGTAGTACCATCATACATGAGGATATGAAGATAATTCGATCCCAGATACATTTTGTATAATGACTTTTGTCCGGTACAACCAAACGCTGCGAGCCAGAATCGTTGCATAATTACATTACAATCAAACAGAATGGAAAGAAAAAAGTAAGGGAGTGTACTTGGAAACTAATAATGATGGACTAGGAATCGTTTTACTGTCCGTGTTGCTCGGACCGTCGTTCACAAATTGAGAACGGAGGACTACGAGATTGGAGCTCTCATTGCCGCCGTGAGAGGTTGAGAAAAATGTGACTTTGTAGAAGAGAAGAAATTGGATTGGAGTTTTTGCTTTTTAGGAGGGAGAGGGAGGGGGTGTGGAAGATGAAGAGTTTAGAGCGAGAAACAAGAGTGAGAAAGTGTGCAGGTGCAAAATAATTTTGAGTTCAATACATCTCTACGGTTCTTGTGGAAAAATATTACCATTATACAACTTTAATAAAATTAATTACTAATATACTACATCAAAATCACGTTTGATAAACGAAACATATTTTTTTATATGTAAATCATGATATATAAACACCATATAATGTTTCACTACATCGCTATATCGTGTGTGTAAAAGATAATACAAGTATATCACTTAAAGAAATCGCGACATTACATGTATATCGTAACTACCAATCACGATATACGTATGAAAATTATGCATAACTTCTCCTTTTCACAATATCTTTTCAAGATATAAGTACGGTATTGTAATTTTATATATCATGTTTTTAAATCGTGATTTAAAAATAATATATTGATAATTATTCTTATATTAACCTTAAATAAATAATTAATTTTTATAAGTTCCTAAACGGAAAATTTTTTCAAATAATTTTCCTCCCCCGGTTGAAATGAATTTAAAAAAGAAAAAAAATTAATAAAATTGAGACCTTTCTATAAAAGTAGTTGTACGGAAGACACCTCAGCTGCCTCTAAAGCATCGATTTTAATTCCTCCATGAAGCCAAGTTACAAGGAATGATTGGTTAGGCAATACACCCCTCGTATAATATACATATAATATTAACTATCAATAATTTTTTAATAAGTACAAATAAGGGTAGTGATTACTTTAAAAATTATTTATAATATTTTTCATATGTTAACATATAATTGATAATTACACTCAATATTTCTCTAATTATTAGATGATCCAAAGTAGTAATGTTAATAACACTATGTTATGCTAACTATTTAAGCCACTGGAATGAAAAAGGAAAAAACAAAAAAAAATAGAGTAGTGATTCCTTTATCACATGATTAGGAATATTTTTAGAATAAAAAATATTTTTTATAAGAATAGCAATTCTTGTGACCAAATGAATAATACAAGAATTTATCATCTATTTTACATTATATAAAATAGAAATTTTTTTATAGTATAATTTTTGACAAACCAAACAAAAAAAAATATCAATTTTAATAAAAAAACTTATAGTAGTTTCATTCTATTATGTCTCATTTGATACGTTGGAATCATCTGGAAAGAAATGAATTAGAATTGAATGAACAAAATGGAATTGATTGAATAAGGAAATAACATATCCATTCTCATGTTTAGATACATCTACGTAGTGGAATGAATTATGTGATAAGATTTATCAAAAATACATTTCACAATAAATATAGATAACAAATAAGTATAAGATAAAAATGTAATTAAAATAATAACCATTAATAAAAATGGAATGGAATCACGATTTCGCCTTTGAGAATGCAGGATTGAATTTCTACTAAAAACCAAATAGTTGATTCTAATGAATCGCGATTCTAATTTCTAAAAACGCTTGCAAACATTAGAAAAATGAAATAGAAGTCAAAATCGCAATTCCAATCCGGTCTATCACACCCTTAAGGGTATCCTAGTTGCATCATGCCATCATGAACCAAAATCGATGTCCATGTGTGTATGATGCAACTAGTCACTCACAAGATAGTGACTTATATAATAGGATTTTTGGTTGCTTTGATGAGAAATAATAATATATATACAAGTCACATAATAGCAGATAAATAAAGATAACTACATGTCTGTCATAAATATTACAGATCAAATATTTAAACCATAAGTCCATAATATTAATCATAACAAAGATATCTGTCATCTAAGACTAAGTCATAAACTTCCTGCTTGTTCCAATATCCTTCTAGCTTTAGAATAATGTGTAAAGCTCTAAGAGGATACTAGCCAAAGGCATAGAAGAACCCTAAAAAATCTATAAGTGGGTGAGTTAAACCACAACTTAGTGAGATAACCGGATCATATCATACATCAAGATAACATCAAGCAAGAATAATTAGCAATCATATATAATGCAACAGAAAAACATATGCACAAGCACAAGCACAAGCTTGGATGATCGGAATGCAAACAATGATGATGATTTACACCCTCTCATTGAGGTTGAAGGAACTAGCAACAGTAACCTACCACGCCTAGGATAAACTAAGAACCAAGGAAAATGGATACCATTCACTATCATAAGTCAGTTTAAAAATATTTCATTTTTAACCTTGGAACGTAGAAACTCCACTAAACATTAGTTCTTCCATGTTGACACTATAGGCGACATTCTTTCGGGTGCCATAACCTTATGTAGAACTAGAAACATTTCATCTGGAAAAACAAAGTGTATGCTAGAGAACCGAAATGCTAAATGTGTAGTGGGGCTATCACACCTTTATACAAATAATGCAATATGATGTGATCATGATCAATTCATCAAAAAGTTTGATAGAATTTATATCAAGTAATTAAGTGACTATATAATTCATAGACAATCATCATCATTCTTTATACATGTTATATCAACCAAAGTGGTTATCACTTTTAATATTATAGATTGGCATGTAACTAAGCATCATACAATAAGCATTAATCCTGTCCCCACATACAACTAATTTTACTGTATCAAATACATATGCTACTACATTACAAACACAACCAATGTGATATATTAGAGTTACTCACTTACTCCGTCTTGGCTTAATTGTAGTAATTTGTCGAGAAAACCAAGGTGAGTTTGTTTCTCCTATGAATGAAATAAGAACCACTCATTACTATACATATAGCTTCTGTAATGAGTCTTATTGGTATTTAAGTGTCCTAAGCTCATGTTGTAAATTCTCTAATGCATTTGTCTTTTTATCACCTAAGAGGTTTTTGTATGTTGCAAAGTCTTGGTGATGAGGTGTAGGTCACAGACGTGATAAAAGGTCGCGAGGAAATAGGGTAGGCGATCACGTGTGGGATCATGGCAATGAAATGAATGATCATGTTTATGTCATGGCTCTAAGAAGCTATGAATGTATGCTCCGTAAGCATCACTGCCTCAATCATGCCTGGGATATATGGGGAAAGATTATAACGGTGTTCATCACAGCCATGATATAAGTTGATTTTAGTTTTTCGAGAAGATTATGGTCTTTACCACGGTTGTGATGTGTGATACGAATTGTAATATGTTGTTCTCTTTTAACAAAATTGATAGTTAAGCCTAGTTCTATTATTTTTTTAATGTTGAAATATTTTTATTAAATTCTAAGTTTGCCTATTCAAGTTTATTAGGATATTCGCACTTGCTAAACCTAATGTCGTATGCTTAAATTACTTAATGTGATTTAGATTATTATCATGGAAAACACATGATATGTCTATTCTACCATAATGGCCAAATACCATATGCTATAATTTTAGTATGTTTTGTTAATTTTTTCATGAATGCTCCCAAGGTCATGATGTAATTCAAAGATAGTTTAAAATTCACCTGGATTTAGAAGGGATTTGAAGTTGGCATCCCTACTAATAGCAATGGTCGAAAACCTATAAGAAAAGCAAGGGTTCTTATGAGTTTAATTTCTACTAAACTTTGCCTTAGATTGTTGATTCTTGATGTAGGAATTTTCCTCGATGTTTTAGGAGCTTTGTTTTAGGGTTTTAGTATTATTGCTAGGGTTTTCTTTATAGGGTTTTAGAAATATAATATATGTTATATAATTCATAGTTTATATATACCCTTTACGTTATATATATATGTATGTATATATAATCTTTACAATGTAAACCCCTAAAATAGAAATAAGGATTATAGCAACTTAGAACCAACACTTTGAAAGAATATGTTATATTAAAGTCTAAAGTTTGAAAACAGTCACTAGAATTAAACAAAATAATCTCATGAATATGAGTTTTTAGAAACAAAGTAATAAAATATAATCCAATCTATGAAAATATATACAAATAAATTAAGATAAACGAAAATGATGATAACTAAAGCTGGCATGTTGTATGTACCTGCCACATAGTAAGGATTCATCTAAGTAATTGGAATTTTGGTTTAAAAAAAAGGAAATTAATAAAATAAAGACACATGTCTTTCATCTTAAGGAATAAGCTGGTTTATGATTGGAGATGTTGAAATAATTTTACAAGGAATAATACTGTGGCAGAAAAATCACCTGAGTAAAATTTCTCAACGATTTGGCAAAATTATGAGTCGTGGACAACAAATAACTTCATCAACTTTGCTAACTAAATGTACTGCCACATGGATTAAATGCAACTACACTTCCTTGTTATCAAACTAAAAATTTTACCCTTGAAAACTATTCTAAAACAATAAGATGAGTTATTAGACGTACTAGGAAGTTTAAAAAAAAAAAAAAATTATGGGCTGAACTAATTAACGAAATTGTTTAAAGCGCTCGTCGCCAGAAGCCATTGATTTTACTTTGAATCCCACCTAATTAATAAAAGTATTAAATCAATTACAAAATAATAAAATTAAATAATTGAAGTGACATTGTTTTAACATAGTTTATATAAAAATGATCAAACTGATGAATTAAAAGAAAAAAAAGTTTGCATGTTATTGATTAATTGCCTAATCATGATAATAAATTTACATGTTAATTTACAAATAATCTAGAAATACCGAAATGTTAAAATTATATTAAATCTGTGATGAACAACTATTATTATATGTTTTAGTCTCAAAACCCATTTCTATCCACATAAGTCAGTATAATCATTTTATGAATAGTATTGTCACATTGTTCCATAAGAATTTTTTTTTAATGTACTGGAGGAGGACATATAAACTATTTCCTGGATTTTTTTTTTTTTTTTTTTTTTTGGTATGTGAACTTGTTTCCTCAAACTTCTCTGGTCAAATTGTCTTATTAACCTTAAAAGTGTTACACAATAAATTGCCTTATGTATTTATAACGGAAGAATGAGCAAACTGACTTTGATTTCTATTCCAATTCTGTGTTAAATGCCATAATTAATTGTCTCATATTGACTTTCGCTTGTGCTATTTAAAAAGGGGCTTCCATGCTGCGGCTCCCTTTGACAATATATATATATATATATATATATATTAGCTTCAGTAATACATAAGATTTAAGATTTACTTCATGTTTTATTAATATACTTTTGATAAATTTGATCTGTGTTAGTAATTTAAGTATGGTAAGGCTGTAATATGATATAGTATAACTGCTTGAAAATTCATTCCTTCCATATATATATATATATAATATATTTATTTAAAATATGTTGTTGAGAAACTAATTTAGTTTCATTTGATTGTACCACCAAATCTAGTTTTAGTTCTTTTATTAGCATAATTGTCATGTTATTGAATTGTGATGCATATACCTATTTATGTTGTAAATTTTTTTCCTCTTCTCTTCATATTATTCTATTACATATCTATTTAAAACTTGATACAATTAAAGGAGGCTAGAAGTCTCATATTAATATGAAATATTTTATGACATTATGAGAAACATGGTTTTTGAAAAATCTTTCCAATTTAATGGTACCTTTTGAAATGATTAAGCTGATATACTATAAATAATGTTTGATATCTCCATCTATTAGTTTTCTAAAACAAAATTTTTATGATAAGGTACTAATGGATTATTTTAGAAGACATATTTAATAATAACAGCTGATAACAAAAATGTATTTGAAACCTTACATCATTAAAGATACATTTAAATTGTATAATGAAAGATAGTGATTATTATATTTATACTTATATAAGTAGCTTAAAGTTTTTGTTCAGACTAAAAGATTAAGAATACATAATGAATATTGTGATTAAAAATTAAATACACCTATTCTATAATCTTATGTAAACTAAGTGTATACTTTCTTCATAGAAATCACAGAAGACGTGGAGTTTAACATTCCAAAGTAATCTACCTTCAAGGTAAGTGGGATCAATGCTTTACCGCATTTTGGAGTACCAATTTAAAGTACGTGGAAATTGAAATGTGTCCATATTTGTGATTGTAAAATAGCTTGGTTGTGTGCATGCAATGCTTGTGCTTGTTCTTAACTTGGTGATTGGTGTTTGAGCTTTATGCTATGTTGTAATATGGTAAATTGTGATGCTATTAAAGTGATTGCAAATTTGGATGATCACTTTTTAAATTGGACTAAAGAAAACTTTAACTAAACTTTAAAAAGACCACGCATTTCAACCCAATAGGGAATCAATTAGGATTCTACGATCAAACACCAACACTCAAGAGAGTCGGCAAGGTGACTTTTCCTATCCTGAAGGTCGAACTAAGTGACTGGAGAGGAGATCGTGGTGAGGTTAGAAACATGTCTGATGAGGTCTTGAGGGAGGAGCCGTAGCTTCATTACACAAGCCTAGGTTTAATTGATAGTTGTTTTGCATTACGTTATAAACTTCTTAATCCAAGCTAGAGCGGGGTTATTTTCTCTAATCTCACGATGGCCAAGTAACGTTGTGCGGATGACATTTCTTGTTCATCATTATATTAATTAATTGTTTGATGATCTTGTTTGTTTTGTATACGTGCATTTTTACCTCCATCCCTCTTACTGAGCTGTGGTTGCTCATTCCCTTATAGATTTTCTTGCGGGTTCAGATTGACTTTAGTAGTAGCAGCTAGCATTACTATAGATCCTTAGGATGTAGTAATACAAATAAGAGGAAGTCAAATGATCCAATTTCTTCTTTTCTATTTTCATTTTTGAATAATACTGTCAGTTGAGTAACTTTGATAAACTAGTTTGATTTCAGTACTGGTAAACTTAGTATTTACAAACAATCCTAATAGTATGTTGTATCGTTGTGAAATAAAATATTCATATATTGTTGTAATTATTTAGATTTTATTGTTGAACTGACGCCGCTTCAGAGAGGATTGGTCGTTTGTGCCTTGTATATACTAGGCTATGATAGAAGCTAAGTGGTGAGCTTCTGCCATAGGTTAGTGTATACGACAGAACTATTATGAGTGGACTAACTCGGGGCGTGACAGTTCTTGGTTGGTATCATAGCATGGTTCTTAAGAACTTCCTTAAGGCGTCATAAAAAAAAAAAAAAAATAGAACCTAGGAAGTTTGTTAAATGAAAGTCTTAAATATTGTGAGTTAAACTCATATAATATAACAGGTAGTAAAGAAACTTAACTTATAAAATATTTTTTTTATCTAATAGTTTAATTAATTAATTAATTGTGTAGGCTAGTAAGAATGAACTGATTTACTTATGGTATAACTTCAAATGGCAAAAGGAGCAGTCCCCAGTAGACTCTAGGGTCCGATTGTAGAAAATGTAAATGGAATTAACTGATTGGGATTTGTTCGTAACGGTTAATGAGGTTGTTAATACATACTTTGGTGGTTTTCCCCATTCTTGGACTGATTGGGTACATACTATGCATGATGAGTTAGGGCCCTTATGTACTAGGTATACTGCTATAGCTACTTATGAGAAATATTACTTATATTATATGGGGATCACCACTATGTTGGTTCTAGTTCTGTACTTTCCAGCTAGGTTAGAGCTGGATAGGCTTTACCCTCCTCATTTGGATCAAGTTCCTACTAAGGTCCCTCATATTCTCCACTAGTATCCACTTGGGATCACTAATTGGTTCCCTCGTTTTCCCCACCCCCTAGTGATTCCACCAGGGAATGTAGGAGAGGATAATGTTGCACATGAGGTAATTATAATACGAGGTAGCTTTGAGATTGTAGAGATTAGTTTAGGTTCAGAGGTTCGGAGTGAAGGACAGTTAGGAGAAGGACACGGTGACTATGATCCAGACGAAGGTTCATTTTATACAGAATCAGATGATGAGTAGTTTGGTATGATTTTAGATTACTTTTGTTTAGCATGGGGTTTATGACCTTAGAATTTTTTATGTAGATAGGTCTCCACCACTTTTGATGTAGTATAGACCTTTTTTGATGTATTTTCTTTAGTATTCTGATGTATTTCATTTGACTTTTGATGTATTACGTAGCTATTAGATCTAAGCTGCTCTATATGTCCATATTTCTAGACACTTAAGTATTATGTTGATAAATGATATATCAAGGTCGAAAGTAATGTAAGAAGATCTTTTGTATTTTGCATATATTCTGATGCTAAAAATATGTAAATATTGGATATAAATTATCTTATCTTGCTTTCCTATATAAGCTTATATCAATGGATCTAGGTGATCATATGTGATAAACTCAAGTAAATAATATTTGCATTTTTGCAATTTCATGTAACAGAATGAGATGTCGTGTATGTTATAGACTACCTTTGTTGAATTATAGCATCCTGAGTATATGCTACATTTGTTACAAGTGAACTTAGTATGAAAATTTGAATGAAATCGATACACTCTTAATAATAGCTTTGAATGTACCTAACTTTTAATGTAAACTCATTAAGATATTAAATAATGGGTTGTGATGCAGGAATGGCAATAAATATTGTCTATTAATAACCGATATGGATGATTCAAACAATGAACAAAACATGCACCAACTGAGTTCAAGTGATCCACCACCACCTTTGCTACCCCCTAACCGAACTTAAACACTACCTACTGAGAGAGTGCAGTCACTACCACCAAGCCCCACAACCCATACCTATTGGAGATATACTGGCTAATATGCACATAATGATTCGACAACAAGGAGCACTTCTGCAACACTTACTGATTAAGGATAATGTAGTTGATTGTAGAACACAAGAATTGGATAATAGAGGGAATAGACCCCAAGATGTGAGTCATTTACTTGGTTTCATCAAGAAAAATCGGTATTTCTATAGTGAAGTTAGTAAATCAGTCGAAGCCGATGATTGGTTGGCTTAGATTGAGAGAAGTTTTGAAGCCTTTCGAATCCATGAACATTAGAAGGTATCATGTGGCACTTTTATGCTACAAATGCGAGCTCGCCTATGGTGGGAGTCTAAAGCTAGAGCACTATGAGATAAGATAAGTTGGCAATGATTTAAATATGAATTTAAAAGAGAATATGTCCCAAAGAGTAAGCAGTTGAAAATGGTAACTGATTTATTCTCTTTAAAAAAGGAAAACTTGAGTGTTGCACAATATGAGACTGAGTTCAATGAGTTGCTATAATATGCACCTGAATCATATAGAGATGATCTATCTTTGAAAAAGACCTTATTTATTCAAGGATTTGAATCATATAGAGATGCTCTATCTTTGAAAAAGACCTTATTTATTCAAGGATTTGATACAAAGATATTGTATAAATTAGAGGACTATGATTTGGCAACATATGATGAAGTAGTGGATAAAGCTCGATAGTTATAAAATAACCACACAAGGCTACAGCTTGGGAGGCACATGGACTTTGGGAAAGGAGTTTAATCCAAATCGACATTCAAAAGGTTTTATCCTAGTCCAAGCAATCCTAATAAAAAGAGGAAGCCTACCATTCTAGCTAACAATCCAGCTAAAGTTGCCTTTAGGAGAAGGAGCTTTTATGACGGTAATGGACAGGTTAAGTGCTGGAAATGTGGAGCTGGCCACTTTCCAAGACAATATGAGTAACTAAAGTGGAAGTGTTACATGTGTGGTGAGAAAAGGGCATATGGTAAGGAATTGCCCAAACTTAGGCGTCAAATGTAGGTATTGTAAACAAAATGGGCATTTTCCAATTTATTACCCTAAAAAGAGATAATGTGTTTGAGGACCAAATACATCAGTTGCTCTTCCGAGAGTTTCTGCAATAACTGGAGAAGAAAATGCTGAGGATTTCAATGACTTGATAGAAGATTGCTATAATGACGAGACAAATGAGGAAATGGATGCTGAAGAAGAAACTGATGAAGGATTAGTGACAGGTATGTAATTCATTATTGTATTTATAAGTTTAAATGTGAATCATGTTTTGTGTATATAAAAAGTATTTGATAATTTGCATGGTTAATAAGAAAAACATAGAACTTGGAAGCTTAGAAATAACTTTAGTAATAGAATGATTCAAATAAATGGTCAACCTGCATATGTTCTATTTGATATGGGAGCATCCCATTATTTTCTTAGTCAAAGTTTTGTTATAGGAAATGAGATTAGAAAGATTGAAGCTAATACCATTTATAGAATTAAAAATCCCACATGAGATGATGTAATAACTCGACAAATGATGGATAATGGACAAATTGAAATTCAAGGAAAAGAATTTCCCAATAACTTGATAGTATTGCCCATGCAAGGATATGATGTCATGGTTGGAATAAATTGGTTGTCAAAGCATAAGGCAAATGTAGATTGTCAAAATAAGAATATCATGTTAGATAATGGAAAATACTTGTATAATGGGAATAGTAGTAAAGGAAGAACTAGATGATTATCTGTTATTGAAGTTTTTCGAAGATACTTCAGAAATGGAAGTGGAACAAAAATATTGATGGATATATGTAGCTGAAGGAAAGAAGGAAAGCCCTAAAATGACAGATATACCTGTAGTTTGTGAATTCCCAGACGTATTTCCAAAAGGTTTACCTGGGTAGCTCTGCATGGGGATTTGGACTTCACAATTGATTTGGTGTTAGGAATAAAACCAATTCCCAAGGCACTGTATAGAATGACACCTGCAGAATTAAAGGAGTTGAAGAAGCATGAACTTTTGTATGAAGGTTTTGTTCGACCAAGTGTTTCTCCATGGGGAGCTCCAGTACTGTTTGTGAAAAAGAAGGATGGCACCCTACGGTTATGCATCGATTACAGAGAGATTAACAAAGTAACCATTAAGAATAAGTATCTGTTGCCAATGATTGATTATTTGTTTGATCAACTACAAAGAGTGGTGGTCTTTTCTGGAATTGATCTCGGATTAGGGTACCATCAACTTCGAGTTAAGCCTGAAGATGTTTCTAAGATCTCATTTAGGACGTGATATGGCCATTATGAATTTTTGGTCATGCCATTTGGATTAACTAATGCCCCTGTAATATTCATGGATCTAATAAATCGAATATATCAGCCATTTTTTGATAAATTTATGGTAGTATTTATTGATAATGTTATGATATATTCAAAGAATAGAAAGGAACATGTAGAACATTTGCATTTAGCTTTACATAAATAAAGAGAGAACAAGTTATACGCCAAACTATCTAAATATGAATTTGGTTAGATAAGATTTCATTCTTAGGGCATGTAGTTTCAGGGGGAAGGGGTCTATGCATCCAGAGAAGGTGAAAGCAATAATAGACTAGAAAAACCAGCCACAGTTATAGAAGTTTGGAGTTTCTTAGGCTTAGTAGGTTATTATCGTCCATTCATCAAGGACTTCTCAAAGATAGGAAAGCCTTTAACACAATTGACGAAAAAAAGATGTAAAATTTGAATGGGATATAGACTGTAAAAGGAGTTTTCAAGAAATTATAGAACTGTTGGTTACAACTCTAGTATTGGTATTACCTGACCTAAATAAGCCTTATAGTGTATATAGTGATGCTTCTCATAATGGATTAGGATGCATTTTGATTGAAGATGGAAAGGTCATAGCATATGCATCAAGACAATTACGACCACATGAAAGAAATTATCTAACCCATGATCTTGAGTTAGCAGCTGTAGTGTTTGCAATAAATATTTGGAGACATTATTTATATGGGCAACATTGTGAGATACACACTGATCATAAAAAGTCTGAAGTACTTTTTCACACAAAAGGAGTTGAATTTTCAACAATGGAGATGGTTAGAATTAATTGAAGATTATGATCTGACAATTAATTACCATTGTGGAAAAGGCTAATGTCGTGGTAGATGCTCTTAGTTGTAAAAATCATGAACAAGTGGCCTCTTTGCTCACATGTCAACAAGAGTTGATTCGAGAGTTTGAGAAGTTGAGGATAGAGTTCCAATGGTATGAATCGGAGGTACAATTGATGAATTTAATGGTTCAACCAACATTGTTGGAAAGACTTAAACAAAAACAAGTTGAAGATGAGGAGTTAAAATTGTTTAGGGAAAGGTTAGATTGTGAAGGAATACTTGACTTCAAAATAGATGAATTCGGTGTTTTGAAGTTTAAAGGAAGAATATGTGTACCCCGGAATTTTAACCTAAAGAAAGAAATTATCGATGAAGCACATAATTCAAGATATACATTGCATCTAGGAGGAAACAAAATGTATCAAGATTTGAAATCAAAATTTTGGTACAATGGTATAAAAAAAGGTTGTGTCAAAGTATGTGTTTGAATGCACAACTTGTCAACAAGTTAAAGCCGAACACCAAAGACCAGGTGGCATGTTACAACCTTTGGAGATTCCACAGTGGAAGTTGGATCACATTATAATGGATTTTGTAGTAGCATTACCAAAGACTCGAGCAGATCACGACTCAATTTAGGTAATTATGGATAAATTAACTAAATGTGCTCATTTTCTTCCATTTCAAACTGGACATTCTCTAGAAAAGATGGCCAAATTATATATCCAAAAGATTGTTTGGTTACATGGAGTACCCATTACTATTGTTTTGGATCGAGATATTGGGTTTGTATCTAAATTTTAGGAAAGTTTACATAAAGCTTTAGGTACTAAATTAAAATTTAGTACTGCATAACATCCTCAATTTGATGGACAAACAGAGAGGATTATACAAACCTTGGAATATATGTTATGAGCATGTGTATTGGAGCTTGGTGAAGTTTGGGATAAACATTGGCAATTGGTGGAATTCACATATAATAATAGTTATCAAGCTACTATACAAGTGGCACCATATGAGGCATTATATGGTTGTAAATGCTGATTAGCTTTATATTGGGATAGTGAAGAGCGTACGATACTTGGACCATACTTAATACCTCGAATGGACGAAAAAGTCAGGTATATACATGAAAAGATGAAAGACGCCCAAGATCAGTACAAAAGTTGGGCTGATATGAAAAGAAAACCTTTAGAATTGAAGTAAAGGATCATGTATATGTGAAGATCAGTCCCTTTAAAGGGCTTAAATGTTTTGCGTCAAAAGGAAAATTAAGTTCAAGATATATTAGACCCTTTGTAATAGAAAAATTGGGTAAAGTGGCATATCAGATTGCATTACCACCTAGTTTATCAGGGTATCATGATGTATTTCATCTTCTATGTTACAAAAGTTTGTGAAAAATGCAGATGCAATCATGGAATTAGAACCTGTGGAAATTCAGGATAATTATCCATTTGAGGAAATTCCTATTAAGATATTGGATACTCAAGTTCAAAAATTAAGTAACGAGGAGTTGAATATGTTAAAGTGCAATGGAGAAAAGGTCCGAAAGCAAAAGCAAAATGGGAACCAAAGGCCGCGATGGAAGAAAAATATCCATGGCTTTTCTGTATTGCAGGCTAGTAACACTTTTGGTTGATGGTAAACAAAATAATAGTACATTTACTATAAATCCCTAAAATAGAAATAAGGATTATAGCACTTAGAACCAACACTTTGAAAGAGTATGTTATATTAAAGTCTAAAGTTTGAAATATGCCACTAGAATTAAACAAAATATTCTCATGAATATTAGATTTTAGAAATGGAGTAATAAAATATAATCCAATCTATGGAAATATATATAAATAAATTAAATAAATGAAAATGATAATAACTAAAGCTAGCATGTAGTATATACCTGCCACATAGTTAGGATTCATTGAAGTAATTGGAATTTTGGTAAAAAAGAAAAGAAATTAATTAAATAAAGACACATGTCTTTCATCTTAAGGAATAAGCTGGTTAACGATTGGAGATGTTGAAATAATTTGTTATGACCCGAGATGGTAGAACACACAGGAAGCCTAAATATTTGCAAGACTATGTCACTTGAAGATTCCACAGTATGATGCATAAGGAAAATAAAGTAGATTCATGTATTGTAACTAGCGTGTTAGTTTTAACAGAATAAATAGTTACAAACAGAATAGTAGTTATAAAGCAATGATTTGTAACAGAATAGCATGTATACACATGAGAAAGTATAAATAGAAGAATACAACAGTAAGGGGATCATTCTTTACCCCAAATAAACAATCAAGTGTTTAGGAGTCTCCTGGAACTCGAATCCAGTGAAAGCCCCAAATTCTCGAAACCCTAGTTCCAATTTCAACCTCGCAAAAACAAAACAATCCATTAGCTAGTTAACAAACATGCAGGGAGAGATAATGTAAGAGAAATTCGTAAAGAAAACATATCCTTGTGATTTACGAAGGAGATTTGTTGAAAGTGAGAAACCCTAAGTTTGAGAGCATAAGCAAAGAAAAACATGAGAGAAAAGTGAGTAGAGAATTACCTGAGTGAGAATTCTGAGTGTGGAAACCCTAACGCGAGGACTTCTACTGTCTGTGTGGACCGGGCCTCTAAATTAGGCTTAACATTTGGTGCTCTCGTTGATTTTCTTTTTGCTATCGTGATTTGATCATGGCGGAGGGCACTCGTAGCAATCGTCTGTTGGAGGAATTGCAGAATCATGATACCAGGATTGCTGATCTGCAACAACAACAATCGCAAATGCAAAAACAGCAAGAAAAGATGGGAGCGGATTTGGAAAAGATGGGAACGGATTTGGAAGAAATGTTACGATATGTCAGATTGCAAACGAGGAATCAGACCAATTCACCGCCTGCATCAGGGGGAATGGTGACATCATATTCCGACCAACATTCTCAAGAATCACGTGTTAATTTTCTAGCCAACATCAAATTGGAGCTTCCAAAGTTTTCAGGTCAGAATCCGTTACATGGATCTTTAAAGCGAATCGCTTTTTCAATTTCATAACATACCTGAAAATGAAGGTTAGAACTAGCTGCGTTTGCAATGGAAGATGAAGCAGAACAGTGGTATGAATGGTTAGATAGAAATAAATTGCTTACCTCTTGGCCTGCTTTTCTTAAAGCTCTAGAATTGCGCTTTGGACCTTCTCTTTTTGAGGATTTCCAAGGACAACTCAGCAAGTTAATGCAAACTGGATCTGTATCTCAGTATCAACATGATTTTGAAACTCTTTCTAATAGAGTAACTGGCCTTTCAGAACCATTTTTACAAAGTTGTTTCATTTCGGGTCTTAAACCCTTAATAAAACATGAAGTTCAAGCATCCAAACCTATCAGTCTTCTTGATGCAATGAGTTTAGCCAAACTACATGAATCTAAACTTTCCAGTCTCCTTTCTTTAACAACAAAATCATCTACTGTCAACCCTACAAATCCATCCAATTCTTACACACAATCTATTCAGTCCAATTTTATTCCTTCTAAACACAACAAACCTGTTTACAAAAATTCAGAGACATCTTCTTCTAAACCAACCTATAATTCTAAAAAAACTTTACCTTTCAAAAAATTGTCACAATCTGAAATGGCCATTCGAAGGGAACAGGGACTTTGTTACAATTGTGATGAAAAATTTAGTAAAGATCACATTTGTAAAGCTAAGTTTCTTATGCTGATTCAACCGGATACACATGAAGATAATGAAGATGAGATTACAAAGGATCTTTTGCATGAGCAAATAGAAACAACACATGATTCGAATGTTGAAATTAGCTTTCATGCTTTATTTGGTGCTTTTGCACCTAAGACACTCCGTTTAAAAGGGATTATTAAAGCCAAATCTGTTTCTATTCTGGTTGACTCTGGGAGTACACACAATTGATGCAAGAGAAAGTTGCCAAACAGTGAATTTACCAATGGTTGCTGTTAATTCATTTCTTGTTATGATTGGCAATGGGGAACGTCTCACTTGTCAGGCTATGTGTCAGAAGGTGCAATTACGGTTGAATAATGTGTTTTTCAGTGGATTTCTATGTTCTTCCGTTTCAAGGGGCTGAATTAGTATTGGGTATTCAATGGTTGACTACTTTGGGACCTATCACAGTGGATTACGCTGCTTTGACCATGGAATTTGGGTATAAGGGCAAAAGATTGAAACTGACAGGAGATTCAATAGTGGAGGTCCAACAGATTCAACATCACCAATTACATAAATTGGTGCAATCTGACAATGTAGCTTGTATGTTTAGTTTGATGGCTCAGAAACAAGATTCACCTATTGATACACCAACAGTAATGATTTACAATCATTATTGGGCAGATTTCACGATGTGTTTGAAGCTCCATCATCTCTGCCACCATTAAGGATGTTCAACATTGCATCCATCTTAAAAATGAGACTGACCCAGTGAATGTTCGTCCATATAGATACCCACATTATCAGAAAGCAGAAATTGAGAAATTGGTTGCGGAAATGTTGCATTCAGGGGTGATCAGGCCGAGCACAAGTCCTTTTTCTTCTCCAGTATTATTGGTAAAGAAAAAGATGGATCTTGGCGTTTTTGTGTGGGACTATAGAGCATTAAATCAGGCCACTGTGTTGGACAAATTTCCTATTCCAACAGTGGATGAATTGTTGGATGAGCTTTATGGGGCAATAGTTTTTTCAAAATTGGATTTACGAGCAGGATATCATCAAATCAGAATGCTGCCTGAGGATATTCACAAAATAGCATTCAGGACTCATGAAGGGTATTATGAATTCGTGGTTATGCCTTTTGGTTTGTCCAATGCACCGGCTACATTTCAAGCAATCATGAGCACTCTTTTTCGACCCTATTTGCGAAAATTTATCATTGTGTTCTTTGATGATATATTGATATATAGCAGGACACTAGAAGACCATTGGTAGCATTTGGAAATTGCTTTGAAGTGTTTACAAGATAACCAATTTTATTTAAAGCAATCTAAATGTTCATTTGCTCAAGATAGAGTTGAATATCTTGGACACTTTGTGGATTTGATAGGCAAATTATCATCATTTTAATTGACAAATTGGGTCTATTTTATAATATAATTGATGGATTCTTAATAGATAAGGTGCTTAATTGGTATACATATTTATTTCAGGTCAATTTTGAACATAATTGTAATATAAGGAAGGAAAATGTGGAGAATCCAATCAATATTCAAACAAAGCAGCAAGGATGCATAGAAGGAGACTTGATGTACGGCCGTACAACTCTCAAAGTGAAGAAAATGCAAGCCAGTGGCTGGTACGGGGTCTTGTACGCCCGTGCACCAAGAAATTTCGGAGCAAATTCAACTTGTACGGCCGTACATGTGGTGATGAAGAAGTAATTGAAGGAGATCTATGTTGCACGCCCGTACAAGCTTGAAGATTGACTTCCAGTACTTAGCACTCCCTCTTGTACGACCGTACAAAATGCATATTTACAAAGAAAATATGTATTGTACGGTCGTGACTTTTAGAAATGGGTCATTATTATCTTCTTGAAACAGTATGACTGTTAGTTTGTTTTAGTAAAAGGTCGTGTTTTTAAACACGACCCCTATTGAATATAAAGAGGGTTGATTCGTTCTAAAAAACATCACATGATATATTTTAGAAAGAGACTTAGAGGAGAGAGAGTCGGATTCCAAGAAGAACTTGAGAAAGTCATTGGATCCAGAATTCGTTTTGTACAACCACTTCATAGTCATTAAAAAGGGGTTTTACTTCTTCCTTTCTTGTTCATTGAATCGATTATGTTTGTTATACGTTTGTGTTTATATGTCAGTATGAATGAGTAGTGATTAAGTTATTACGAAGTTGTATTAACAGGAAGCATATATATATCTGTTATAATCTGTTTAATTACGAATTTTTAGTGTTGGGTCTTCAAATAAGTTAGGAATTTGTAGTGCACGACATATTCCTACATCAGATCTCATTGGAAAAGGTTGAGAAACAATTCCCTTGAGTAGATCTAAGGCACTAGAACAAACTACTCTTGTTGATAGAGATGTTAATAAGAAGTTTGCTGCATGTTTTCAAAGAATTTGAGGATAATAAGAGCTTTAATGCAATTCTGAATTGGCTATTAACTTAGAAGAGATTCTAGTAGATACAATTAGGATTAGGATTGATCTATTATGAGAATAATGGTCATGAATTAAGAATTCTACAGATAAGTAATTTACGGATGAATTTAGTTAAATCCTGTTAATATGATGGAGTAATCTTTCTGTATATTGTGTTAATAATGTGTTAAAATTATGTTTTATATGTCATTGTGATAAAAAATTGGTAGTTAATATAGTTAAAATTAGAATTATCTAATTAATTAATAATTAAACATACATTAAATTGATTGCTAGATAATGATTGATAGGGCAGAGTAATAGTAATTGTCAGGATCCCAAGGAATACGACCCATAATTCATTCCTATACTACAATTGATAGGTACACTTGCCTATTGTTAATCTGATATTAGGAAAGAATTAGTGGAATTAATTGTTATACTCAGAGAACGCATCAAGTTTTTGGCGCCGTTGCCGGGGAATTTAAAATTGACAATATTAGGAAAACCCAATCGTTATTAATCTAGTTTCTTTTAATTCTGTTATATTATTATTCATTTCAACTTTAATTGATCTTTGATTACAGGTGTATGACCCGCAGCAGAAAAATCAAGCTTTTTGATTTTGACCCAGAACCTGAGCGAACATTTCGTCAAGGATTAAGAAGAACCAGAGAGATTATCCAAAACTCTCCAACTATAGTGCAAAGAGCAAGACCACTATCATTAAATATGAATAGAGATAATGAGAATCTAAACCCACGAGGGGTTGGTGAAGTTGAGAATCCTGGGGGTAATGTAAATCAAGCCGGTGGAAATATAAATGATCCCATTAGAGATGCTGGAAATGAAGTTCATAGACCCATGTGGGATATGTTTATGCCCACAATCGATGGAGTTGCTCCATCCATTCAGTATCCTCCAATTCATGCAAATAATTTTGAGTTGAAGCCTGCTTTGATTCAGATGGTACAAGTTAATCAATTTGGGGGAGGAGCTTCAGAAGACCCGCATGCTCATTTGAAGAATTTCTTGCAAATATGTGCTACTATAAAGGCCAATGGAACACCAAATGAATCAATACGCCTATTATTGTTTCCCTTTTCACTAAGGGACAAGGCGAGAAGTTGGTTGGAGTCATTGCCTCCTCATTCATTAACGAGTTGGAATCAAGTGGCTCAGAGGTTTTTAGAGAAATTTTTCCCACCTAATAAGACGATTCAATTAAGAAATGAGATATTTTCCTTCCGTCAGTATGAAGGAGAATCACTTTATGAGTCGTGGGAAAGGTTTAAAGAATTTCTTCGTCGGTGCCCTCACCATGGAATTTCATTGCACGATCTGGTCAGGATATTTTATACATCATTAGGAGACCAAAAGAAAACAATGATCGATTCAGTAGCTGGTGGGAGTTTGATGAAGAAAAGTGCTCCTGAGGCTTATGATTTAATCGAAGAATTGGCAAGGAATACATTCAGTTGGCATAGTGAACGGAACAATCTTCGACCCGTCGCTGCAATGTATGAGTCCGAGTCAGTTTCTCAACTAAAGGCACAAGTGGCATCACTTACATCTCAGATGAGTAAAATGAAAGCAAGCATGGAAGCTTTACCCAAAGTGATTCTTTTGTGAGTTCAATGGAAGATTTTCATGCTTCTGAAGAAGGTTCAAGTATTGAAGATCTGAACTTTATTAATAGAACAAATAGAGAAGTCGGGAATTATAATCCTTATAGTAATACTTATAATCCCGGTTGGAGGAATCATCCTAACTTCTCATGGAGAGATCAGAATGCACAAAGGTCAAACTTTTCATCTGGATTTCAGAAGCCACAACCACAGCAATTACAAGCACCACAGCAACGTCTTGCGTTACCACCACCTGAAAAGAAGACTAATGTTGATGATGCTTTGACACAGTTTATTCAAGTTTCTGATGCACGCCATCGGAATCATGAGGCCTCTATTCATAACTTAGAACAACAGATTGGTCAACTGGCTAAATTAATGTCGGACAGAACTCCAGGATCATTGCCGGGTAACACTGAGCAAAATCCTAAGGAGCAAGTTAAGGTTGTGACACTTAGAAGTGGTAAGGAATTACAGGGTTCAGCAAGGAATCAAGAGAGTGAAAAGGAAGTTGGTATAGAAAGTGGGGAACAAGTGAATGAAAAGAAGAATTAATAGAGAGGAGTTTACCTACTGAAAAACCAAAGGAATTTCATCCAAAATTACCTTACCCATCTAGATTTAGGAAGGATAAGGATGATGAACAATACAAAAAGTTCTTGGAACTTTTTAAACAGTTGCACATTAACCTTCCACTAGTAGAAGCTTTAGGACAAATGCCTAAGTATGCTAAATTCCTCAAAGAACTCTATCTAACAAAAGGAAGTTGGAAGAACTATCTACTGTCACCTTAGGTGGAGAGTGTTCTGCTGTTATTTTAAACAAATTACCTAGGAAACTAAAGGATCCGGGTAGTTTTACTATTCCTTGTTTGATAGGAAATTTACCGGTTGAAAGAGCATTAGCAGATCTTGGGGCTAGTATAAATCTCATGCCCTATAGCATGTTTAAAAGATTAAATCTAGGTGAACCCAAGAGTACCAGAATGAGTATACAACTTGCTGATAGATCTATGCGATTTCCTAAGGGAGTAGTGGAAGATGTTTTGGTTAAAATTCACGATTTTATTTTTCCTGCAGATTTTGTAGTTCTGGACATGGATGAAGATATAGAAGTCCCACTTATATTGGGGAGGCCATTCTTAGCAACAGCTGGTGCTGTTATCGACGTCAAAGATGGGAAATTAGTTCTTCGGGTTGGAAGCGAAGAGATGGTGATCCGAATGCCAGATGTTTTCAGAAAATCTATGAATGGTGATGATACTTGCTTTGCAATTGATTCTTTTGAACTAACCGTTTCTGATTTTCTGCAAGATTCTTTGAGTACAGATTCCTTGGAGTTGTGTTTGTCAAGAGGAAGTGAAATTAATGCAATTGATGGAGTAGAAGAGATTATTGCTCAATTGGAACGCTGTGATGAACAAAAGAAGGAATTTGGAGTTGAGGAAATATACCGAGACCATATAGATAGGTTAAAACCTTCAGTAGAAGACCCCCCTGAATTGGAGTTAAAGCAACTACCTTCATATTTGGAGTATGCCTTTTTAGCAAATGACTCTAAGTTACCGGTGATTATATCTTCGGAACTTAATTCATGCCAAAAGGAGAAACTAATTTCTGTGCTCAAAGAGCACAAGAAGGCAATAGCATGGAAGATTTCTGATATAAAAGGAATCAGTCCCTCCTTTTGCACTCATAAGATCTCAATGGAAGAAGGATTTAAGTCAGTGGTGCAACCTCAAAGAAGGCTAAACCCAAATATGAAAGAAGTAGTTAAGAAAGAAGTGGTCAAATTATTGGATTCGGGACTTATATACCCAATTTCGGATAGCCCATGGGTAAGTCCGGTTCAAGTGGTCCCAAAGAAAGGAGGCATGACAGTTGTGCCCAATGAGAAAAATGAGCTTATTCCAATGCGTACCGTGACTGGATGGAGGGTATGTATTGATTATAGGAAGCTCAATGATGCTACTCGGAAGGACCATTTTCCATTACCCTTTATTGACCAAATGTTAGAAAGACTTGCAGGTCATGATTTTTATTGTTTTTTGGATGGAATGTCAGGATATTTTCAGATTCCTATTGCACCGGAAGATCAGGAAAAGACCACATTTACTTGCCCCTATGGTACATTTGCTTATCGTAGAATGCCATTCGGGTTATGTAATGCACCTGCGACCTTTCAAAGGTGTATGTTAGCAATATTTGGGGATTTAGTGGAGGATGTGATGGAGGTATTTATGGATGACTTTTCGGTATTTGGAGATTCATTCGAAAAATGTTTGCTGAATTTGAAGAGGGTTTTGATGAGATGTGAGGAAACCAACCTTGTGCTAAATTGGGAAAAGTGCCATTTCATGGTACAACAAGGAATAGTGTTGGGTCACAAAGTGTCAAAGAAAGGGATAGAAGTGGATGTAGCAAAAGTGGAGGCAATTTCCAAATTGCCACCACCAACTTCTGTCAAGGCAATAAGAAGCTTTCTTGGTCATGCAGGTTTTTATAGAAGGTTTATTAAAGATTTTTCGAACATTGCAAGACCAATGACAAAGTTGTTAGAGAAAGATATTACATTTAATTTTGATGAGAAATGTATGGAAGCTTTTAATTTTCTGAAGGAGAAGTTGACTAGTGCCCCTATAATGGTAGCTCCAGATTGGAATTTACCATTTGAACTTATGTGTGATGCAAGTGATTCCGCAATAGGGGCTGTTTTAGGTCAAAGAAAGGAGAAGCACTTCCAGCCAATATACTATGCAAGTAAAACTCTTACTCTACACAAGAGAACTATACCACAACAGAAAAAGAATTGCTTGCTATAGTATTTGCCTTTGACAAATTTAGATCATATCTTATCTTATCAAAAGTAGTGGTATATACTGACCACTCAGCTTTGAAATACCTTCTATCCAAACCGGATGCTAAACCAAGACTAATAAGATGGGTATTGTTGTTACAAGAGTTTGATTTAGAAATCCGTGATAAAAAAGGAGCAGAAAATTTAGCAGCGGATCATCTTTCTAGGTTAGATAACCCATATTTGGAAGATTTGAAGGAGGAAGAGATTAATGATAAATTTCCAGAAGAAAATCTTTTTACTGTACAAGATCAAGAAATTCCATGGTTTGCTGATATAGCGAACTATTTGGTTGGAAAAGTTCTTCCACAAGATTTGGATCATTACCAAAAGAAAAAGTTCTTTTCTGAGTTAAAATATTATTTTTGGGAAGATCCCTATCTCTTTAAGATATGTGCAGATCAAATTATTAGGCGTTGTGTGTCACATGAAGAAGGGCAACAAATTCTATACCATTGTCACAGTGGTCCCACTGGAGGCCATTATAGTGCTAATAGGACAGCACATAAAGTCTTAGAAGCAGGGTTTTATTGGCCTCATATTTTTAGAGATGCTAATTCTTTTGTGTTTTCATGTGATAGGTGTCAAAGGACTGGGAATATTTCAAGAAGAGATGAGATGCCCCAAAATTATATCTTAGAGTGTGAAGTCTTTGATGTTTGGGGGATCGACTTCATGGGACCATTTCCTAATTCCTATGGTAACAGGTATATCCTTGTTTCAGTAGATTATGTTTCTAAATGGGTTGAGGCTCAAGCTTTACCTACTAATGATGCTCGGGTAGTACTAAAATTTTTAAAGAAACTCTTTTCAAGGTTTGGAGCACCTAAAGCATTAATTAGTGACAGAGGAACTCATTTTTGCAATAGTCAGATTGAGAAAGTGTTGAAAAGATATGGAGTTCATCACAGGTTAGCCACCCCTTATCATCCTCAATCTAGTGGCCAGGTTGAAGTTTCCAATAGGGAATTGAAAAGAATATTAGAGAAGACAGTGGTTCATAATCGCAAGGATTGGGCTGAGAAGTTAGATGATGCTCTGTGGGCATATCGAACAGCCTATAAGACACCATTAGGAACCACTCCCTATAGGTTAGTATATGGTAAAGCATGTCACTTACCTGTAGAAATTGAACATAAAGCCTATTGGGCAATTAGAACTGCGAATATGGACCTAGAGGCTGCTGGTAAGAATAGGAAATTCCAACTAAATGAACTAGAGGAGTGGAGATTGTTAGCCTATGAAAACAATAGATTAAATAAGGAAAGAATGAAGAAATTACATGATTCACATATTAAGTACCCTAAACAGTTTAAGGAAGGGGACTTGGTGCTATTGTACAATTCTAGATTAAGATTATTTCCAGGTAAGCTTAGATCTAGATGGTCTGGCCCTTTCACGGTGACAAGGATTTTTCCATATGGAACAGTAGAAGTTACACACCCAGAGAAAGGAACCTTTAAGGTCAACGGTCAAAGATTAAAAATTTATCATGAAAAAGTTGAAATGGATGAAGGCAGGGAGGAGTTAAGGCTTCTCCAAATAGAAAAGTGTTTGTGAAAGAATTACAATTGTCAAGCTAGGGACAATAAACTAGCATGTATTGTTATTGTTATATAAATATTATACTAAGTTCTATAATATCTATTTATATGTTTGTTTGATAAACTTTTCTATGTATTTATGTGTGTGTGACTTATATATATATATGTATATGTATGTTTATGAGTATATGAGTATGCATGTGGAAAATATATATATATATATATAAAAAAAAAAAAAAAAATTTGAAGAAGGGAAATCACGCTGCTATGTACGGGCGTACAATATTAGTTAGGGAAGGTTGAAGAGTAACAGAGGCCAGTACGCCCATATGTACGGGCGTGATTTTGCACAAGCTTATTTGAAATTGATACCCGAGGTCAGCACGCCCTTATGCACGGGCGTACATCATACAATAAAAGAATAAGCTATTTCCAGAGTCTACTACGGGGTTATGTACGGGAGTACATAATGAAATGCGAAGGATTTGTTTTCATTTCCAAGCACTACGGCCTTGTGTACGGGCGTACACAATCAAACAAGGGACATTTCACCAGACCAGAAGCCAGCACGCCCTCTTGCACGGCCGTGCAACACTTTAGTAAGCTATGTTTGTTCAATTTGTACGGCCGTACTTCCAGGTTTGTATAGACATATATATAAATATCCCCTGTTTGATTTCATTTTAACACTCATTTCATTACTTCGTCTCTCCCCGACTCTCTCACTATAACTCGAATACTAAGGGATATAAGGAATTTTTATCAAAATCTTTACCTTACCACCACTACATTCGATCCAAGAAGAGGTATGAATTCTTCCTCCACTGATTTTTTTTAGTACTTGCCTCATTCTTTACATTCTACTTAAAATTAGGGTTAAGCCGTTTCATACATATTCATTGTTAGGATAATTTTCTTTTGTGATCATTATATGTTAATACAATTGGGTTGTATATTGCTTTTTGTGTATATTGAATTTATCAACCCTACTTTCAACGACAAGATTCATGTAAACCCTAACATTGTGACATTCATATCTAATATTAGGTAGTGATTACATTGATTCGAAATGTGAAAGTCTAACCCATGAATAAGGTGTGTTGATTTGAATGATCTTATTGTGTTTGGAATGTATTAGGGAGAGGTTACAATGTTAGTTCATCATATCATTCATCGAATTAAACATGCTCATAAATGTTTGATGAAATGCCAATGCTTAGAACAAGCCAATTTCCAGTCAATTGAGTTACATAGTTATATATTATGCTTGACTCATCTTGTCAATTTGAATTTTTTCAATAAGAATTCATTGTTTCATGGCCTGTTCATAACTACATGTTAAGAAGGATGGAATAATTGATAGATATCCTACACTTAGGCTACTTTATGTTTATGTAAGGATAACCACTCTAATGGTAAGATGAATTATGTAGTGGTGCATATTAAGTCATATCTTCAGTTAGTTTCTAGAGTTGTTATAGTATAAAAATTTGTTTAAGGGGTTATTAGAATATTTCTAAAATAAACTAATTGAAGAATTTCAATCTATTTCTTTCCAGGTATGGCTCCAAAGAAAAGCAACCCGAGACCATCTCAAAAGAGTACTCAACAACCCAAGCGGCCTAGGATGAAATATGCAAAGAATGCCGGCCCATCTAGCGCTTCTGTTCCAGTCCCTCCAGGATTAAAAGTGGAACACCAGCCGGCTTATCAACAATTTCATCAGAAGAAGGTGATTAAACCCAATGGGATTTTAGACTGGGATGTACTGAAAGAATATGGGTTGGTGCCGGCAATGAGAAGACTGCTGCAAGACCCGCTTGGTTAAGACTTTTTAGTCTTCAAGAAACGGCCTACAAGGTTACAACATTAGCTTTTCTTGCTCCTTTTCTATAGAAAAGCGGAATATAGGTCGAATGTTGAAATTTAGAGTAAATTTTTATGCATTTGGAGCATATCACTCAATTTCAATGAGGAAATTCATAAAAGCTACGGGTCTTTACAAAGGAAGAGATGAATGATCCAGAGTTTAATAAGTTGCCCATATTGATGCCTTCGGGAGTTACAATTGAGAAGTTTGGCGGTCAATCTCAAGAGAAAAAGTATTCAGACCAAGCCGAACCAAGGCATCCACTATGATCTGGACAAGCCACCGGGTGTTCCATTACATTTTGGCGAAGACACTAAACTCAAAATGGACACTGCGGGTACGGTTACAAAGGAAGATATTTTACCTTTGACAAGTGCTATTCGGTCCTACAAGGTCAATGTTGGCGTATTAGTTGCCTATGCAATCCAACGCCAAGCCGGGTCCAAGATGAATGGCATATATGTGGGGCAAATGATCACCCGTATTTTGAAGAATTTGAAGCTTTGGCCCAAAAGTTCTTCACAAAAACCAAAAGACGGAGTGGCACAATCAAAAGGGATCACACATGCTCCATTTCAGCAATGGGGAACCGCTAAGGTTGATGATCCTTGTTTTGATGCTGAGGCACCCGGAGCTCAGCCACAGCTAGCATCCCACTCGAGTTTCTCAGTCGGCAATTTAGCACATTTGGAGGCGGATGTGGCGGTTATCAAGGCCGATGTAGCAGAGATTAAAAAGAACCAAAATATTATCATAAATCTGCTAACAAAATTGGCTGAGCATGCAGGATTAGCCATCTCCTCTTGTTTTAGCGGGGCCTCCAGACCTGAGCAACCGAGTGAGGACCTTCCAAGCACTAGTGCACCACCGGTACCCCAAGAAGATCTTCCTTCATCCCTGAGCAAGTGGATCCTCTAGCAGATTTGGACTTAGAGGCTCTGAAAGTAGGAGAGACTTATGAAAGCTCTGAGGCTGAATCCTCTGGTGATGAGGAGATGGAGGAAGGAGGTGAAGAAGAAGAAGGTGAAACGGATGATGAAGAGGAGTCGGATGATGAAGAAGAAGAAGATGTCCAAATACATTTCTGATTTTTATTTTATTTTTCAGGACCTAAAGACTTATTTTATTCCTAGATTTTCCTTTTAATTTTATGCATTCATTTATGTTTAATGCTTTTGTTTGTTTTGCTTAGTGTCGTATTGATGGCACAGTCTTTCATTTTGATCATGGTTTTGGATGATGTACATGCTGGAATTCCATGAATGTAAAGACACTTTCGGAAACAAAATCGGCCTACAAAACTCAGGGGAGTTCACTTCTTATTTTTACTTTGTTTATCTTTCCTTTTAACCTAGTTGAGACATTGAGGACAATGTCTTTAATAAGTGTGGGAAGGGAGCATGCAAGCATGCTAAATGAAGTGTTTGTCTTGAATGATGATAATGAATGCTTTTCTCACACTTAAGTAATGAAAGCTGTTTTGTTGTGGTGTTGATGATTTCATTTTAATAGTGCTGGAATAATGAAGATTTTAGAAGTTAAAGATGCAATTGTTTCTAAGGCTATAGTAGCAATGTGAAATCATTATGGGGCAGTCTTACTCATGCTTTAATTCAGAATTTTACATCTAAATAACATATGACTACAAGTATATTATCAATAATTATTACTACCACTAAGTAGCATGTAGAAAATTACTTTCATGAATTACCATTAGTGTACAGTTCAAATGATACTTTTCACTTGATGATTTCTCCAATTTTGTTAATTTTTCTCTCCTTTCATAAAAAAAAAAAAAAAAAAAAAAAAAAGATAGAAGTGATTGAGGTTCGATGGGGTCCCTTTAAAACCTAGTCACCTAAGGTCGTCCGGCCTGGATTGATTGACCAAGGATGTCACTTCATCGTTTAATAAATCTTATAACTCGGATAAGTAAGTCCGAGGGATGCCCTTTTTAAGGGAATAACATCTGTTAACCTGAGTGACGAGCTCGGGATTATCGACTGAAAGTCTGCTACATGGGTTATAGGATATTAAAAAAAAAAAAAAAAAAGTCATAAATTAAAGGAGAGAAAAATATATATAAAGGAGAGAAATTCAAGGGATTGGTTGATGTCTATGCTGTCACTAAGGAATTAAATTCAATGGTTGGTGGTAGTATCCACTTTGGGACTTAATGAAATAAGAGATGAAATATTCAAGTTAGTAATTGTGGTCATGTGTTTATTTTTATGTTAAAAATCTAACTTAAATAATGAGAGTAAAGACTGACTTATTATGATTAGCTTTGAAACTCTAGCCTAAGGAATAAATTACTTAAGAACAGATAGAATAAAATCCTTAAATCCCCAGCATTGGAATAGTAACACCATGAGTGCTATATAATTTTCAATTGTTTTTATCAGCTTCTTGCTTGAGGGCAAGCAAGGCTTAAGTGTGGGGATATTTGATAGGCATAAATTATCATCATTTTAATTGACAAATTGGGTCTATTTTATAATATAATTGATGGATTCTTAATAGATAAGGTGCTTAATTGGTATACATATTTATTTCAGGTCAATTTTGAACATAATTGTAATATAAGGAAGGAAAATGTGGAGAATCCAATCAATATTCAAACAAAGCAGCAAGGATGCATAGAAGGAGACTTGATGTACGGCCGTACAACTCTCAAAGTGAAGAAAATGCAAGCCAGTGGCTGGTACGGGGTCTTGTACGCCCGTGCACCAAGAAATTTCGGAGCAAATTCAACTTGTACGGCCGTACATGTGGTGATGAAGAAGTAATTGAAGGAGATCTATGTTGCACGCCCGTACAAGCTTGAAGATTGACTTCCAGTACTTAGCACTCCCTCTTGTACGACCGTACAAAATGCATATTTACAAAGAAAATAGTATTGTACGGTCGTGACTTTTAGAAATGGGTCATTATTATCTTCTTGAAACAGTATGACTGTTAGTTTGTTTTAGTAAAAGGTCGTGTTTTTAAACACGACCCCTATGAATATAAAGAGGGTGATTCGTTCTAAAAACATCACATGATATATTTTAGAAAGAGAACTTAGAGGAGAGAGAGAGTCGGATTCCAAGAAGAACTTGAGAAAGTCATTGGATCCAGAATTCGTTTGTACAACCACTTCATAGTCATTAAAAAGGGGTTTTACTTCTTCTCTTTCTTGTTCATTGAATCGATTATGTTTGTTATACGTTTGTGTTTATATGTCAGTATGAATGAGTAGTGATTAAGTTATTACGAAGTTGTATTAACAGGAAGCATATATATATCTGTTATAATCTGTTTAATTACGAATTTTTAGTGTTGGGTCTTCAAATAAGTTAGGAATTTGTAGTGCACGACATATTCCTACATCAGATCTCATTGGAAAAGGTTGAGAAACAATTCCCTTGAGTAGATCTAAGGCACTAGAACAAACTACTCTTGTTGATAGAGATGTTAATAAGAAGTTTGCTGCATGTTTTCAAAGAATTTGAGGATAATAAGAGCTTTAATGCAATTCTGAATTGGCTATTAACTTAGAAGAGATTCTAGTAGATACAATTAGGATTAGGATTGATCTATTATGAGAATAATGGTCATGAATTAAGAATTCTACAGATAAGTAATTTACGGATGAATTTAGTTAAATCCTGTTAATATGATGGAGTAATCTTTCTGTATATTGTGTTAATAATGTGTTAAAATTATGTTTTATATGTCATTGTGATAAAAAATTGGTAGTTAATATAGTTAAAATTAGAATTATCTAATTAATTAATAATTAAACATACATTAAATTGATTGCTAGATAATGATTGATAGGGCGAGTAATAGTAATTGTCAGGATCCCAAGGAATACGACCCATAATTCATTCCTATACTACAATTGATAGGTACACTTGCCTATTGTTAATCTGATATTAGGAAAGAATTAGTGGAATTAATTGTTATACTCAGACGAAACGCATCAGGATGCAACATGAGTCAGTCTGATCCAACTAAATACAAGCTGTGTTGGATTGGCCTACACCAGAAAATCCAAAACAGTTGAGGGGATTTTTGGGATTAACAGGGTATTGAAGATTTGTCAGGGGATATGCTACCATTGCTGCACCATTGACAAATCTGTTAAGGGAAGCATGCTTTTGAGTGGAATGATGCGCCACTCAAGCATTTTGATCAGTTGAAGCAAGCTATGACTCAGACTCCAGTTTTGGCTTTGCCTAATTTTTCACAGCAGTTTATTGTTGATACTGATGCATCTGGCTTAGGATTGGGAGGTTTTGCATCAAGGCAAACAACAATTGCATTCTTCAGTAAAAAATTTTCCTTAAGAATGCAGAAACAGAGTGCTTATGTGAGAGAATTGGTAGATGTTGTGGAAGCAGTTAAAATATGGTGCCAATACTTATTAGGCAACCATTTTATCATTCGAATAGATCAGAAAAGTCTCAAGGAAGCTTTGAATCAAGTCATTCAGACTCTGAACAACAGCAGTACTTGGTCAAATTATTGGGATATGATTATGAGATTATCTACAAACCAGGTGCACAGAATGTGGTGGCTGATGCACTCTCTAGAAGTTTTTCAGATCAATCTCAATGTTTTGCTATATCTTTAATCTCTTGGACTTGTTACACTACTTAAACAGAGTATCAAGAGAATAAAGATTGGAACAAATTGTTAACTGATGTAAAACAAAGGATAGTGGGACCTGTGCCACTTATTCATCGAGAGGGATATTATATTATGGAAGTCGAATCTATATTCCTTTCATTCTCCATTATTAATTCATTATAATGGAATTCCATTCAACACCAATTGGAGGGCATTTGGGCATTCTGAAGACTGTTAAGAGACTAAGTGCCTCCTTTTATTGGAAAGGAATGAAGAAGGACATGGAAGAATTTGTGAAGCTCAGTCATGTTTTGTCAACAAGTGAAATATTTGACAACATGCCATCTGGGTTGCTTCAGCCTCTACCCTTTCCACAGAATGTGTTTGACGATATTTCCATGGATTTCATTATTGGATTA
>JAMXBD010002469.1:0-192764 GCA_024138025.1 Combretum micranthum | reverse complement strand
ACTCCTTATGTTATTTATGGTTTATCCTAGCACATTATTCAAAGCCAATTATAATTTAATAAGCCTATAATATCTTAGTCTTAATCAAGTTAATTAAACTTACTCATTTAATTAAATTACTAAGTCATATTCAATTATTTCCCTAAGTAATTGTCATATATCTATTTTAACTTAACTTGGCCAAATCAATCATTTAATTCAATTACTAAGCCAATGTAATTAAACTTAATCAATATAATTTATTTTATCTCAATGAAGTGTATTTAGTCAAGTTGAACTTAGGTTTGCTAATTAAGTTCATAGAACTATATTAACCCAAGATAATTACTAATCTTTTAATTCATTAACTCATTCCTAATTATACAAACACTGACATGTCATTTTATCTTTTATTTATCTACTTCATTTCATCTTTCTTTCTTTTTCTTTTTCTTTTCTTTTTTTTTTATTTGCTATTCTTTTTAGGAACAGCAGTAGGGCAAGGATAATGCTCATGATGGGGGCCGTGATCATCATCACTGGCCTCATCATACCCCTGATAGAGGCCATGATGGGTATTATGTGCTTTGTCATGCCCATGATCATGGGTTGTATTGCGATCATGTGAGATCTTGGATAGAATGAGTTTAATGTTATCTAAATTGCTTGTCATGCATTGAAATTGGGTTAGATTGTGTTTTGTTAGTGTGTGAGTTTGTTTATGTGTTGTGATAGTAATATGGAGTGTTGGGAAGAAATAAAAATAGTTTGAGTAATTCAAGTTGAGGATGAGTGGAAGTGGGATTGAAGTGATTAAATGTGTTGATTTAATGTTCTAAGTTGCTAGGATTGATTAGTATAGATAGGAGTAAGTGTATGAAGCTAAAAATGAAATTGAAGAAATTTAAAAGTGTTATAGGTTAGAAAGTTGCAAAGTGAAAAACAGGGGAAATGAGTTCGGTCGAATGGGTCTGTTTTGAACGTACGCCGACATCTAGAATTTCAATACCGCCAGCGTAAAGGCAGTGTTAGAAGCAAACAGAAGTAAATTTTTTAACGCCGCTTTGAACACCGCCGGCTTTTATAAGAAATTTTACCAACATTTGTTTTTTTAAAACTTACGCTGGCAATTAGAGAGTCAAAGCCGCTGGCGTATGAGGCGGTGTTGAAGTGGAACAGAACCAAATATTTAAACGCCGGAGTGAAACGCCGCAGGCATAAACTTCCTAAGCTGCCGTGTTCATTTAAATTTTGCAAGCGTTGGAAGGCAGCGTATCCCTGAGTTTTTCAAATTCAAACTTCTTCAATCTTCAATCTTTACTTCATATATGATTCCCTATTGAATAATATGCTAGATAAACATGTTTTATGCATGAATTTAATATTAAAACTCTATGCAAAGTTTAATGAATTTCCTTGTATAATTGATCTAGGATTGTGATATGTATATATATATATATATATGTGGATGTGAAATCTATATTTATTTATTGATTATTTTGATATTCCTATTTCAGCAAAGGGTTCTTCGGTTAGTTCATCACCGAGTGACTATAGTGATATACTATCGAGTTCAGGTACGCAATAGCTTGTTTGATGTTTGCTAGGACTAGACATTCCTAATTTGACTTAAATTGATTCGGCTTAATGTTTTGATGAATTGGATGTCTATTATGTGTTTAATCTGGTCCGAGGAGCAACAAACCTGTCATGATGCAATGACATGTTAATTAGGCGCTTAACCAAGTCATGATGCAATGACTTTACCATGATGCAATGGTATGCTATGATGCAATAGCAATTCTTTTTGGTTAAGTGGGTAGTCGATAGGGGGAATAGTATCTGAGTAACGTTTACTTAAACTTAGGAGGAAATACCATGATTTAGTTCAAAGTTTATGGGAACTTGTGAACTAAACTCATGTTATGGACTGAGTTTAAGTAGAGTCGAGCAACAACTTTTGAACCTAAATGAAGCTATTTTCTTTATGAAATAAATATAGGAGATATAAGTATTCAGACTACTTATATCAACCCCCTGAGCAGCTGCTGTTACTTTTTTTTCCTAAATTCCCAAGGCATGATTCCGGGTTTGAATACCCCCTGTTGTTTTGCGAAAGAAAATTTAATAAGATAATCACTTGTCTATTGATGCATTTCATTTGATTTATGTTGGCTTGATAACTTGTTCTTGCATTTGTTATTATGTACTGGGTCTTTGACTCACTTTTACTGCTTTACAGGTACTAGAGATGAGTTTTATGATGATTTGGGTTACGGGTCAGACTTTAAGAGATTCATGGATGAGTGGGATGAATAGGACTCAAACACCCTGGACTTTTGGAGGAATTTTTGTTAAAGGAAAGGTTTTTGTATAGAAGGCTTGATAGATAAGCCAAAGTTGTAAAGACCTTAAGATCTCCTAGGATTCTTTTGCTTTAAGAAAACTTGTAATTTTGTAGTGTCTTGTATTAACACTAAACAATGTATATATGATGTAAATGTATGAATAGATTGCTTTTGTTAGCAATCTTGTTTTGTTAAAAGTTCTTTATAAAGTTTTAGTAGTTTTGATCAAACAATTTTCATAAACTGTTAGTTTTAGGACAACCTTACATACAATGTGAAAACGTTATATGTGGTTGGGGACTCGGTACTCAAAATCTCGGGATTTAGAGGGTCGGGTCTTTACAAGGAGAAAGAAAAGCAAGCTTTAAAGGCCTCAATAAAAAATCTTTCATCTACAAGTAGCGCCAGAAGTAGGGGCAATAATGATTGGAAAACCCAACAGGAACACCAGAATAATCAATATCTAGGAAGATGATGAGCACGAGGATGAGGCTGGAACCAAAAATCAAAATCAGCTTCTAAGTCCAATGTTGAGTGTTTTAGATGTCATTGGTATGGTCATTACCAGTCAGAATGTTGAGCCAATCTATCTAAAGGAAATGGCAAAAAATCTCATTTTGTAGAAAAAGAAAAAGACGAAGAAGTGTCTCTTTTGAAGGAATGTCACGTGAAGGAAGAAACTCAATAAAACATGTGGTATTTAGACACTGGCTGTAGTAATCACATGTGTGGAGAAAAGGAGGCATTCTCTAAGTTGGATGAATCTTTTTGTAGGTCTATTAAATCTGGTTACAACTCCACAATATATGTTATGGAAAAGGAAAGGTAACAATTCAAACAAAAGGAAATTCCACTCACACTATCGCTAATGTTCTTTTTGTGCCAAAATTATAGACCAACTTGCTTAATGTGGGTCAGTTACAAGAAAAAGGATACGTAATTCTTATCAAAGATGGAATATGTCAAATTCAAGATGCAAAGTTAGGCTTAATTACTTAAGTTAACATGACGGCCAATTGTATGTTCCCACTTTATCTCCATAATACAACTTATTCATGCTTCTTAGCAAAGTTGACGATGAGGCATGGTGTGGCACTTTCGCTATGGCGTTTGAATTTTAGCAGATTAAAAACTCTATAGCAAAAGAACATGGTAATAGGTCTCCCTCAGATTGTAGCTCCTTCTCAAGTTTGTGAGGAATGTGTTGTTAGCAAACAACACTGCAATCAATTCCCATGAAGAAAATCTTGAAGAACAAAGAAGGCATTAGAGCTTGTTAATTCCAACATTTGCGGGCCAATAAACCCTTGTTTTAATGGAGGTAAAAGATACTTAATTACCTTCATTGATGATTATGGTTGTAAGATATGGGGTTTTTTTTACAAGAAAAATTTGAAGCCTTTATGGCTTTTAAAAGCTATAAAGCGCTTGTTGAGAAAGAAGTTGGCAACCTAATAAAAGTCTTCGCATGAATCATGGTGGAGAATATAACTCACATGAATTTGCAATTTTTTGTGAGAAACATGAAATCAAGAGACAACTTACAGCAGCTTATACACACCAACAAAATGGTTTATGTGAGAGGAAAAACTATACCATTATGAATATGGTGTGAAGTCTTTTGACAACAAGTGGCACTCAAAAAAATTTTGGCTTGAAGTAGTTAATTGGAGCATTCATATATTGAACAAAAGCCCCACATTTGTCGTTCAAAATATGACACCAGAGGAAGCATGGAGTGGAAGGAAACCTATTGTAGATCATTTTCGAATTTTTGGGTATATAGCCTATGCCCATATTCCAGATGAGAAGAGGACGAAGCTAGATAACAAGGGAGAAAAATGCATTTTTCTTGGTGTTAGTGATAATTCAAAAGCCTATAAATTATACAATCCTAGCACCATGAAAATTGTCATTAGCCGTAATGTGGTGTTTGACGAAAAAGGCACCTGGTCATGGAATCAAAATGGTGTTAAAGGAAACATTCCAGTAGACTTTGATGATGATGAGAAAGGGTAGCAGCCTATGGAAAATGTGCTAGAAGAGGAAGACACTCAAAATGTTCCAATAGTTGATCAAAGCCCCCTTGCAGCAGAATCAAAAAGGCCTCAACATGTTCGAAGAAGACCAGCATGGATGACTAATTATGAAGTAACTGGTGTTGACCAAGGTAATGACCCACTTACACATTTTGCTCTGTTTTCATATTGTGATCCTACCATATTTGAAGAGGCTGTCAAAAAACCAAAAATGGAGAAAGGTTATGGATGCTGAAAAATACAACCATTGAAAGAAATGATACATGGGAGCTATGTGATCTTCCAAAGGGCCATAAGACAATTGGTGTAAAAGGGTTTACAAGACAAAGCTGAAAGAGAATGGTGAGGTTGACAAGCACAAGGCACGCTTGGTAGCTAAGGGTTACAAGAGAGTTTGGTGTTGACTATAAAGAAGTTTTTGCTCCGATTACAAGGCATGGCATAATCAGATTGGTGATTGCGATGGCAGCTCAAAACTCATGGCCTATCTTCCAGTTATATGTGAAATCAAATTCCTCCATGGAGTTTTGAAAGAAGAAGTATTTATCTATTAACCTCCTGGTTATGTGAAACTTGGCAATGAGCATAAAGTGTATAAGTTAAAGAAAGCACTATATGGATTAAAACAAGCCCATGAGCTTTGTATAATCGTATAGAAACTTATTTTTTGAGGAAAGGATTTCAAAAATGTCCTTACGAACATACACTTTTCACAAAGGTTAGAGATGGAGGGAAAAATGCTCATTGTTTGCTTATATGTAGATGATTTAATCTACACTATAAATAATACAGACATGTTTGAAAGTTTTAAAAAATCTATGATGGCTGAATTTGAGATGTCTGATCTTGGTATGATGCATCACTTTCTTGGCATTGAAGTGGTGCAATCCTCCGCTAGAATTTTTTTCTCAAAGAAGTATATAAGAGAAATCTTGGATAGATTTCAGATGAACGGTTGTAATCCTATAAATACTCCATTTGAGTTTGGTGTGAAGATAAACAAAGATAATAGAGGGAGGAAGGTTGACGACACTTTACAAACAAATAGTGGGGATATTAATGTATTGAAGCAATAAGACCTGATATAATGTATCTTGTAAGTGTGATTAGCAGGTACATGGAGTGTCCTACAAAGATTCATCTCTTGGCTACAAAAAGAATTCTCCGGTACTTGCAAGATACTATGGAGTATTGGGTGTTTTACAAGAAGGGAACAAAGTCGGAGTTGATAGGATTTACTTATAGTGATTATGCAGGAGATCAAGATGATAGAAAAAGTACTTTAGGTTATGTTTTCATGTTAGGTTCAGGAGCAACTTCATGGTCATTTAAGAAGCAAACAATTGTTACTTTATCATCTACTGAAGCTGAATTTGTTGCAACAACTTTATGTGCTTGTCAAGCTATTTGGTTGAAGAAAATTCTTGAAGAGTTGCTTTTTAAGCAAAAGGGACCTACTAAATTTGTTGTGACAATAATTCAGCAATAAAACTGGCAAGAAACCAATTCTACATGGAAGAAGCAAGCATATAGATGTGAAGTATCATTACTTGTGATATATCAACATGAAGGAGTAATTGATCATTTTCTTTAGAAGTGAAGACCAGATTGCCAACATTTTTACCAAACCTCTCAATTGCCATTGTTTTTCAAAATTCAGAAGGTTACTTGGTGTTTGCCAGTTGGAAAGAAGACTATAAACTGATTGTCAAAACATCAGTTTAAGAGAGGGAATGTTGAGTAAATCTCAAGATGTCCTAGTCTTTAGGAATTTATTATGAATTTATTAGTCTTGGTCTTTAGGAATTTATTATTCACATAATTTCTTTCTTGATTTTTAGGGACCAAATTTGTTTTTTTTTTTTTCTCTCAATCAATTGCTAATTTCTTGTTTTTTACCGATGTATGTATAGCCTATAAATAGGCTTCTTTGTTGAATGAATTAACCAGGTTTTTAGGCCAATTCTATTACTCTTCCTTATCTTACTATATACTGTAACAAGGTCGGTGTTAAGGTTAGCAATCTATAAGCCTGCAAGACAAAAACTAGTTAGTGAGTAGGGTATGTCTAGCTTGGTTATTTCGATGCTTGAGTTAATAAATGGGCAATGATGCATAATATTTTAGGTCTGGCTCTTACAAAAATCATCTATTATTAGATAAATTATGAATATATCATTTTTCATATGTTTGAGATAAAGCGTTTTTTAAATATAATAAAAACAAAAAGCAAAAATAGTCTTTAGAATCTATTTTATCATTTAATTCTTTAATAAAATTATTACAAAAGTAATAAAATAAAAATAATACGTAAAAACAAAAAAGTTATTCTACTTATTTCTAGTTTTGGATTTTTTTGGCATATATATATGTATATATTAATATTGTATTTAAGTTTTTGAATATTTATAGGGAAAGAGGGTAACATAAGGGTCCAAAATCATTTTTTTCCATTTTTTTTTTAAATCTAAGGTCTAAATGTTTAACTTTAAGAATAGGAGATTATAAGGCACATGGAACAAACATAGAAAGATACATTTGCATATTAACGTATATTGTTTTAAATTTCAATGATCTATCCCTTTCTTGTACTAATTTTTATCAACATGGCTATAGTACTTCAATCCATGCATATTGTATGTTATAAGTTCCATTACCATACTTTAATTTACATGTAGCACTTTCAGATTTTAAATATAACATCTTTAAGATGTGATATTGCAATTGCATTTGTATAATTAATTTTGTCTAATCGGTATTTATGTGATTTCCTAACATGAATCCGTAAACAAAAAATTATCTGATGTGTGACATGTAGTATGTAATATTTAATAAACTTTTTCTTATTCAAACATCTTCAACTTTCATTAGATATACATGAAAATCTATATACTTGTAAAAAACAGAAGTGTCCTTTAGTTATTTGTAGCATGAAATGATATGATTAGCCACTTTGATATTTTATGTACTAAAAAATTGTGCATGTTACTCCATTGATAAATGGGTTCAAATTTTCAAGGGTCATCATCATTTCGATTTATAATGCCCGGTAAAGTGTGATTTACGCATAAGATATTTTCCAGAACTACTTGTCGTACCCTTTGGATTCTCTATTTCTCATCTGTATCTGTATCTAAATTTTATGTGTAAAGATACATGATTTACAGTTATGTTTTATCCACATTTCATCTGTGTTTGGTCTATTTGATATTTCCATTAGAACTGTCTTATGTTTTCTATCTATATGTCAAACGAGTAGTAAGAAACAAACCATAGAAGAACATCAAATCATCATCCAATTGGTTATTAGGTTATTTCTTTAAGTTGAATTGGTAAAACAATAAAGCACCATCTAAGTTGATTTGATTTAGACAACAATGAGATGACATAAATTGCACAAATTATGCCAAGACCCCTTATGGCTTGATTATCATAACATTGATATCATCCTCTCATCGTGTGTGATATGATCGAACACAGAAAAATTGCATAAACATGTACGCATGCAAACACCATTTGGTGATGGGATTATCGTTCTTTCATGATAAATAGCACAAGTTACATTATTAGTTTCTTTTTTATTATTATTAATGAGAATTCTAAAAACACTACTTTTATTAAAAGTTAAACAAGTTGATTTGTTTATATTTTTCAACTTATAAAATTGTAATGTACTAAATTTAGCGGTGTTACAATGAGCTACATGTCTATAATTTGTATAGATACACCAATGCTCAAAATTGCTAAAAGTCTCCAATTTAATAGTGATCACAATCCTCAACATCACGTAGTAGAATCCACTAATTTTCTATTACATAGTAAACATAAACTTCAAAGTAAATGGTGACCTAAACTATCCAAATTGAGTTACACTTACATTCATCCATTTACAATCTTTAAAAATTCTAAACCTACACTTGTTACACACTTTAATTGCTATTTCACTCTTTTCACTTGATGCACAAATTGCTAGTTAAAGGACCATTTATAAAGATAGTAAAGACTTGACCACTAAGTTTGCTTAAACAATTCTAGCCACATATTATAAACTTGGAGACCGAGTTTGTTGATTTGGTTATTATTCATATGCTTGGCCACCAACCATATAAATTCTCACATGCTTAGACTTTTCCACCAAGTACACAAATGGAATTTACTTATTTAACATTAGACAATATTTAATTAATTAAATTAGTAATGATAATTTAACACTAATTTCTTTTCTTGAAACCATACCAATTAGATTTCGAAATCTTTTCAACTTTTCACTATTAAGACCCTTAGTGAAAATATCTGCTAGTTGATTATTTGTCTTCACTTGAATCGCATTGATTTCTACAGTAAGTGACTTCTTTGTATGAAGTGATATTGCACAGCCACATGCTTAGTTTTTGTACGAAAAATTAGATTTTAAACTAAACTAATTGCTAAATGATTATCATAATAATGGTATTGGATAATTAATTGTTAATCTAAATTGGCCATCAATTGTTTTAACTAAGTGCTCTCTTATGGTGCCATTGTTGCTGCATAATATTCTACGTCTGTTGTCAAAACTGACACTATTGTTTTTCTTTTACTATACCAAGTAACTACTTTAGAACTTAAACTGAACACATACCTAATTATTGATCTCTAGGTATCATAATCACCTACGTAGTTAGCATTACAATATCCCTCCAATTTGCAAGCTATTCCACCATCATAGAATAGATCGAAATCAAGTGTTCTTTCGATGTATCTTAGAATTCTCTTAACTGCTTCCGAGTGAGGCTTTTTTAGAGTTTGCATAAATCAAATGACCACTCCTACAACAAAAGCAATGATTGGTCTCGTGAGCGTCAATATATCAAACTTCCAACTATTTGCCTATATGTCACAGAATCCCCTAAATATTTTCCTTCTAAGATACTTAATTCATAGTTCACCTCTATTGGAAATGTAAGAGGTTTACAATCAAGCATTCTATATTTCTGTAGAAGATCTTTAGCATATTTATGCTGACATAAGAACAAATCTTTATTTATGCTCTCCACTTCTAGTTCAAGAAAGTGATTCAACTCTCCAAGTTGCTTCATTTGAAAGCAAACTGATGGATTCTCCTTTCTCTAGTTGATTTCTTTCTCATCATCTCCAGTAATGAAAAGATCATCCATCTAGACCAAGATTATTGCTAACTTTCCATATCATGCTTTAACAAACAAACTCAAATCAATTGGATCAACTTTATAACCACTATGAATGAGAAACTCAGCCATTTTCCATACTAAGCTTTAAGAGTTTGCTTCAATCCATATAGTGCCTTTTTTAGCTTACAAACATATTTAGGGTTGAATTTACTCTCAAATACTTTTGGTTACACCATGTAAACAACTCTATCAAGCTTTCCATTTAGAAAAAAGTATTTTTCACATCCATTTGCCATAGGTTCCACGATTACTTACTGTAAGCACCAACAAAACACAAATAGTTGTAGTTTTAGCCACTAGACTAAACGTTTGATCATAGTCTAGTCCATACTATTGTGAGAATCCTCACGCCACCAATCGAGTCTTGAACCTTTCAATTGATCCATCTAGATGGTTCTTGGTTTTTTACACCTACTTGCATGAAATGGGTTTCACATCTTTTGGTTTTGGAAATAGATCCTAAGTTTGACTTTCTGTGAGAGCGTTTATCTCCTCTTGCATAGCACTTCTACATTCAACTTTCTGAAAGGGCTCTTTGAAGGTTGTTGGCTCCTTTTCTTCTTCAACTAAAGCCACAATAGCATACTTTGGATTTAGCTTTCTCTAACTATTGGATCTTCTTAGTTATGGTGATGATGCCTCAATAACTAGATGATCTTCCAATGATTCTATTATTGGATGGTCCTCTGATTTTGTTCTCTGATATACCTTAATTTGCAATGGACTTTCTTTAGTTGGAGACTTAGAATTTTGTTAGATATCATCTCCCTCTCCTCTTTCCTTTCTTGCAATTGTTCTTTTACTTCTTTAAAATATGGAAGTGCAACATATTTAAATGTCCACCAAGAAGATGTCTCATCAAACAGAACATTTCTTGATATATGATATTTTCCAATTGTAGAATCCCAACATCACCATCCTTTCCAATCATCATCATATCTGACAAAAATACACCTGATTGTCTTTTTATCAAACTTGCTTTGTAGATGATCAGGAACAAACACATAGGAAACATAACTAAATACCTTGAAATAGCCTATTGTGGGCTTTATCTTTCACAACTTCTCAAAAGGACACATGAATTCTATTTTTGGTTATGGAATTCTATTGATTATGTGAGCTTCTATTCTCATCCACTCGGTTTTTCAGGAACACTTTTACCATGCAACATGCTCGATATACTTCTGCAAGATGCTTGTTTTTTCTCTCTGCAACACCATCTTGTTGTGGTATCTTTGGACAAGTCAACTACCATTGAATCTTACATTAAATCTAGAGAATTCTTTTGACATGTATTCATCCTCATTATTAATGCAAAGGCACTGAATTCTTCTTCGAATTTAACCTTCGACCATAAGCTTGAATTCTTCGAACTTGGCTAGAGCTTTAGATTTTTCTTTCGTAAAGTACACCCAGACATATTGCGAATAATCATCAATAAAATTCACCATATAGTGCATATTAACTACAAATTTTTTCACCTTTTTCAAATATGTCTAAGAGCTATATATGATGACTCTTCATATGGTAGTTGCTGTACCTTTCCGTATTAACGCCTGGCACATATTGTGTATGTCTAAGCACTAAGATTTAGTAGTCCTCTTAGTGAACACTTATCATCATCTTCAACTTATGATAATTGACATGTCTTAACCATGCATGTCATGAAGTAGTTGTCTCATTATTCTTTGTCTTGTCAACATATGCCTCTTGTGCCAACAAAACATACATGGAATTCACTTTCTGGCCCTTTATCATTGGTGTGCCAACTATCTTGACTTGTTGACAAACCTTAACATCTTTTGAGCTTAAGACAACAAATTTGCTAGATTCTATGAGCTGCGAAATTGACAATAGACTCTTCTTCCTACTTTTGATTAAAAGAGGAATCAATTACCATGTCACCTACATGTGTGATTGGTAGTTGCAAGTTATTTGCAGTTACTATAATGCGCTTGCCTTTGTACTCTGACAAATTATAGAGCTAATTTTTTTTTTTTTTGGTTGTCATGTGGCAAGAACATCTGGAATCAAAATTCCAATCCTTCTCATAGTTGATACTATTAGAACTAGAAGCACCAAAGGCCTGCTCCTCCTCTTCCTCCGCTATGGTAGCCATAAGGCTAGGAACATCCATAATCTCTTAGTTGAAGTATCATTCGTTTTGCATTATTTTCAAATTTACAAACAATGCATCAACATCCCATTCAAGTTCTGCCTAATGTTAATTGTTGATAAATGCTACATTGCTCTCAACAAATTTCTTCTTGAACCTTTAATTTCTTGCATAGTGTCCCTTTATACCGTAGACAAAACATTCTTCGATTAACGTCTAAAATTCTTAGACTGTCAATTGTCTTGGTACCGCTTTTTTTGAGCTCCTATTGATAGAAAATTTCCTTTTACCTTTCCTTTGTTTTGACTATGAGGTTAATTTTTCTTTTTGTTGGTGAAGTTGCTACATCTTCAGTATTTAATAATACTCCAACCATCTGTTTTTCTAAAGTCTCTTAACTTGCCAACAAAATCTAATTCTTCAATTGAAGGTTGTGTGGGCTAACCTTGAACTGTAGCAACAAATCCTCCATGCTTTAGTCTTAAGCCAACGTATATTGATTCACCTCATTCTTTCGCTGATAATTTTGGATGCTTCATCCGACTCAGTGATTTCTTGGCATAGTGACTTCACCTTTGTGAAATATTGACTAATTGTCATATCCCGTTGTGAGATAGACATTAGTTCATTTTCTAACAATTGGAGTCTTGAATCATTCTTCTTCGCAAATTGAGTAGAAAGAGAATCCCAAGCTTCTTGGGGTGTGGTAGCTTCCCGCATGTGTTCCATAATCTCCTCCTTAATGGTAGTTTTAACGGCAAACATGGCCTTTCCAGCTTTAATTTTCCACTTTTAAAGATTACCGGCATCATCTTATAGTGGTGGTGGTTGTGTAGTCTCTATTCTAGCAACAACCTCCCAAAGAGCACAAATAATAATAACTTTGCAAATGGAAAGGGATATTTTATAAAGAAAAAATAACTCTCAAAACTTTCTATTAATAATATTGAACTTCACGACTACAAATCACATACTACATAATGCTAAACTCATACTTGTTACACACTCTCTTATTGCTACTTTGCTCTTTTCACTTGATACACAAATTGTAGCTAAAGGACCACATATATAGATGGTAAAGACGTGGCCATTAAGTTTTCTCAAATAATTATAGTCACATATTATAAACTTGGAGATCAAGTTTGTCGACTCGGTTATTATTCACATGCTTGGTATCATGGTCCAAGAGTTGAGGGTTTTATGGGGGCGTTTAGCTTGGGCATATTAAGTTATGAGTGGCATCAACAAAGGGTTTGTCCAGGATATGGGTTACATCTAAAGGTGGGTTTAGCCTCCCATGGAAACTGGTTGAGAGTTGATGCTGCTATCCTGATGAGGCCTAAGCAGGCTGAAACCAGTTGACATAGTTGAACCTTCCAAACATATGGGGAATTGTGGCAAAGCTAAGAGGGAACTCCTTATGAGAATATGAGGTTCGGAACAAACCTGGGAAGTCAGGGAAGATAAAGCTGGCTGGCCGTCCAGATTAGTAACAAATGATGATATGAGGGATGGTCGGGCGCTACAAGGGAACTCTTTGAGGAGTGAAATTCCCATCCCGTGACAATTAGTATCAGAACCAAAGTTCCTAGCTCCATCAGACCGCTTAGATGCTATCTAGAGTTCTTAACGAGTGGGTAATTCTTAATGTGGACACGATTCATGTGGGAAAAGCTTAGAAGGAGCAACCACTAGAGAGAGAGGATATTGTTGCCAGAGGGTAGCCATGTCGTGACTTGTGAAGACAAGGGTTAACCCTAATCTTGTTGTCAATTCAGCTCGTGTGAATGACATCGTTACTTGAGGGCTACTGTGTCGCGAGTTGGGGTTGAAGCAAGATCTTATGCTCAAACCCTATCATTGGGCAACTCAATAAGAGGCGACCTCGGAGGATAAATGAATGGGTGAGGGCGAGAAGCAGCTTGTGGAAATCTGAATTCCAAGTGAGATGATCTTAGGTGTGGTGACAACTGGTGTGGGAAGAAGTGAGAGTGGGTAGTGGCTGTAACAAATTTGCCTCATGACGATGACGTCATGAATTTAAGTGGGGGAGAGTGTCTGAGAGTTGAGAGCTTTATAGGAGTGTTTAGCTTGGGCATATTGAGTTACGAGTGGCATCAATAAAGGGTTTTTTCGGGGTGTGGGTTACATGTAAAGGCGGGTCTAGCCTCCTGTAGATAAACTGGTTGGCAGCTGATGTCGCTCTCCTGATGAGGCCAAGGCAAGTCGAAACCAGTTGATATAGTTAGACCTCCCAAACATATGGAGAATCGTGGCAAAACTAAGAGGACATTCCTTATGAGAATGTAAGATTCAGAACAAACCTAGAAAGTCAAAGAAGATAAGGCTAGCTGGTTATCCAGATTAGCAACAAACGATGATATGAGGAATAGTCGAGCATCGTACGGAAACTCTTTGAGGGGTGAAATTCCCGTCTCGTGACACTTGGCCACCAAGCATATAAATTCTCACACGCTCAAATTTGTCCACCAAGTATGGTAAATGGAATTTACTTGTTTAACCTTAGACAATATTTATTTAATTAAATTAGTAATGATAATTTAAAAGCTTAATTTCTTTGTCGGGGTAATTTTAGGTGTTACATCCTCCCTTCGTCATCACACATACGTCAAAGTTTTTATAAGTTAGCAAAATTTGCGCTATTATCATGATATAGAAAAGATATCAGAGTTATCATCTATGCTGACTCAGAGTTAGAGACTACTCAAAGCATAAAGATAAATTCTGAAATCAGATCACCGAATGATCTATCTAAGAGTCCCTCTTACTTCTAGTTAATTCGCTTCTTTTGATTTTCCATTTGACCAAACCTTCAAGCTCACTTTGTTTGTCACCTAACAGTCATATGTTTAGGTCCTGTGAAAGTTTGATTTGTCCACAATTCCTAGAAAGTATATATTTACGTCAGTCTCCAATTCAACACCATCATCAACCACACACTTCTTCCTCCTCAGCTTTCTAATTATCTCTTTCTTAAATCAATCCTAGAGCTAATTAGCCTAAAAGAGAATGGGGTCTGAATCACTTGTTCATGTTTTCCTAGTTTCATTCCCCGGCCAAGGACATGTAAACCCACTTTTGAGGCTAGGCAAAAGGCTTGCTTCAAAGGGTTTGCTTGTGACTTTCACTACTCCTGAAAGCATAGGCAAGCAAATGAGGAAAGCCAGCAATATCGGCGAGGAACCAGCCCCAATAGGTGATGGATTCATCCGGTTCGAGTTTTTCGAAGACGGATGGGATGAAGACGAACCCAGGAGGCAAGACCTTGATCAATACTTGCCCCAACTAGAGAAAGTTGGCAAGGAATTGATCCCTAAAATGATCAAGAAAAACGCGGAAATGAACCGCCCCGTTACTTGCCTAATCAACAACCCTTTTATCCCTTGGGTGTCAGATGTTGCTGAGAGCCTAGGGTTACCATCAGCAATGCTTTGGGTTCAGTCCTGTGCTTGTTTCTCATGTTATTACCATTACTGCCATGGACTCGTCCCATTCCCATCAGAAAATGCTATGGAGATCGATGTGCAATTACCATGCATTCCCTTGCTAAAACATGATGAGGTCCCTAGCTTTTTGTATCCAACTACTCCCTACCCTTTCCTAAGAAGGGCAATCTTGGGACAATACAAAAACCTAGATAAGCCCTTCTGCATCCTCATGGACACTTTCCAAGAACTAGAGCAAGAGTGTATTGAATACATATCTAAAATCTGCCCTATCAAGACCGTTGGTCCATTGTTCAAGAACCCTAAAGCCCAGAACGCCAATGTCCGTGGAGACTTCATGAAGGCTGATGACTGCATCGACTGGCTCGACTCGAAGCCCCCGAAGTCGGTGGTGTACGTTTCCTTTGGAAGTGTTGTGTATTTGAAGCAGGATCAGTGGGATGAGATCTTACGGGCTGCTAAATTCTGGAGTGAACTTCCTTTGGGTAATGAAGCCGCCACACAAGGACTCTGGCTATGAAGTCTTGCAGTTGCCGGAAGGGTTTTTGGAGAAAGCAGGTGATAAGGGCAAGGTGGTGCAATGGAGCCCTCAAGAGCAAGTTTTGGCACACCCATCAGTAGCTTGTTTCGTCACTCATTGCGGGTGGAACTCGTCGATGGAGGCGCTGACTTCCGGCATGCCAGTGGTGGCTTTCCCACAATGGGGAGACCAAGTGACCGATGCTAAGTACTTGGTTGATGTCTTTAAGGTTGGTGTGAGGATGTGTAGGGGTGAGGCTGAGAATAAGTTGATCACAAGGGATGAGGTGGAGAAGTGCTTGTTGGAAGCGACTAGTGGACCTAAGGCGGAGGAGATGAAGCAAAACGCGATGAAATGGAAGGGGGCAGCGGAGGCAGCAGTGGCGGAAGGCGGTTCATCGGATAGGAACATCCAAGCATTTGTTGATGAGGTTAAGAGGAGAAGTGTTGAGATATTGGGAAAGTCAAAGGTGCCAGACAATGGAGTTGTTAAGGATGATGTGGTTAGCATGGTTGCAGTCAATGGAAAATTAGAAACATTAGTATCTTAAGGGTGGAGAATTTGCTGTAGCCATTTGTCGATTCATGTTCTAGTAAATGAGTACTGGACACGTGTAAAAAATAAAAAAAAAAGATCTTAAAATAATATAAATAATAATTATAACTTTAAAACATGTGTCAAATACTCATTCGCTAGAATAAAAATGAGACAACAGGAACAGCAAATTTTTATCCGCGTTTTAAGGTTAAGGAAGTGTGTGATGGGGACACATGGAGAGATTTAATTGGACTGTTAAGGTTTTTGGGGGGACTGTCACTGTTCTGTGGGAAAAAAAAATGGAAGTAAGGGCAGCTTGGGAAATTTACCTTAGCAAGGTAATTAATTAAGTGGGTTAATTAAAATCATCTTTTTTTTTTTCTTTTCTTTCTTTTTTAAACGTTACTTGTTTTTATATATTGGGTGTGTTCTTTCCCAAGGGAAAAGAGGTAATAATTAGGGCACATGGGGGTTGCTTTCTTTGTAACTTTTTTTTGCATTTCTTGTGTAGTTTAATTTTATGATGTTATTAATTTTTGGCTTTAAATCTTATTGGTTTTGAGTATTTTAATGTTGTAAAAGTTTGTTTTTCTTATTAGAACATATTTAATGGTCTAGCATGAGGTTTCTATCATAATATACCTATATATAATATAATCAAGGAATAAAAAGTAAATTAATTGAAAATTTTCATCATGGATAATACATAATATTATGTATTATCATATAATTCATAGAGGGTAAGTCTTGTGGAGCATATTTATTTCCATCTAAACATAGATAATGGCACGAGGTCAAGCTAGACCTGTGAATCAGCCTAACCCAGCACCAACGAATCAAACCCGTCGGCTCGCTTGAGTTATGATCCATATGAAGACCCAACGAGCAACTAAATCATATATGGTTCGATACTATTGAACCCACCAAACCACTAGCTCAGGCTAGATCGATATATTAAAAATCTAAAATTAAAGCTGTGATGCTCATGAGGAGAAGGAAAAGGAGTCCTACAAGACTAATCGAAGATTCTCCAGGGAAATCATAATTTCTTGTTATCGAAAATCTCACCTGTATCATGAACATGGAAAGCATGGACTAGTTTGGAAAAGAAGATGGGATGTGGGTATGTATGGAAGAGAGAGAGAGAGCCCTCGAAAGTTTAAATGATAGAGAAAAGAAGAAGAAAGAGAGAGATTATTTAGCTAATGGCCTTATAATCTAGTAGCATCTCCCTAGACTGTCATTTTATAAGATCAAGGTCGAATCTCTCATTCCCGTTATAATTGGCTAAAAAAAACAGAGAGATTATTTAAAAACTATGTCAAATTGAAAGAGAGAGGAAGACAAAAAGAGACATGCCCATTAAATAAAAAGGGAGGGGGTCCACCAAAATAAAAAGAGAGGGGGAGTGCCTCAGGAAAGTGAAAGAGGAACATCTATTTAGATGGTTTGTTTTTTATCTGTATCTATATTGAAATGATATATATAATATGTTTGATTTGCATTTATATTTTATTTTATTTGATCTATTTAATATTTTTATGAAAATTGTAATTTTTTTTATCTATATCTATTTCTTAATAAACAATTAGTTAGAAAAAAGTTTGAAGAGGTCTACCTCAGCATTTATATCTATCGAAAAAGCTAGTCCAACCACGTACATTAATAAGACAACAACAAATCAATCAAAAGAATTAAAAGTAGTTGTGTCATAACTAATTGTCATAAGCTAGATAAATTATTTTCATGGGTCAACAGGGTGCTACCTGGCCCGTGAACCGTCGATGACTCGGATCAGCCAAGCCTGCATATATCCAGGTCGGTTCAAGGTTAAGATAATCCCAACCCTGACTCATCGGTTCCGGTCCGAGCCGCATCATCCTGCGTTGATGAGTATTGGTAATAATCGCACGATCCTTAACAACATTGAATTGGAAGATACTTTGTGAAATTAAATTAAAATAAAATGCCAAAATTAAACTATATTTCTTTTGTCTAAGCCCAAAAAATGGAACAGTAACAATATATTATTTGTCACCTATCAAGTTGTAAACTTTAGGTGGCTAAGTATAAGAGATAGATGCTGCAAAAATTTTTAGGTATTAATTTTTAATGGACTCAGCCAGTTTAGATTGTTTATTTTTTATCGGTATTATATATATATCAGATCTGTATTTGTAACTTATATATATATATATATGATATATGTATTATATTTGTATCATATCTGTTTGATCTGTTTATAAATAAAACTGTCAATTTTTCATCGATATTTATTTCTTGAAAAGCATATATTTTCAAAATAATAAAAATATAATACTAAAATGATCAAAATATAATGAAAGAAATAGATATATTTCTTAACTCCATAACCGATTCACTTGGGATATCGATACTTAATAGTAAAAAGCACGTATCTCTTATGATGCAAGATTATTGACTAACTAGATAGAAATTAGGTTTTACTTTTCTACATTGTTCTGATAAGAACATCTGTGAAATGCACTTCTGTTTCAGTCCCAATAAAATATCTCTCATTGAGTAAAATTCCTTACCAACCCATGACACGTTTATAACTTAATCATTCCTATTAAAGCTAATTGTCATTATTGATATTAATCATATATGAAAAATATAAATGACTAATTAATGAGTACACAGTTATAGATGTCTCTCTCACAAAAAATAATACTCCAGCATTTTTGAAGAAAAAGGACGTAACGTGCACGTATTTGTTGAGTTGATTAATTAAGCTTATTTTATGAATCATGTTTAATTTCCATGTTCCAGATAATAATATGCTAGTCCGAGTTAGTTATAATGATGCTAATGAATATATAAAACGTTTAAATGCATATCCATTTTTTGCAATTTTATTCACATATAGTGAGTATGTGACCAGAAAGAGTCTCAACTCCCACTAGTAAAAATTTTGGTAAAAGAGAGGCGAAAATAAAAGAAAGGATTGCCTCTTACTCGTAAATAATGCCTCTTTTTGGTATATGATGTAATGCCACTTTAATAAATGTCCTCCTCACTTTTATTTTTGTTAGCCAACATAGCCTGTTGCACTGGATATGCCATGTCAATTGAGCTTTTCTACGGAAAATTACCACTTACTTCAATAGCTAAGCAGATTAGTTATATGTGTGTGTATATATATATATTATATCTTGAAAATAGATAAATGAGTTTTGATACACTATCCTAAGAAAATTAATTTTTAGAGATTGAAATTCCTTGGAAAATTAATTAAAGAGTTTATATTTCTACATATGAAGTCAATAATGGCGATTTTAATGATAGAAATTTATATTTAGAAATATCAAATTTATCTTTAAGATACACAGTTTTCTTGTAGTGATTTTTAAAAATATCTTTCGTTTAACTTACGAACATAGGATACTTTTAATAAAATTATGCAAGCTTTTCTAATGTAATATAATATCAAACATAAAAACTAATAGAATAAGAAAAAAAATCCATCATAATATAAAAGGGTTAATATCACGAATGGTACCTCAACTTTAATAAAATATGCAATTAGATACTTAAACTTTGAAATTGGTGAATTTAATATTTGAATTTTGAAATTAATTAATTTAATAATTAAAAGAATTTTTATATATGTCAACAGTATCTCCATCAAGTTTTTTGAGGTACTAAATTAAATAATTTTAAAGTTCATATATCTAATTAAATATTTTATCAATATTTAATTACTATTTATGATATCATTCCTAATATATAAAATAAATAAAAATAAAAAGGATCTTACACAGCATAAGATAAATTAAAGATAGTGTATATATGTATACATTTATAATGCATGCCCGGAGACCCTGCCTATTTCATTCTAATATCTACCAAAGAGTCAAAGACATTTAATTAAATTTTCCATACCTTTTTGGTTTGGTTATATTATAGAACTAATTTTTTTCCTCCTCAATTACTAAAGTTGAAGATGGGCACTTATTGGATCACACCACCCCTAATGACCCAATTCATCCAACCATAATGTTTGGAGCGACTGGTCAGATAAGCCAGAAAGACTTTCCCAGTGAAGTCTTTCTCGATCCTTTGACTTTCTGCCAAGCAACACATAATGAACAAATGATTTTTTTTTTTTTTTTGGGTAATTTGGACAAATAAATTATTAGCTCATGTATGTACGGACATATTTAAATTGACATTGCTTGTATCATTTATTGGGATCAAATTTACAATTATTACCAGCAGCCATTTTTTCCAGAGTCGCTTGCCTTTTCTTAACAAATGTTACATATGTCAAGACATAATTATTAAGGATGTTGAATAAAAATGTTTTTTTATCTGCCCAGCTAGTCAGCTTTCTCATCTTATTTTGTCGGCTCAGGACTTATTATTATTATTATTATTATTATTATTATTATTATTATTATGTCCATTTTCATTAATTCCACCTGATTTCCCAAAAGATGGTCAGGGGGAAAAAAGAAAAAAGCATTAAGACAAGGCTGTATGAAACCTTTTCTCCCCAAAATTTAATTGGCGTATAGCATTGCTGTCAATGCCATTGGTTATATGTCTGGTTTCTATCTGTGCAGCCTTAACCCAGTTAGAAAGGGTAGTACTGGTAAGTAATGTACAAGTATAGTATTTACATCCAAAAAAAAAAAAAAAAATTACAGGTATAGTTTAACAAAGATCAAGATCGTCTTATTTTTAAAATAATTTTTTGTCAAATATTATTTAGCAGAGATATTGAATTGTATTATTTTGATAATACAAGTATTAATTTACTAAATCTAAAAATGAAATACTAATTAAATTATAAAAAATTAAAAGTACAAACATTTGGCTTGCCTTTATTCCAAGCAAATGTTGCTCTCATAATTTTACATTTTAATATTCAAATCATAAGCTATATGCAGAATACAACATTATTCAAAATTGCATAGATATCATCTTTGATACATAAACTTTATCAATTTATACAATTAATTATCAAAATTTTAAAAGCATCAATTTATAATGTATAAATTTTTCGAGTTCATCACTATAACTAGATGAAATGGTTAATCGTAAAAATAAGTAAAATTTAAATGGTTAATTATAAACAAGAATAAAATTTAGATATTAAATTAACTTTTAAATTTTAAATAGTTAATTATAAAAATAGATAAAAAATTTTTAATACTTATAATAATTACTCTTTAATGTTTCACTCCAACCGACAACTTGTCATTGCTTTTCGATGAAGAATATGAGGCCCAATAATTATAACATCACAAACGTTCTTTCTTTTTTTTTTTTTATCCATTAATCTATATTATTAAATAGAAAAGATACCAAATTAAGTGACACGTTAGCGTAATCTTATCGGGTAAGTTAATAGTTTATGCTTAACCAATCTTAATAACTCAATTAGAAAGGTTAAATATTTATGGTCTTAAAGTAGAAGAACATTAATTGAAAAATGGATAATTATCTTTTGTTATACTGTCTTTTTTGTTTTTTTTTTTTTCTTTTGGGTTTTGTTAAGTATGTGTGTTCATTGATTGTTTGGATTGTCTGATTTTTATTTTTTTGTATCTATATTGTATTTATATTCTATTTATTTGATTAGTCTATAAATAAAAGTATTTATTTTTATATGTATCTAATTTTTTTAAAACGATAGAAAAAAGGAAGGGGGTGGGTACATCTATAGGCCACTGGGAACACGTCTATCTGATGTTGCGTAACCGAACTGTATTAATTAGCCATGATGACGGCCAGAATGAATGCAGAAGAAGCTTCTTCCTAATTCCTAGAGATGATCAACAGTATAATAAAATCGTTAGTCGATTGCGAAACCTAACTGTATTAACCAACCCATTCTCAATAATTTATGGAATAGGATAGAACTAAATTTATAGTCCTTTGTTTGATTTCTTTTTTTTTTTTTTTTTTTTGTCGGCTTGCGACTAGACAAGAGGCTACCAAAGGACTAAATAACTTTTTTAAAAAATTGTGCCATATGAATAATGGAATAAGAGCTTGATTCATTGGACAAGTAAACCTATTTTTCCAAAAACCCGAATCTATCCTTCTTCAAGCGAACCAAATTTTTTTTCAAACAATTGGCTCTTTGCTAGCTTCAACGTTGTCTTCAACTGAACCCTAGCCCTAGCCCAGCTTCTTTGCTTGCTTCAACGCCCTTAAGCCCTAACCCTTTTGAAGACTAGCTTCGTAACTCTCTCTCTCTCTCTCTCCACGGGACTGGCCTGTTATTGAATTTAGTTTGTTTGATTTTGCAGACAAATCTCCTCCACCAAGAAGTGCAACGAGTGAGTTTCAATCAATTATATAACGTGCATATGGTTGATTTTAATATTTTCTTTTGTATTCCCACAACTGATCAAATTAGGGTTTTCTTTTATTTTTTGAGAAACGAAAAAATTAGGGTTGTTATATCCTTAGGTGTTTTGTTTATGTTATATATTTCTATTTTGTTGGTTTTCTTGTTTAGGTATATAAATATTGCAAAGTAGAGAATTTGTACATAATTTGTTATCTCTTTTGTCATGATCAATTCATTTATCAAGTTGCTGGAAAATTGGGTGTAGCTATAGCTATAGAATGTGTACAAATTTAGTTTTTCAATAAAAAGATGTGTCTTTCAAATTTCGTATCAAGAGCACCCTTGGTATAAGATGTTGCATTAGTGCAGCATCTACTACCTCTATGTTTACAGGGACAGGCTTCTCATTGACTTGAACACATCTACTACCTTTGTGTTCATTTTTTATGACAAATTTAACACTATGTAATCATATTCATCTAATGTGTTATTAACCACATTCATCAAGATGGAAACAACCGAGTTTGATTAACTTTTACTTTTTTTCTATATATTCACAAAAAAATATGCCTAGAGTTAATTTCTTTATAAGGATCACAAAAGTCTTTGGAAGTTTGGTCAAATAATTTTGAGCTTATCTTGGCAAATCTTGCATTATCCTTCTACAGGTGCACCAGGAATTTCATTTTTTGTTCATATGTATGACTCTTTTTAATGTTTTGATGCATTAAAACATAGGTAGGTTTACAGCATGGACATCAAGGATAAAAAGTGTAGGCGTAATTGGAGAGAGATTGAAGAAGAAACATTGTTTTTGGGGTTAGAAGAGTTGGTTGTTGAAGCTTATAAGGGAGAAAATGGAACTTTCAAATGCGAGACTCATAAAGAAATATTGAAGAGGATGAAACACTATATTCCAGAAATAAATCTTAATGTAAAGCAAGTTGCTAATAAGATGAAGAGATGGTCGGTTACGTTTTCATAGGAATACTAGTGGATCTAGATGGAATGACACCAGGAAGTGCGTCATAATGGATAGTGACCAAGTCCTTACTAAGTATATGGAGGTATGTTGAAGTTCTTTTTCATCAATGAAATCTACTTTATCTTGTTGAACAGTGTTGTCAATGTATGTTTTGATGAGGAAATGAAATGCATAATTAATCACTCAACCATATTTAAGTTACACTTAATTAGTAAAACAAGTGTTCAATTTGTTTTGGATATGTTTGAACTTGTTTTGCTTTCTTTTTATTTATATTTGCTTTTATATCATGATTCAAACCCTTTTTAAACCTTGTTTTGTTTGAATTTGTTAAAGCTTTAAAACATGAAAGTTGTAGATCTCTCTTTAAGCTTTAATTAGCATATCGAATCACCTCAATCGAGTTCGGATGAGAAAGTTATGATAAAAAATAGTATAGATGCAAGAATCGGGCACTAGAGCATACCGTTTGGATGGTAATATATGGTATTCGAATGGTAGCATATAGCATTCGAACGGTAGTTTGATCAAAAACATTTTGATTTTGTCCCGTGATATATCATCCAAATGGTAGGATGTGGCGTCCAGACGGTGGATGATTTAATTTCCTTATTCCAGACAATGATATGCTAGTTCGTGTTAGTTATAATGATGCTAATGAATATATAAAACGTTTAAATGCATATCCATTTTTCGCAATTTTATACATATATAATGAGTATGTGACCAAAAAGAGCACATGACTAATTAGTTCATAAGTACAATAATGCATGTCGGGTATGCTTGCAGGCCTAAGAAAGAGTCTCACTAGTAAGAATTTTGGTAAGATAGGCAAAAATAAATAGAAGGATTACCTCTTACTCATAAATAATGTCTCTTTTTGGTATATAATGTAATGCCACTTTAACAAATGTCCTCCTCACTTTTAGTTTTATTAGCCAACACAGCCTGTTATACTGGATATACTATGTTAATTGAGCTCTTTTCTATGGAAAATTATCACTTACTTCAATAGCTAACTTGATTGGTTATTTATATGGCAAATTACGTGTTTTGGTACTTTTATAAATAAGTGACCTGATTTTTTTTTTGACAATTAAATTAGTCATATTACACATTGTTTTGTTCCATCCAAATCAACTGTTAGTTGGTCATGTGATATGTCACGTGTAATAAAAAAATTAATATTAAACTTATTGTAAATTGCAAATAACTTACCTGTGTTTTAGCGCTTTTGCAAATATGTGACTTGAGTTTTTTTTTAACAATTAAATCACCCAGATTCCCCGTTTTGTTCCATCCAAATCAAATGTTAGTTGGTCATGTGATATGTTGCATGCAGTAAAAAAGTTGATATAAAACTTAACATCCTCCAAAATCATTTTGTGAGACTTTTGATGTCCACTATTGATAAGACAAATTCTTTTACAAACTAATTAAAACTTTGATGACCTCTATTAATACTTCAAATCGAAAACTAGGCAAAACTCAAATTAGTTAGTCAAGCTCGGGTTTCGGATCAACATCGAGTTGGTACTTTAGGCAAAGTCGGTAAAGTCCTCATCCTCCTCTTAAATAACAAAATAATGATGGGATTTATATTCTTCCACTTTGTGTGGGTTTTTTTTAGCTTGGCTTGTGCAGTTGGTGTGATAGACCTTGGTAATTTGGGAGTGGTGTGATTAGGTTAGTGACTTGGTATAGGTTTGGATGTGAGTCGACTTAGTGGTGAGTTCTTGAGTTGGATTTGGACAATGATGTGCAGTAGATGTGATCTTGGTGAATAGAATATGGTGGATGAATATTAGAGGAGATGGTTTGGTTTTAAGCAGGCAGAAGATGATGGAGATGGACAGTGGGTCAACTTGGTGGGGTTCTGATGTTTGAATGGGGTAAATGTAAGGTTGAAGAAGAAGGTAGTGTGAACATGGGTTTGGGTTTGATGGGTAGCGAGCGATGATTTGAAGATGAATGAGTCGACTTGGTGTGAGTGACTCACTATAGAAGATGGAAAAAAATGATCCTTCTCGTGTTCTATTCACCTTTTTATGATTTTATTTTTTTAGGATTTGTATTCTTGATGAACTTGAAAAAAAAAAAAGAAGTGAAAACAAAATCTTTCAATCTTAATCTTTTTCCTTTTTTTTATTCACATTTGATCTTTTGAACAGATTTTTAATGTAAATCTTTATAAAATTATTGTTATGTATGGATGAATTCAAAAAGGAAAGATTTTTATATGATTGGATTAAGTTTTATTGGATTTTGCAATGGAACCGCACATGTATTTTTTTTTTTTCCTTTCTCAATGTGTCCAAAGCTGAAGGTGAACATGTGCCTGACACGTGACAAAACATGGCCAACTAATGGTTGATTTAGACGAAACAAAACAATGTGTAATACGTGTCATTTAATTGTAAAAATAATAATAATAACCCAAGTTACTTGTTCACAAAAACACTAAAACACAAGTAAGTTATTTGTAATTTATCCTCCCACTACCACCACCACACACACACAACACACACACACAGATATATCTTAAAAATAGATAAATGAGTTTTGATGCGTCATTCATCACAAAAAAAAAAAAAAATTGACTTTTAAAGATAGAAATTCCATGAAAAATTAGTTAAAGAGTTTATATTTCTATAGATAAAATCAACAATGGCAATTTTAGTGATAGAAATTTACATTTACATACATAAATTTTATCTTTAAGATACATAGTTTTATTATAGTGATTTTCTTAAAATATCTTTCATTTAACTTACGAATATAGGATATATTTAAAAAAATTATGCAAGCTTTCCTAATATAATATTATATCAAACACGAAACTAATAGAATAAAGGAAAAATAAACCCATCATATTATAAGAAGTTAATGTCATGAATGGTACATGAATTTTAATAAAAGAAGTAATTAGACATTTGAACTTTGAAATTGATCAATTTAATATCTGAACTTTAAAATAACTTTTGATGCAGGCCAATTGTATCTTGATTAAGTTCTTTAGGGTAATAAATTAATTAATTTCAAAGTTTAAGAATTTAATTATGTATTTTGCCAATGTTCAGTTACTATTTATGATATCATTCCTAATATATTAAAACAAAAAATAAAAAGGATCTTTCGCATCTTAAGATAAATTAGAGATAGTGTATATATGTATGCATATATAATGCATACCAAAGAGTCAAAGACATTTAATTATATTTTCAATACCTTTTTGGTTATTGATTATAGAATTAATTTTTCTCCTACCCAGCTAGTAAAGTTGACGATGGGCATTTATTGGATCACACCACCGGATGACCCAATTCATACAACCATAATGTCAGTTGTAGCGGCTGGTCCCAACGAAGTCTTCCTCCATCCTTTGGCTTTCTGCCGAGCAAAACATGGTGGAATAAATAAATTATTAGTTCATGTATGCTGGGACAATTAAATCTGACAATGCTTATATCATTTATTGGGATCAAATCTACAATTATTTCTAGCAGTCTTTTTACAGAGTCCCTTGCCTTTTATTAATAAAACATTAGCATATGTCAAGAGATAATTATTAAGGATGTTGAATAAAAATGTTTTTTCATCTGCCCAGTTAGCTAGCTTTCTCAGCTTATTTTGTCGCCTCAGGGCTTTTCTATTATTATATTTTTCCCATTTTCATTCATTCCACCTGATTCACCAAAAGATGATCAGGACAAATAACAAAAGCATTAAGACTAGGCTGCATGTATGAAACCTTTTTTTCCTATTAATTTAATTGTCGTATGAAATTGCTTTCGATTTCATTGGTTATATGTACCATCTGCAACCTTACCCCACTTCAAATGAGTAGTAATGGCAAGTAAATTTAACCAAAATAAATATTTATCAAATATTATTTAATAAAGATATTGAATTAAACATATTATAAGCATTAATCTATCAAAATTTAGAGATAAAACTCTAATTAAAATGTAAAAAAATTAAAATATAAGTACTTGGTTTGCCATTATTCTAAGAAAATATCGCTCTCATAATTTTACATTTTAATATTCAAATCATAAGCTAAATGTGGAGTACAACATTATTTAAAATTCGGTAGATATCACCTTTCAAACATAATTTTTTTTTCAATTTATACAATTAACTATTAAAATTTTAAAAGCATTAATTTATAATTTATAAATTTTTCGAGTTCATTATTATACCTAGATAAAATAATTAATTATAAAAATAAACAAAATTCAGATATTAATTATAAAAAAAAATAAAATTTATGTATCAAATTGACTTTTAAATTTTGAATAACTAACCATAAAAAGAGGCGAAGTTTTTATACTAATTATTACAATTACTCTTTAAAATTTCACCCCAACGCACATCTTGTCATTACTTTTCGATAAGACTATAAGGTCCAATAATTATAACATGACAAACGTTATTCTTCCTTTTTCTTTTCCCCTTTATCCTTTATCTAAATTATTGATAGCAAAGATAGCAAAGTAAGTGACACGTTAGCGTAATCTTATCAGATAATCTTATCAAGTAAGTGACACGTTGGTCGATTGGCTTGAAGTGGACAAAATTTTCTCTTTGGATTACAGGCATGATAATTTTCACAAACATTGAAGAATAATGTTCATACAAATGAGTTCCCTTCGATACCGTCATGGACGGCTAATAATATCCAATGCATACGACAACACGTGCATGAAGTTATATAATGCCCTAAAACTTCTACCTCAATAATAACAACAACAATAATCATCTAGACAATTAGAAAACACAAAAAGACAAATTGATCCATAGTTCAATATCATTTTTAAATCGAACCGATATTGATATGATACCGATAAAAAACTTACAGTTGTACTTATAAACTGATCAAACCAAACCGATATAGATATAATATCGATGAATTACAGATACTAATTTGAGATAGATCCGATACCAATAAAAATATGACAATTCAAACAGACCCAATTCTAGTTGTTAACCATGATATGGCCATTGAGCATAATTGTATGGAAATTGATCATTGGCATTAGTTAATCCCTATTTCATTTGTGCTTTAACTTCGTTTTTATTCATTTTTTTGTTCATTGCTTCAATTCGATCTCATGTTAATATATTCAACATAAAATCATTTCAATGAATTTCTACATAGGCTTAATTCGCAACACATACCCATGCGCAAGATGTTGAGTAGAATGTTAAGTTTTTTTTTTTTTTTTTCCTCAACATAATATTAAATGTTAAATTGTGCTAAGTGGACATGGTAGGAATGAAGAACCTCAGTATTCGCACTATATTGTGAACACTAATTACAATGTTTGAACAAGGTGCACCTTATTCGAGTAAAATGCCAAGTACCTAAACCATGTAACTTTGAAGTCGCCTGATGAGTATCTATATCTATCTATCTATCTATATATATATATATATATATAATGTATGTATGTATATATATTATTGAAAGATGGTTTACCTAGTAGTTGTTTCCTTTCCTTAACAAAAGCCATTGGTTGTAACCTAAAAGGGATATGAATCTATTGCATATAACAATTAACTTGTACCTTTCCATAGTACATTAATATAAGAAATCTCACATTTTAATTAATTATTATCACTATTTAAGGACAACTTACACATTTCTAGATCATTCATAATTTTTTGTCTTCTTATTTTCTAATCCTTTTCTGTAAAATCCATATATCTTAGCGGATTCTTCATCTTCATCTCTTTGCTACCAAGCACTTTGCACCTACCCACAAGCCGTTTGTCACTTCTAGTTTCAAGGATGCCTTTTGTTTGAATCAAAACATATACCTAGCTATAACTTTAGCATCAGGGACATCTCTTCACTTAATACTAACATGCATATATATTGGGTCAAAACAGTGCTTAAACCTCAAGTCCTCTTTTTCTTATACTCTCTACCAAGTTGTTGAGCACTCATTAAGTACTCTTGGACATCAACATCCTCTACCTTTTTTTATTAAGTGACTTGTGCAACGCTTGAGTGAATTGTAATGGTTCCTTTCATCACACCACTGAGTAAATAGTTATCTCCCACATAGTTCGTTGTAAAAACATAGAGATCCTTTACCCTAGGATCCATTTCCCCTATGTAACTATCAAAATTAATAGTCTTCTACTGTATGAATAACTTTCATAACTTCTAAACTTTTATGGAACCAAATGCCATTGTACTATAGTAATTAACACAGTTCAATAAACCAAGAGATAAAAAATAATCTATGGCACTTCTAATTCATACCTTCCATCTAACATAATGTGCATCAGCTTCACTTTTACAATTTTGCATCTAACACTTAATTTATTGTTTCCAGTGAAAACAAGCTACAAGATTTTTAAATCTCTTCTGAAGCTCCCATAATTATTAGATGGCCAACAAAAATATGTACCACCTTTAGTTTCCAATGATGATCTAATTATCCTTCCTCATAGGTTATCTCTACAACCTTGGTCAAATATGCCAGAGGGCTCATCAATACTGTCACTAATCTTCCACTACGTCTTCACTGGTATCTCTATCATCCATAATGGAATTATGATAGGAGTTTTGATCTAATCTCAATACTATCCTTTGACCACTTAGGTTAGTACACTTATTGATACTCTAGTATTGTCCTAAAGTTAGGATATCATTTTTATGAGGATCGCAGGTGCTATCCTCTTATTATCGTACCAAAAAAATCAAATGAATTTATAACATGATCAATTAAACTAATCAAGTTATCAATATCACAAATTAAGATAACACAGTTACAAAGCATACCTAAATTTCAATCCCCTTTAGAATTAGCTATGTAATCTCAAAAACCGCACTAGTTGGAATTGCAGCTATGATAAGTGTCTAATGACCCTTATTATTCACATTGTTTTAATATGATATTATATGGATCTTATGTAAATTATTAAGAAAAATTATACTTATTTGTGTTAAAATGTCAATTTCGGTGATAAAAGGAAGATATTGAGCTTAATGAAGATTATTGGATGAGTTAAGTAAGATTTTGTTGAAGAAATAGTGATTTGGGAGATTTACAATATACATGACTTTCTACATAAGTTGCGTAGAACACTGGTATAGGAGATAAAAAATGAGCAGCGAGTATTTTTAAAGTACAGAAGGAGATACACAAGCCATGCCGGATGCTCGTGTAGACGATAAAAAATGGACACTGGCGGCCTAAATCTCTAGGTTGGCGGCATACATTTCAAAGCCACGGGTGTACAAGCCAGCCTACTTCCTCCAATCGTGATTTTTCACCAGTTTTCATTGTATATGACCTCGAACGCAAGCTGTGTAGGATGGTCGTGTAGAACTGACTTTGGCCCTTTCCTATAAATAGCAACCTTAATTCGTCTTTATGAGAGAATATCCAAATCCTTCTTTCTTTTTACAAACCTTGGAGACAAAAATAGGTATTTGAGAGTAGAGAAACGCAAGGGCTTATTGAAGATCACAAGACTTCATCTTTAAGGGTTGTAATCATGACTCTTTACTATTTTTCCTTATTCTATCATTATATTTCTTATTCTACGGGAAAATAGATTCTTTTTACTCTAAATCTTGAGAAACTCTAACCCTAATGTAGAGATTGGATTGCTTTGTTAATGGAAGTTTATGTTCCTTTGAATCTATGCATACTTTTATATTTTTTTGTTGATTTAATATGTGCACAATATTAGATCATTGCATGATTCTTGTTGATGTGATCGATAGATTTATTTATAAGATAGATCTAGCATGAATAGTGAAGTTTAAATGTGACTCTAGACATAAATCACATGAACTTTCTGCATAAAGATTGAATCTTTTTAAGAAATCATGAACTTTAATGCAATTTTGTATGCATCTAATGACGAAAGACACTTTCATTAGACATATAGGGTTAAAATTCAATTATCTTAAAAGAGAGATTGATGAAATTAGAGATTCCTGCAATTCAAGAACTTAAATAACCTATTAATGAATGTTTTGTAAGGAATTAGAAATAGGGTTAGTGGTGAATCAAGATTAGAGATAGTCTTATGATCTAATTTTCTTAGAAGTGTTGACACTCACTTTTACTAGGATTTAGTAATTAACTAGTTGCTTAGATATATTAAGATCACTCAAATTAGACTAGCTAAATAGTAAATATAAGGAGAGTACTAGTAGTTATAGGTCCTTGTGGAACGATTCCTGTGCTTATACCGGTACTACAATTGATAAGTACACTTGCCTAGGATTAGTCGCATAGTAAAAATAGAATTTTAAATTTAATTTGATTGATTGCGATTGAAAAATCCTGCATCACTCTATACTATGTGGCAATATAAATCTAGTAAGCTCTCCTAGTCCTGAGGCCAGCGAATGTTTAGCATTGATTGTGGCGGTGGAGCTGGTGAAACAAAAGGGATGGAGAGAAGTCCTGATTGGTACGGATTGTCTTGCATTGTTCAAAGCGGTTGAGAATTTCCAGAGTAATGGTGTTGGTCTTCATTAGACTTCAATGTCCTATTTTCTTTACTTTTGTAATGCCCTATGAAATGTGTTGAATGTGTCGATGTTTTTTTTCTTTTATTCATAGAACTGCCAATAGATGTGCAGATTGGGTAGCTTCATCTTTTAGAAGAAGAATGTGTTTTTATGACTGGTGGTTAAACACCCTATCTAATCTTCAAAAGCTACTTGAGTTCGAGTCTCTCAATGTATCTTGTTTTTTGAGTGGTGATGTTGGTTGCTTGGATAATAGGTGAGATTTTAATAAAATTTTATCCTTTTTATGGCTACAAAAAAAAAAAAATCTCAAAAACTAATTAATACAATTGCGAATTTTGTTGAACTTTAGAAATTCCTATAACAAATCGACATCTTTTTCAAAAATTATTAATTTCTAATCCTATATTGTTTAATCGAAATCTCTGCTTGATTTTTTTTTTTTTTTTGCTGGTAAATCTCTTCTTGATTAAAACCCCTAAAATAACATTAAATTCAATGAACTCCATTATTAGGTTTAACCCTAATTCAAGAGATTTACATTAACCCATCTGTACGATTACATGCAACTCTCGCTAATTATGTTAATTTATTCACACAAACAATTTCTCAATTAAAAAGGATGAAATCTAATATAGAATTAAAACTCATGTAATATTAATTCAAGAAACAGTAGAAAACACATATTTGAATTTTAAAAAATTAATAATTCATTAAAATCAAACAAAACTCGATTACACAGAAATCCTAAGGTTTAGAAAATTTCATATATATTTGAATTACTTCTCCATAAATCTATCAAGAAAAGTACAATTCATATTAAGAATCACATAATTAAACATGTAAAACACTTTTGACAAAGTTTCTTGCAATATCTAATGAACTTCATCAATCAAGACTTGCTTCATAATCTTTCTCCCTCCAAATGGCTCCAAAGTTTTTCCAATTATGTCTCTCCTTGAAATTCAAAAATATATATGGTATTTTCCTCATTTTGCTTCAACACAAGATCCAATAAAAGTGTGTTCATGCCTACGTTCCTTTAAATCTCCTAAATTTTCAAATATGAAAAGTGAATATTTCAAAGTATTCCAATACGACTTTGAATACATTATGTGTTCTTGCCCATGTATCTCTTGGCAATCAATTCCACTACTCTTCATGCTTAAGATCAAGTCCAACATGGCCACGCTTATCACCATGTAACTCTTTGATCCCAACATCCATATCAACACGAGACAACATACTACTTTTTCTAATCAACTTGATTTTTTTTGGGAGTACACAACACGTAATGTGGTTGTGCTAAGTCCTTGTGTTGACTTCTCCTCACAATTACATAGCATAAGGCCATATTCTTTGCAAAATTCCATCAGCAGTGAATACGGGGTCCAACACGGTTGTATTTCCTCCCCATGTTGAGCTTTGAACTTTCCAAATTTTATATGAATCTTCAATCAAATTGCATAAATTTGTCCACTTCCTTTCTTTTACTTTTAGATACCTAAAACTTAAATAAGCCTGAAATAAGTGCTATATTCTTTATATCATATATTAAAATAACCAAATAGATATAAAATACCACTCCTAAATAAGGATGCTTAAATACTTATCAAATTACTCTTTTCTTATTCGTATAGAATTTCCCCTCTTTAAAGATGGTTTTTTCATGTAAATTTAGGTGGATCATATTTCTTTTTTTTTTTTTTTTCCTTTACTTAAGTTTATGTCCACCAAAACCAGTTATTTAGTAGATTTATGTAACACTCGCATGCCACAACCTTTTCATGCATTTGTTTGGCATCTCATATTTTCCACCATTTTTTTAATGTTTACTATAATATGATATTTGCCACGGTTGTACATAGTCAAGAAAAGTAAATCAAAGATGTAAAAAAAAGAGGTAAATTATAGAGACTTATATCATTATTATATGATATGCTAGTTTACTGTCCATACTGCAACAATATATATATAATCCCATCAAGTTTTACACCTGAAGCGCACATAGGTCTCGCTACTTTCACAAATCTCCCTAGACTCGTTGTCTTCTATGTTTTTCCTATATACAAACACTGATTTCACACCCGAATATACCTGTTGATCAAAATTTGCTAGTAAAATAAGATTCAGAAAAGTAGGATTTTTGGAATTTTCTTTTATTAAATTGGGGGATAAAAGCAAACATAATTTGAAGGTTTTCCAAGCTTTCAAGAAAAGCCCCGAATTTAATAGGGCATTTTCTATTGATGGATTGTTTTTCATTGATTAATGTCCTGTTTACGTGGAATTTCATCCCCCTTTGGTTTTCACATAATAGTTTTAGACTTATCTTTATGAGTCTACTTGTTTGTTTGATTAGTTGGTTTTCTATAGTTTTGGCATCTATTTGAATCAAACAATTTGTTAAGAAATAAATATCGCTAAAAAATAAGTATATTTACTTATGAACACATCAAATATACCAATATAGATAAGATATATATACAATAAAATACATATATAGATTAAAATTAAACAATCCAAATAGACCTAAACTCTCTTGCTCCAATACTCAGCAACGCAACATGTTTTCCAAAGTGCCACGGAGAAGATAAAATGTTGGTTTTGCAAAGCTTCATATCCAAATTGCATTTCTTTACACACTAACATCATGTTCACTTTGATGAATAGGGCAAGAAAAGAATTGGTATTCCTTCACTATTACATAAAACACACTTATTATATTGTTTACTTTACTATAATTGTCATTCAGCGGGGCAAAAAATCCCGTAAAATATTGAATAGCCATTACAAAGGGGGATCCATGAATTGCAATTCGCTAGACATATTCCACCACTGCCCTTCTCGTCGTCCTCCTCCTTCTTCCCATCTCTTCAGACAATAGACCACCATCCTCCTCCTTCTTCTTCCCATCTCTTACCATGACAGGCTACGGCCTCCATGACGACAAATCACAGGTCACAACCATGATAGACCACAGACAACAACCACGATAAACCACATATCACCACCATGACACACCAAGACCACGACAGAGCACAACATGACCATGACAGACCATAGAACACCACCATGACAGACCACCATGACCACCACAGTAGACTACAGACCATGACCATGACAACAACAAACCATTGCTATTATAGGCGACAAACCACAGCCACAACAAACCACAGACCACCATCGTTACCACCACAATAGCCCAAACCATGGCCACGAAAAACCACAGACTACCACCGTGACAAACCACAACATGCTACATCAAATTACACAAAGAAAGATGGTGGCTAGGGTTTGATTGTATACTATTACGCCCCAGATATTGCTTTAATTTAAAAAGAAAAAAAGGGTATTTATGTAATTTTAATTTTATTCCTTGTCTATTCAATCTGTACATTTTTATTCAAGTAAACAAGGTGATAACTTATTACTTGTTTATTCCATTCCATGGAATTGTAATTCAATTCACTCGTTATTACATGCGGTGAAGTGAACGAGTCATAAGCATATTTACAAACATTAAAATACAACATCAACCGTGGGAATTATTTCATGCCCACTTTCAGACTTTGAGCAACATTGCTTGCTTCTCTACCATACCAATTCAACCAAAGAATTAACTACCACAAAATTTTGCTCGCTCCCACTAAATAATGACAATTACCCTTCACTGCTCTCATTGATATTTTTCCCTTTCTCCCTTTTCACTTTACGGTTGTATATCTTTGCATGCATATCCGGGAGATTCGGATGCAAAGGCTGCTGCATAATCATAATCTGCAATTTCAAGAACTTGCAGATTTGCTAACAAATGACATGAAAAATTCGATCATATGGCTGAAAACATCTTGCTTTGCATTTACACCCAATATGAAATCTATATGACCATAGTTCTCCAGATGCAGCAACTTTGGTTTTGACCGTAATTGATCAAGAGTGAGCTTTGTGTCAGTCTCATCTGCTAAAGCATCATTGCCACCACAGGCCATCCACAGCGGCAGTGTCTTTGGTATGAGAGCCAAATCAAATGCAGGAGGTTTCACCTGACCATATACCTTCAAGTTCTTTAATATTCCAAAGTCATACCTAGAGAAGCTACCTTTACGAATCACTGCAACAAATAAAGATGATATAATCAACGAATGATACAATCCATGATTTGTAAATATTTAGTAAATGAAACGTCTTCGAGCCACATAAAGACAAGAAAGTGGAATGTCATGGACAAGGAATTAAGTTGTATCCCTTTCTTTTTTGGGGGGAACATAAGTGAGGCAATTCATCAGATTAGATCCTTTAAGAAGCATTAACGGCCTGGTGATCCCAATCATAAGCAAGGTAAGGCCAGAATATTAGGTAAAGAAAAATGACATAGCATATGGACATGCATCACCAGATCTTTGAGAAACAATGATGACACATTTCAGACTAAGACAGCAATCAAACAGCATCGTTGCCAACGTCATCAGCCACATGACAAATAAAATGGCACATAAAACCTCACCAAGAGGGGTCAACTATATTATAGACAAGAATTGCCAAATTAAGAAGCATAATTGAAAGCCACTAGGACCAACTCATCTAAAAGATGTCCAATGCTAAGGTAATCTAGCTAAAACTATTAACACCAATCCCTTCTAACTTCCCAAGATTTGCATTCAATTAAGTAAACCCTACTTGGTTCAAGTGAATAAAAGTTCCAACCCCAAGTGAATAACACTTTCAAGTTATGGTTATATCGGAATCACATGGTAGAGGATTAGATAATTAGAATATTTAATTACCCATCCAATACTATGCATGTTCAGGAGGGAATAATTTTCCTACAATGGCGTTGTAGATTTCTGTATGCTCATACATATAAATGCAATTGCAAGGTAAAAAATGATACATGTCCATTGATGATTCCACACATTTGCTGAAGAAACTGATTCAATGAGCTCTTGGACATATAGCCTCTATGCATATGACAAATATTTACGTGCAAAGTAACATGCCAACAACATGTAATACCATTGTACGCCAACCCAAACCACCCCCAAAACCAAAAATAAATAAATAAATAAATAAAAAATAAATCATGTAACACTATGGTTCAACAAATTTTCTTGTTAATTAAATTGTCCATGCACTGGCAAAATATGTAAAAGACAAAATCAACAACATACTTGGAAAAGATGGCGAAGGTTCTTTGATGATGATGGATGGGGCTCATACTCAAGATAGAAGTCCACACGTGAATTATTGAAGCAACAATTCTTTCCTGCAGTAACATTATGACGAGTAATCCTTTTCAATATTTTCAAGCAATATGCAAAATACCTTTGAGAAAAATAGACTACAAGCAAAAAGCACTCTTCAAAGAAGTGGCTTCTTTCCTGTTTCTTTTCCTTTTCTTTTAGCTATTTCTTTCACACTTTGATATGTAGGACCAGAGTCTCTCCAAGAAGTATGCAATTCAAGTTTAAATTGATCTTACCTTCTAAAGTCTTTGGTTTCACTATTTATGCAAGCAACATTGACTGAGTTCACAGTTTCCCTTTATACAAGTCATGATGCTGACTATGTCAGAAAGGATCCAATGATCCACTAAGACTAGTCGCCAGTTGCCCGATCATTTACTGAATCCCCCCCTCCCCCTCTTAACCCATGTGAAAGAAAGCACTCTTTCATGGTACAAGTGGAATCCATGAAGCTGCATTTCATCTTTAAGAAAAGTTGTTCAAATGGAATGTGTGTTTCAGCAAACTGATTACACAAAGCAAAACAGTGAGGAGTGTGCTCTAAATATGTCATGGGCTGGCCAACAATATGGAATAGGTGACCTATTCTACAAGGAAAACCCCCCAGCACCATCACTATATAGGCATGCTTCACCTACTGACACTGCTACCATGGTGATATAACAAAGCTACTAGCTATAAAATTTTCCGGAAAATTAACAAGAAAATTAGTGATGCAAATCACAGGACCAATAAATATGGCATAACCGCAGCTCTTTTCAAGAGGCTTCTTTATTTATTTATTTATTTATTTTTTTTTGTGACAAGGTATTTCAATAAGAGACAATATAGCGAAGTAATGGATTTTGTGTCTGTAGATTTTTGTTTCTACCAATATTGATGTCATCACCTTGAAGTCCTCTTACAATTTTCCTTTATGATTTACTATTATAGAAAGAGCAAGGAGCAAAGGGTATATCCTTAGCATATATTAGTACAAGGCATCCCCTCTTTTTCATAATCAAACCAACCACCCAAGGGATCTGAGAAAAACAAAACACTCCATTGTAGTCCAATTCTTTTCCTTCCTAAATGCTAAAACACATTTTTGTTGCCCATTTAAAATTTTAACAGTTCAAATTAATCTAGCCCCATGTTAAATCTATTTTTAAAAGCTACAAGGACAAAATGGTAATTTCCCATGCAAAGTTTTTTCCCCAGTAAACTTTCCTTCCTTTCCTTCCAATATTTTGACTTATCTTTTCCCTCCCTTGATCCTTCTACCATTTTCCCCAGTAAACAAATACCTAATGCTCAGACCAGTCCTCTGTTAACGACCGTTAAGAAATAGCTTGCACAGAAAACTAATTGTAAATGCTTCATAATGGTCTTTAAGCCACCCCTGAAGAACGCAGCATATAATGAGTGAATTGCAGAAAATTTTCAATAGTGATGAGCAATCTTAGATTTTAGTCATATGACAACCTAAACTATCAAGTGAGAACAAATCAGACTGCATAAAAAATCTTCAAGCTTGGAAGGCACATAAAAGATGCATAAAGATGCACATTTACACGTTCCATAGAGGTACAGTACACCAAATTCCAAATGCTGGACATATGCTGAAGCAATGAAAGACAAGATTAGGGATTTATAAAAAGAGCATATATGTATGATAGCTGCATCCCATCCATCAAAAAGATAACTCTACCCAAACAACAAAGAAACCAGGCACCCAATGGAATGCTTCCCACATAAATGCATGCGCGCGCGTGTAGAGAGAGAGAGAGAAACCTGTGATGGAAGTAAGTAAATCATTGCATTCTATGTGGCCATCACATACAGAATCAAGAAGTTGAATTCCTAGCTCACTGAGGAAATCACAGTTAATCAGTATTGATTTTAAAAATCTAAAAGTATGATTCAATCACTGGGAGTGAGGGTCAACATTTAACCTGTAAAAATTAAGTTGATGAATGCCCATAGCAACTATCATCTGCAGAAAAAAGGAAACAAAATCCTTAAAAATCACTATCTAAATCAGAATCATTTTCATATAGTTCATGTCTACTTTATGAGTACCTGATCAAGATGCATTCCAACCATACGGAGCACAAGTGGGGCAGTGACATGCCCCAAGAATGAGATTGGACACAGAAGTGCAGCAGCTTCAATCATATCTGCTATACCAGGCTGAGTTAAAGCAGCTAGCGACATGATTGTCCCCTACAAAGATAACGACGGAAGAGTACTCAATGAAACAGTGTAGCCAGAAGCATGCTCTCAAGAGGAACCTTAAGAAAAATGGTCCAACCTGGGAGTGTCCAACAAGAAAGATCTTGGAGTTGGCAGTTAAACTTATAAAGTTTATCATGTCTGCAAGATCATATAGAGCCAGTTCCTCCCAACTCCATTCCCAAAATTCCTGCAAAATGAACAGGATGAATTATTGCACTAATATGGCACATCCAAGAAAAGAATTATTTTGTCTTTCCAGCATTGATAGCACATCAAACAAAAAGGAAAGTGCATGAAAATGTCTACAAGTTTCCTTTTCAGCACCTCATAATGCCCCCCTAAGGCACTTATTAACATTTGCTATACACAATACTATTTTATGCAAAAACGGACAATGGCCATGAAGCATAGGTTCGCAAGAATTTAAAGCGCAATTTTGTGAGGAACGTATAGCAATTTTCCAATCAGGTTTAGATTTGCATGTCCTATATTGTCAACCAATGCAATCTTGCATATCCAAAAATCCATTAATTGCAAGCAAGGAACCACAGCCAAAATCTATCCAATTAAATAGCAACAATTCTGTTATAGTATCAGTAGATGTGAATGCTATCGGTGGCAGTACCTTATCTTTAACTGATAAAGAAATGTGCCCAGGGCAATAGCGTGTTCCACGTACATTCCCAACCCATACATCAAAACCATGATCTGCAAGGACAAAGCCTAAAGATTGATCCGGTGAATTCAAGAACCAGACATCACCTGCCTGAAAAATTTATCATCAAGAAAATAGAAGTTGTCAGTAGAGAAGTGCTAGGCACTAAATTTATCATCAAGAAAATAAAAATTGTCAGTGTACATATATATATATTCCTCACAATCGTAAATGCATAAAATTTTTTAAGGAAAACACACACATGCATATATAGTTACATGCATTAAACTTTAAACATGTACAAAATCCATGTTGAAAGCTACTGGAAAGCATTTGTAATATTTCCATTGCCAATGAGATGTCAGAACTCAGAAGTACGATCTAAGGAAATTTGTAATATTTCATGAAACAAATTTAACTTCTTCACTTTAGCTGCTGTCAACTACAAGGTCAAGACTTTATTGGGGGTAGATATTTTCAGGTTTTCTTACAAATGCCAATACATAACTGGATTGTATTCATGACCCTAACTGTTTGGCTCCTTGTCGGCTAATCTTATACTAGAGGGGGACATCATCTACGATGCATGTGCCAAAAATGAAAGAGATTAAAATTAATCAGTGGGAAGTTGGTAATTTCCTGAACTTTACATTGGATTGGATTGTGTACAACATTATAAAAGGCTTGGCAATGAATAAGAGTTTTTGGCTTAATAATATAAATGCATAAGCACCACCAGGAAATGTAGCAGTTAAATAATTCCACAACAAATGATATGTTAAAAATCAACATGGAAGGTAGAAATATCACCATGAAAAGTCCATGTTGAAGCAACACTGGAGGACCTCTTGCTGCTCCTGAATCCTTGATACTAGAAGAAACACGTTGAAGAGTTAAAAGGTAGCCATCCTTTGTTTGGATCTGATGACACAATCGCAAAATTTCAAGAAAACATCATCTCAATTAAAAGTAGACAAAGCCATCTAAAATCACTCCGCATGTATCCACAATTTCCATTGTTTTCAAACAATTTATTGCCAAAGTAAAACAGTCAATGAACACGGCAGATGTATGATGGGGGACCTTTAATAAAAGTAAGTTTGGTGATAAAGAAGTAAAGAACATCTCATACCAATAATTTAGTTTGCTTTTCTGAATCTATTATGTTAGTTAAACATCACTCAAGGATGACTACCTTTTCCAGCTTCTTAAATTGATCTTTTCAATTGCAATTTGACGTCACAGTTCATAATATGAATATTTTATACCAAAGATAAAAGATTGTAAAAACATCATTATGATGCATTCCTGCAGGTTATAGTTTCAATGACCTAAATTGTAATTCAAATGAACAGAATTTTTTATCATAAAAACTGCAAAAAGTGAAAATTAGGTGTATTGTGGCTTGACCTTACATTCAAAATATTTTCCAAAATGGTATTGCTACTAAAAGCCTATCCAGATAATCTGTTTTTCATCTGTATATCTATTTGTATATTTGTATCGAAATAATATGTATAAATGTATTTGATTTGTATTTATATTTTATCAATATTTAATCTATTTGACCTCCATATGACAACTGCCAAATTTTTTTCATTAGTATTTATTTCTCCATAAAAATTTGTTAGAAAAACGTTTTGAAAAAAAAAATTTATCCGCGGGAAAAACTAGCCAAACAGTCCCTTACTAAAGCACTCAAAAATGATATCATGTCAGTTACTTCAATTGTTATTGCTACTGAGTGCCTATTAACGTTGGCTTTTTCCCTATTAATTATGCAATTTTCAAGACTAAGATCCATCTTTCAGTTTCTTAATTGGTGCTTGTAACTGTTTTCACAGTTAATTAAAAAAAAAAGAAGTTTAAATTCCACCATTTTTTGAAATAAATTAGCATGTTAAACTCAAAACATATTGATAAAGGCACTGTAACCCAGATGGAACTGACCCAGTTACCCAGATTTTTTTTTTTTTTTCACCTCAATTAAGCCTATGACAGAGAAAGAATGAAACTTTCCATGATCATCAAGATACCCAGATAGAACAAAGCCACACCCACTAATCAAACCATTCCAATTGTCATAGATTTATAAAATTTCACGTAAAAAACCATAGACAATGAATCTTTTTACTCCAAATCTTCTCCTCAAGCAATAATGAAAGAAATAACTATGCCAAGTAAAGAAAAATTATACATAGAGAGAGAGAGAAAGAGAGGAAATAGTACGGTGTGTTCGGTGCAAGGATAGCCAGCAGGTCCAATGAGGAGTGCACAGAGAGATGAATTTACGATTTTGCCCATGCCCATGCCCATGCCCATGCTGGAGTAGGAGTCGTAGCTAGAGACGAGGACAGAGGAAGTCATCATCTTCAAGACAAGTAAAAGAAACACTGCCATTGGTGTACGGTTCACAGTGTCGGGATGAAACATCGTGGGAAGAAGATAGAAGAAGTGGAAGAAAAAGTGTTCCTCTCTCTTCTCAACTCTCTCTATCTCATCACCAAAGATTGCTGATCGTGTAAGTGAAGTATGAAGGAGAGAAAACTTGTCAGTTTGATTGTAGTTGCGTTTGTTCTTATCGCCTCTCACATCGGTTCATGGAGTGTAATCCTGTGAAAAATTGATGGTTCGTATTTATTATTATTTTTTTCCTTTAAAAAATATTAATATCAACCATCAACTCTTCTAGCAAACTTTCCTTTCATTTATGAATCTCTATTATAAAAATAGGAATTCCCTTAGATCATTCTGGTAAAAAATAATTAATTTATAAAAAATATCAATATAACAAAAAATAATTGTTGTTGCCTTAATTTGTTGACAAAGTTTATCGAATATGGATGTAACTAACATCTACAAAATATATGAGGTTGGTCACAACTATTGTAATTGTGAGATCAATGAGGTTATGTGAAATGACAAGCAATAAACTAAATATAGGTCAAGTGTTATCAAATGATTAATGAAATATATTTCAAGTGGTACTCGTAGAGAAGTGATGACATTCAATTATAAGTAGTAGAGGTAGAGGTATACGACATAGATCATGGAATGCATGCTAGTTATTAGGTTATTGGATGTTGAGTTACTAAGTCACTTTATGAATTTATCGGGAGTGGATTTGTCTAGTCTAAATCATGCCTAGTAGAATGACCAAATATTGAGTACGCTGACTATATCATAATAAACTAATTCATTCAGCAGGTTTCGCTCAATCCCAATGTTATAACCTCGGTACAACTTTAAGGTTTTAGGTAGACCAATTTACGCTTGAAGTGCTCTTGTCTAATTTCAATCGTTAAAAGTTGTCCCTTCTTACTCTTTTGGTGAATAGTTAGTAAATAAAGTAAGTTCTAAAGAGCGCTTTTCAAGCTAAGCATTAAGCTGTTTGGACAAAAAAAAGTTACAAAGTGGATGGCAGATTCTAAGATGAAGTATTGTCTTGGTATGGACAACTTCAGCCTAGTAAGCCTGGATGGGCACTAAGCTTTTGAAGAAGATTAACTTTTCGTTTGGTGTTATCTTCCCCGAGACAAGCAACTAATTAAAAAAGAAGTACCAATTTTCTCTTATATGATGTAAAGATAGTCGCGCATGACACTTAAGAAATTCTTATTAAATTGCGTCATATTCAATGGTACATTTGCTACACGAGTATTCCAACTAGAAGGATGTTATTTGAAGAGAGTTGTCATGAGGAGAAAACTTACCTCTTTAAATTGTAGCATACAAAATTACGTAGCAACACGTGTCAATTGGGAGTTGGTATGCAAACATTATGTCTACATATGGCTATCATGTACTGCATTATGTCAAGGGTTCACGGCCTTAGAACATTCAGTAAACAATCCTATGATTGAAGGATGCACATGTCTATCTACACATCCTATCATGCACCTGTATATGTGTCTAAGTTAATTTCAATTCACCTATTGTTTTCTAAATATGGACCTACAGGACAAGGAACGATAACTCTAACCTCAACAACATTGAGCCGTAATCTAATTAAAAGAACTATTAAGATAATAACTTGGGAAAAACTAGAAAAAGAAAGAATTCTTAATCATGTCAAAATGATATTTGCATCAACTTCTAACGTAGCGTAAGCGTAGGAAACAAAGAATTGCAATCACAAGCAAATCTTTCAGAGAAAAGTTCTCTAATAATAGGGTTTCAAATTGATAAAATAATAGTTGTCCATAACAAAAGACCTAAAAGACTATTTATGGTCTCGAAAGATATAGAAAAACCCAAATAAGATAGTAAAACACACAAGGATAAAGGCTAATATAAAGCCGCTAGCCTTCACAAAGATAGGCTGATGGCCTTTAAAATGAAGCTGGTTGCTCAGATCCTTTAGCTAGCGGCTTTAGAGAAGGAAGGCCAGTGGCTTAAAGCCGACTTTGACATAGCTTCTTCCTCTCCATCTTAGATGCTTCCATCTTGCTTAAATAGGTATTTGCTACGTTGTCCATGTTAATCTCCTCCACTTAGGAAAAACTCATCCTCGAGTTGTTGGAATGGTGCAAACAAAGAGCAACATCTGAATCATGAAACTTGAGTAAGTCCGTCACATTAAATGTTTTGGAAATACCCAAGCTTTTTGGTAGATCCACGACATAAGCATTATCATCAATGCATTTCAGCAATGCATAAGGGCCATTTTCCTTTGGATGAAGTTCGCTGTGGGTGTAGACTAGAAATCTCTCCTTACATAAGAAAACCATAACCTAATCACCAACCTGAAACACTTCACGTCTCTTGTGCTTATCGACAACTTGCTTGTATCGCTTATTTGCCTCTTCCAACCATTGTTTCACCTCTTTCTACACATCAACCACTTGCTTTGCCATATGTTTAGCTGGAATATTAACACTTTCTCCTTTAGGCAGCTTAAGCAAATCAAGAATGTGCTATGGTACCTTAGTGTAGACGACTGAGAAGGGAGATCGCTAGATGCACCATGAACAACATTATTGTAAGCGAACTTAGACTGTGGAAAGATAATGTCCCATTGCTTCGGTCTGTCACCACAAAGACTGTGAATCAGATTTCCCAAAGTTCGACTGACTGCCTCCATTTAGCCATCAGTTTGTGGATGGGTTATACTACTGAACTGCAAAGAAGAATTAAACAGCTTCCACAATGTTCTCCAAAAGTAACTCAAGAACTTGCTATCTCGGTCTGAAATGACGGTTTTGGGAACTCCATGCAAACGGACAACTTCCTTGAAAAAAAAATTAGCCACACCAATCGCATCAGTAATCTTCCTGCAAGGAATAAAATGTGACATTTTAAAAAACCTATCAACAACCACAAAAACATAATCGACTCCTCTCTATGTATGAGACAGTCCCAACACAAAATCCATGGATAAATCCTCCCAAATATTTTTCGAAATCGGTAAAGGCATGTATAGTCTAGTATTTTTAGATTGCCCATTTGATCTTTGACAGACATAACGCTTCTCTGCAAATCCGCTCACATCTCTCCTGAGCTGTGGCCAATAAAACCTTTGTTTCACTGTTGCTAATGTCTTATCACACCCCAAATGACCAAACAATCCACTCCCATGCATATCACTAATCACTTGCTCTCTTAATGAAGTTCTTGGCAGACATAACAGGTTCTCATGCATCAAATAACTATTAGATAAGTAAAAACCAGAAACAAACTAATTATTTGATACCTGGTGCCATATTTCAAAAAAATCCTTGTCATGCTCACACTCATCTCTAAGTTGCTCAAAACCCAAAATCTCCTAACTCAAAGTCAGCAACAAAGAAGCTCGCCTAGTCAAAGCATCCATGACTTTATGCTCTGCTCCTGATTTATGTCGTAATCCAAAAGGAAACTTTCGTAAAAACTGACACCATCTCACATGCATATCACTTCTTATCCTCTTCTAGCTATTCAAATACTTCAGGGCCTCATGTTCTGAGTAAAGCATAAATTCTTTTCCAATCAAATAATGCTCTTAGGTTTTAAGAGCACGCACTACAAAATAAAATTCCTTATCATAAGTGCTCCACTTTAGCCTAGCACCACTACGCTTCTCACTGAAAAATGTAATCAGCCTCTTTTCTTGGGAAAGAACAGCCCCTATGCCCACTCCACTAGCATCACAATCCACTTCAAATAACTTCTCAAAGTCTAGAAAGGCAACTACTGGTGCTGTACTCAATTTCTCCTTTAAGACTGCAAAGTTAGTGGTTGCCTCCAGTCTACAGAAATTTTCCCTTCTTCAAACACTATCATGGGTGCAGTAATGGTGCTGAAATTCCTGATAAACTTGCGATAGAAAATCGCTAAACGATGAAAGCTGTGCACCTCAGAGACATTCTTTAGATTAGGCCAATCATTAATTGCCTGAACCTTTGTCTCATCTACCCGTATACCTTCAACCAAAACAACATACCTCAAGAAAAGTAATTTGTTTGTCATAAAACTGCACTTCTTAAGGTTATTGTACAACTTATGTTCCTATAGGGCTATTAGTACACTCTTCAAATGCAATAAGTGCTCATCTTCATAGGAGCTATAGATTAGTATATCATCAAAATATACCACCACAAATTTTCCCAAAAGTGGTTTTAATACCCAATGCATTGGTCGCATGAACGTACTAGGGGCATTGGACAGCCCAAATGGCATGACTAACCACTCGTACAATCCCTCCATCATCTTGAAGGCAGTCTTCCACTTATCCCCAAGTTTGATCCTAGTTTGATGGTATCCATTCTTCAGGTCAATTTTAGAAAACCATTTAGCCCCATGTAAACTATCAAGCATATCATCCAACCGTGGTATTGGAAATTTATATCCTATAGTGATTTGGTTTACAACCCTGCTATCAACACACATTCTCCAGCTTCTATCCTTCTTGGGCATCATAAAGTCGGAACTGCACATAGGCTCATACTCTCCTGAATCAAAGCCTTCCTCAACAGCTCCTCAATCTTCTATTTGAGAATCTCACTCTCCTTCATATTCATTCTGTAATGAGGGAGATTAGGGAGGCTAGCCCCAGTTACAAGGTCTATCTGGTGTTAGATGTCCCTCAATGGTGATAACCCTGCTAGCATATCATCTAGCATCAATTCCTTAAATTCCTGTAACAAAAGGCGAACTAATTCTGGTTGCTCCTCCACTTGTAACTCCATTTTAATCATCAAGACCTGCTTTACATTCAATGCATGCACTTACTTAGTTTCTTTAATCTCAGCCCCAAAATCCTTCACCACAGACAAAAACATACTCTTATTAGGTAAAACAGCCTCATCTTTCAATGGTAGCAAAGTATATTTCACTCCTTCTTTTTCCAGCTTATAAACATTACTCTTACCAAAGTGTTGTGCATCGACGTCATATTGCTATGGTCTACCAAACAAGAGATAACATACATCCATATCAACAACATCACAATACATAACATCATGGTACTTACCTATGAAGAAAGGAACCTTGCATGTTATGTCACTTCAATTTTTCTCGCAACAGATTTGATCCACCTTAATGTATATGGATTTGGGTATTTCTTCACAGGCAATTTCAATTTATGCACCATCTTCCTTCTAATTATATTTTCACAACTTTCGCTGTCAACTATAACACTAAACACCTTCCCATCAATAGTGCATCTAGTTCGAAACAATTGGTATCGTTGGGTATGATATTCACTTTTTGGGGTCAATATCAACCTCCAATCAACATACACCCCTTCATCTTCTTCTTCATACGCATCCTCCTTATCTCCATCAGCTTCACAAAAAATCCTCTCATCATCCTCTTCTCTTTCCATAATATTAATGGTCTTCCTCTTAGGACACTGATTAGATTTATGCCTCGGTTGGCCACATCGAAAGCACTTCCCAATGTTCGACTTCACATAAGGATTATATGGTTTCTTTCTTTCCTTATCTTGTCTCTCATTTATAAGATGATTTTTGCAGCCTTATCCTTTGGGGTTCGATTCTTAGCACTGTATCCACGATTCAACTACTCCTCCAAACCCTTAGTTTTCTCCTCTAAACATGTATTGGATCTATATCCACCAAAATTTCTTTTCCTACGTTCTTGCTACATTAACTCGGCTTTCACGGCCATGTTTTTTGCCTCACTCAAAGTGCGAATAACTTGCACCCCTATTCTATCCCGCAACATTGGTTTTAACCCTTCTAAATATCATGCCACTGACCTTCAGATTTTAAAAGATTATTCTGTTTTACCATTCTCATGAACTCTACAATGAATTCATGAACATATCTACTTCCTTGCTGATATCATTGATATTGCTGAAATAGAATATGTTCATAATCTGGTGGTAAGAATTCCAACTTCGTCAGATACTTCATCCTGTACCAAGTACGAACTGGCCCCTTTCCTTCTTGTTCTCTCCTATATTGTATCCGCTCTCACCATGCAGAAGCCATCCCTTTTAAATGAAATGCCACCAACCTAACTCGTCTTTCTAGAAGGGTCTCCGCATAACCAAAAAATCTATCAACATCTATAACCCAATCCAGGAATTCCTCAATCCCCAGGTTCCCATTAAAATATGGAATATTAACCTTTAACCGAAAATCTCCAGCATCCCTAGCATCATATCCATCACTTCTATACCCGCTATATCGTTAATAGCGAAGATTCTCGGCCTCTCTATCATCAAAATCACTCCCTCTTCGACCACCATAGGTTGAGTTGCGAGTGAACCGAGGTGGTTCTACGTCGCTCTCTTCTAAGTCCTCTTCGTAGACAAGTTGTCTATGCATAGGGATTGGTCTTTCAATAGGTTCACCATGAGCTACATCGTCCCTTGGCCTTCTATTTCCATTTCGACTCCTGCGTACGTCAATTCTACAAGCATCTAGATGATCCACAATCTCCTTAAAATGTTCTTCGAAACGCTAGAACATGTAATCCATCCGTTGCTCTAAACGTCGCTCCAATAGTTGCAGCGCCTCGTCCCTTGAGGGGCTTCACTCTCCTAAACACCATCATAAAGAGCACAACTATCGCTGTCAGTAATCATCCCACTCTAATACCACCTGACGCAATGTAAGCATATGAAATAAAGAATTGCAATCACAAGCAAGTCTTTTAGAGAAAAATTCTCTAGTAATAGGGTTTTAAATTGATAGAATAATAGTTGTCCATAACAAAAGACCTAAAAGACTATTTATAGTCTCAAAAGATAAAGAAAAACCTAAATAAAACACTAAAAGACACAAGGATAAAGGCTGGTGTAAAGCTACCAACCTTCATAAAGATAGGCCGACGGCCTTTAAATTGAAGCTAGCTGCTTAAATCCTACGCTGGGGGCCTTGGCGCTAGGCTAGTGGCATTGGAGAAGGAAAGCCAGTGGCTTAAGGCCGGCTTTGACACAACTTCTTCCTCTCCATCTTAGATGCTTCCATCTTGCTCCAATAGGTATTCGCTACATCGTTCGCATAAACTTTTGAGAATGCATAAGAAGCCAATGAATAGATTATTATAATTGGCTAACATTTACATTGATTCTTGGTTATTGCTTTTCCTTCTCCCAAGGTCAAACCAAACCTTGGAATAAAATCAGTTAGGAAAAAATGAACATTTGAAACACCTCAACACCCATGAAAAACTTGCAAGAATTTATTGTGAGAATAACTCGAATCATACTAGCCTTAAAGATTCGACATCTATTGTCATCAATCCCACGACTATTGGAGAGATCAATACTCTGGTCTATGCATTCAAACTACATCTTGGTGATGGTGATGGATGAGATTCTTTAAGTTATGGTAATGTGATCTATGCTATAATGACCAAATTATAAATTTATTTACCTATGGTTCTCTTCCTAAATGCAGTCAACATTAGGCAAGTGCACTTATCAAAAGTAATATAGGAATGAAGAACAGAGTCGTCACCTTCAAGGATTAGTAAATACTAGTAACTACCTTTTTCATATTATCTAGCCTATAGAATTTAGTGAGTATTGTTGTAATGTATTAATTATACCACCATCCTTCTACCAATTATAACTAACAATCACTAACATAGATATTTGGACTAAATACGATATATGGATCACTTAGACCTTGCTTCACTGGTAAACTTAACATGTAGATTACAATCATGTCAATTAATATCACTAGTTTCGTAACTACATAATTCATTAAATAAGTTAATGTTTTTATCAAGATCATTAGCATCCAATCCTAACTTTATCCATATGAATCTCTTCCTAGACTCATAGCAATTTAAGATCGTTTTAAGTTCAATAATTCTTTACTTATATTAAGTAGACACAAAAGAATTTCATTGCCCTACTTCTAAAATCATGAGCAATCCTTTCCAACAATCTAGATTTATTCAACGGGATGATTTTTTAATCTACCCCGATGAAATCTGACAAGAAATTATGCCATGCACAATACAAATTCACAATTCAATATAAACAATTATTGAAATTAAGAAGCCTAATAACACTTCATTGATCAATTTGGAGAATTAAATGTTAACCAATGGTTTTGCAAAACTTAAGATACACGACTAGTCATACATATTATAACAATGGTACAGTGAAACAATGAATTGAAAACAAAAGGGAAACATATATAAATCCCTTTTTTAATGCTATGATGTTCTGAATTCTTCACTAACATAAGTATAAATTGATGCTTCTGTTGCTTCTTTCTCAAGAACTTCCAAGGAGTATGTTGGTTGATAAGGTATGAATGATGGTGTGCATAGATGTGTAGCAAAAAATGGTCTAATAGTAATGATTGAGATCTCATGTTATGTCTAAAGTGATGATATATATGTCCTAAAGTGAAGTGATACGATATGGTGCTTCCCTTTTGTACCCATTCATTTTTTTTCCTTTTCAAAATACAGCTATATGACTTCTAATGTGGAACTATGATCATGTACACCTACTTTCATAGCCGTGACTTGGGTTATGATAATCCATTTTAGCTTTTTCAATGATCAACTACGATCATGTTATGCCCCGTGATAGTCACAATGAAAATTTTCAATTGCTTCACATGACCGCAATTCAAGGTGTGATGTGCTCTGTGGGAAAAGATTCAATGGGAATCATGGCCATGCCACAACCCGTGATAGGCACGACAACAAAGAACAAGCATCACGACTGGATTTCCAAATGTTATTGCGTTTCTCAGACGATGCACGCTGTCATGTAGTAGCTCTTTATTCTGATTCCATGACTAATCCAATACCCTTGCCTCACTACTCTAATCATGGCCATGCATGGGACTGTGATCCTTATGGCTTTTCATTTTAATTTCTTTGCTACCATGGCCATGCTATTGCGAGACTTAATCCATAGTGCTAAGTCCTTCCATCATGGCATCAAATACAACCTTGATATGCCTTCAATCTGCAATTCTTTAAAGAACTATTTAAGTTGTGGTGATTTTTCTTTATCCTATGTTGATGTATTGTCTAATAAAGTTCCAAGCCACTTGAAATCAACATATAAACAAAATAAGTATCAATTATGGATTATTTACAAACATAAGTACAAGTAAACTCAAATAACCCCCTAAATTAATAGAATAAATACCTCATATCATAATGGTTCTTCAATTAATGTACTTCAACTTAGTTCCAGTGGTGTAGTATAGGGACATTACTCCGAATGGCGTAATGACAGTGTACGAGAGAACTTATTGCTTCCTTACAACAAGGGAAAAAGAACTAGCAATAACAACATTATGAGAACCAAATTATTTGGACCCTCTTTAGATTATGGACAGTGAAATTGTGGGATGTCTTTTGTTATAGAAACCACCTCGAAGGACCTACCATTGTTTCCAATAGTGGTGCTGGGCAGTAAGGAGTTGATTTAGTAGTGCATGTCCAATCCAGATGAAGTAACTCTAGTAGCAATAATGCTGAATTTCCAACAATGCTAGATGAGAATAGAGGTTCATCGCATGCGTGACCCTACTTTAGCAATAACCTCTCTGATATGGTATACCTTAACTATTTCGAATTCCATAATGATTCTAAGAGGCATGACACGTGAGACTTTTAAACTTCTGGCTTGTAACATATGCGACGGTGCTTTTTTCACTGTTGCTATCATATTAGAAACAAGAACGGACTCTCTAAAGGTTGACCAAGCGTGTGTGTGTAAGGGATTATCTCTAATGGTTTTATGTTGATGCTATGAGACTAAGCAACATAAATTTAATTTTTTGGAATATTGATAATACAACTATGAATGTCTTGTATTCCTCATGATAAGATGTTCATATGCAAGTCCAGGTAAACTTTTCTCACTCCTTTTGTTTTATTATTGCTATTTATGCAAGTTCTATAATTAGTAAACATAAGTTGTTATGATATAATATAGAAAAAACTACTACATTAATATACGGACCTAGAGGTGTTTTGGAAGAGTTTAATGATATTATTACAGAAATGTGAAGAGAAGGAAAGAATTGAAATCGGTACGGAGCGAACTTGCACCAAAATTGTATGAATCATTGCAAGATTTTAGATATTGGTTTGTTGGACCACCTTTTCCTTGATCAAACATGCAAAGAGATATTAAGGGCTTAATTACAACTCCTACTGCTAGGGCTTGGTTAACTCTGAATGGCCGACTATATTTCTTGAAATTGTTTCATCTAGCCCATAGTCAATTTGATCATAGACTTATATTGCTTAATTCTTAGCTTAATATTTTGAATACTGGTTTTGGAAAAAGACCATTTCGTTTCCAGCCAATATGGTTACTTTGGCTAGATTTCCACTTTTTTTTTAAGAACCATTGGCATTGGCATTTTTATGTTTAAGGAGATTTAGAGACTTTTACTAACAAATTAAGAGAGTGAATAAGGGCACTTTTGGCATAATTTGTGTACGAAGAAAGAGATATAGAAAACTATGAATACATTAGAAAGTAAATAGTTTGAGTGGCCATCTCAAGACTTACTAAATTGTTTATATTTTATCCAAGATGAATTGAATAAAGCTTTACGCAATGAAGAAATTTTACAGGCTTCTAAACAGAGGATGAGTTGATTAGCTCAAAGCGATAGGTATGCTAAATTTTTTCATGCCCCTACCTTAGCTCAGAGGCCAAGGGATACAATTCATGAATTAAAGGATGAGATGGGGAATTAGATTTGGGGACATCTAAATGTGCAAACACTGATTATCACATATTTCTTAAAGCTTTTTCAGTTAAGTAAATATCAGTGCTATAGAATCCTTACCTGAAATGATCTGAATGGAATAGTTCTTTTAGAAGAAGCTTGTACAAACTTAGCGTAGCCCATTTCAAATAAAGAAATAAAAGGCCCCTTTTTGTCATTAGACTTCACAAGGCGCCTTGAGTTGATGGTTTTCTAAGTATCGTTCTTTCAGAATGTTGATTTAAGGTTGGTGAGAACATCTACCTCCGTGTTGACATGAAATGAAGAATTAGGACAGGGCAGCAGAGCTGAGTGGACTTTTAAGTTTGGCAAGGTGTGAGGAAAATAGAAAATTAAGAAAAGCTGTGGAAAAGAAATTAAAAGAAAATATTTATATTTGTTTGGATACAAACTATGGAAATATTTTCCACCGCACATATGAGTAACTTTATAACAATTCCATTTTTTCTCTTTAATTTCTCTCCAACTTTAGATAAAAAATAAAGTGAATTCAAAGGGAAAATTATTCCGCCGAAAAAAAAGAAAAAGGAAAATTATTCCTTCCAATCCGGAGGAGTTCACCCAATTAACAACTTAAATTAAAATATCCATAACTGTTCCTTTCACTCCCCTGCCTTTATCCGTTTTCACCGAGGAACATTGGTTGTTCCAATTTTTTATTCCAATTATCTTCCGTTAATTATAACATAACATATAAATAAATTATATAACTAAACATAAATATTACTGAATGGAATTGTTGACATTTTTAATCATGATTTCCTGGATCACCGTAATCATCAAGATTTCCACTTTCCACAGTGAGAAGCACTGATGATGTGATATCTTCCTATCTTTAGAATTTTCGCACAAAGCATGCTGTTCCCTCCCCCAGGTCCCCCCTGCTCCTAAAGCAGGGCCAGATTCATGCCTTTCTATACAACAAAACTCACTGTACATAAAGTCTAATCCACATCAAACAAAGGCAGCTCGGACACATCCTTCTCACTCTCTCTCTCTCAAAAACCTTAAAACGCCCTTTATTCGGCCATCCTCTTCGGACCACCACATCAATGGCGTTCTCGGAGTTCCGACCGCTGGATGAGAAGTCGATCGTGGAGTACATAAAGTCTACTCCATCTCTCTCTTCGATTCTCAATAACAAATTCGATGACTTGACGCTAAAAGAAGTTGGCGATGGTAATCTAAATTTCGTCTTCATCGTCGTCGGCTCTTCTGGTTCTTTCGTCATCAAGCAGGTACATAACTCTCTCTCTCTCTCTCTCTCTCTCTCTCTCTCTCACACTATCTACGCTTTACTTTAACCTTTTTATGTAAAATATTGTGATCTTATTCTAAGTAAAATTCATTCATGGTAGCCATGGGCTAGTTAATTGCGAAAAATAAGTAAAATTCAGGTACTTAATTTTAAATTTTGATCAAGTTCAGGTTTTTAATTGCAAAAATGATAATCGGGTAATTAATTGCATTAATTGGTAAAGTTCAGTACCCCATGTGACATTCAACTGAGTTTGCTATTGCTAAATTTTTCTTTAGTAATATGAAGAATCTGTTAATTTTGATGATTGTTAGCAGCGTTTTCGAGAACAACTGCTTGTTGCTAAAAGACATGGAAATCGGGAATTACTTGGATTGAAAAATAAGATTGGGAAAGACAAGAGTTTGTATGGTTGGAATGTTTTTTCTTGCATAGTTCCTTGATTTTAGGAATAAATATGATTATCAAACATCATAGATGAGATAATGCGGAAATTTGGAAAGTTAGAAAGAGCTTAGCTGTAGAATTGTCTCAAAAGGGAATTTGAACGATTTGATTTGTATGAATACTTGTTATTGCCTGGGTCATTGTTATAAGTGATTTTATAGAATGTAATAGGAATGTCTACTTTCGCAGGCGCTTCCCTACGTAAGATGTATTGGGGAATCCTGGCCTATGACAAGAGAAAGGGCATACTTTGAAGCAACAGCATTGAAGGAGCAGGGTCACTGGTGCCCAGATCATGTTCCTGAAGTTTATCATTTCGACCGTACAATGTCTTTGATTGGCATGCGCTACTTAGAGCCTCCTCATATAATCCTGAGGAAAGGATTTATTGCTGGCATTGTGTACCCACTTCTTGCAGAACACATGTCGGAGTATATGGCAAAAACACTTTTCCATACTTCTCTTTTATATCATTCCACAACAGACCATAAAAAAGGAGGTGCAAATTTGGAGTTTATTCATGTTAAACTGTTGCACTATGTAGTATGTAATCCTTGTTCATATCAGCTCCACATAGTTTTCTGCACCACAAAACTTCCAACGATGAGAAGTATAGTAAGGACAACAAAAACAAGCCTCATCTCACATTTGGCTTTACAGATCTTGTTATGCCAGTGTGTCTTAGACTTGTAATTTCTACAAAATGAAAACATGTACAGGATATAGTAATGTCGCCTTTGATTTGCAAATTAGAAAGAAGGACAATAAGAGAAGGCTTATCTTGGTAGCTGGTTGGTCGTAATGGAGTATTTAGTATTGTAATTGATAATCATAGTTGTAAGAGGAGTTGGTTATGTGGTTTTGTCGAAACTATGGCATGTGAATTTTAATATGGATGTTGCTATTTGGTAAATTGGAGATTGAAAATGGATAAGCAAATGCAATTTATTGTGCTCACAAGATATATTATCATGGTACAAAAATTGAAGAAAAATCCAAAGGTGAAGCCATCTCGCAATCTAATAGTACATAGTTAGAACTGCTGCATCAATTGATAGGTGCTTAGATGTGAAAATCGTGTGGAAAGAGTCAACTAGCCAACTCATTACATAGCTAGGCCTTTTATTCTTGTTGTTTATTTGTTTGCATCATGGATGATGGGTTTTCCTTGCTTTTGTGGTCCAACAGCAGTAATTCATGCTTGTTCATCTCAATTGATAAACCAGTTGTTTTGGTCAGAGTTTCTTGTTTAGGATAATGTAAGTGGTGATGAACATCAAAGAGCTTCCACCTTCCAGAATTCCTTATTTTTTTTCGGCATCAATGTAATGCAGAAGCTTTAAATAATAAAGTTTTTAAGGGAAAAAAATGATTTAAACTGTTTCCCAGACCAGTGCGGTGCTGCTATATTGTGGAAATAATTGGATAGGATCATAAAGAAATTGGTTATATAGTGCTTGTAGGCTATTTTTGGTTTAACTCTTTTGCTCTTACTCATGTTTTATCACATGGTTAATCATACTCTTTTCTCTTGGGTAATGGTACAAGTTACCGCTGTATCAGAATTGAATTAGTTTCCAGATGTGCTCAAAGCTGTTGCTTTAATGCAGTTGCTGAATTTTGCGGGAATGTGGAGTTATGCCGGCTTACTGAGCAAGTTGTTTTTTCTGACCCTTATAAGTTGTCTCAATACAATCGTTGGACTTCCCCATATCTGGACAGTGATGCTGAGGCTGTCAGGGAAGATAATGCTCTAAAGCTTGAAGTCGCAGAATTGAAATCTATGTATGATAATTAACACTAACTATAATTGCTTATATATAAAATTATTCCACTTTCTTCTTTCTTGGCTGACAGCGTTTTGGAGGGTCATTTCAGGTTCTGTGAAAGAGCACAAGCTTTGATACATGGAGATCTCCATACTGGTTCTGTAATGGTTACTAATGATTCCACTCAGGTCATAGATCCAGAATTTGCATACTTTGGTCCAATGGGTTTTGATGTTGGAGCCTTCCTTGGAAATTTGATTTTGGCTTTCTTCTCACAAGACGGACATGCAAATGAAGGGAATGACAGAAAGGTATTACTTTAGTATCCCGCTGCATATTTCTGAAGGAGTGCTTATATCTATAATGCTTATGCCTTACGTGGTGCTGATTTCTTCAACATGTTGTGTCAGATATAATTTATTTGAATAACTATGCAACAAGTTTTAATATATTCGGCAAGGTGTTGTTTAATCATACATCCTGTCTTCCTCGCTTGCTATCTTTTTTTCCCCCCTCAAAATGTTGTCTCTCTTTATTGCTGTTGTAATTCAAATTTACACTTATTGGATAGTTTATACATGTTGGTGCTCTTGTAGAGCCAAATAAAATTTTGAATTCAGTGCCATCTGATATCGCAATCTTCCAATTTTTTTATTTTTATTTTTATTTTTACTTTTATTGTGGGGGGTGGTGTGTGTGTGTGGGGGGTGGGGAGGGGGTGGGGGGGGGTGTGGGGTGTGGGGTGTCATTTAGTGGTTCTTGGCTGTGCTTTCTCCCTGTCGCTTATAAGTGTCAATTGGGTGATTTCTGTTTTGACATTGCCCTGCTGACTCAGATTCAATTTGCCATGCAGATTTTGACGTACTCATTCTTTAATACCAATGCTTTAATCATGCAGGGATATAAGAATTACATTTGCCAGACCATTCAGGATACATGGAATTTTTTTGAACAAAAGTTCGTTGCACTCTGGACTAAACATAAAGATGGATCCGGCGAGGCTTATCTCTCAGCAATTTACAATAATACGGAGGTCTTGCAACTTGTGCAGAAAAAATTTATGAAGGACTTGTTCCACGATTCTCTTGGATTTGGTGCTGCCAAAATGATAAGGTAAGTACAATACACTGCCTCTTTTTTCAAACACTTAACACCAATATTTTCATTTCACTGGACTATGGTTTGACATTTGTGTGAGTGGCTATTATTCACTAGATAAAATTGTGTTAATGCCAAATTACTGAAAGACAAGTGTACACTTGTATCATGTAGAGGATTTTGAGCACTTATTCTTGTATGATCTTGATGTTTTGTATGCAGGAGAATTGTGGGGGTTGCCCATGTAGAGGATTTTGAGTCAATTGTTGATCTAAGCAAACGCGCGGCTTGTGAACGGCAGGCTCTGAATTTCGCAAAGCATCTTCTTAAGAGTAGACGGAATTTTCAGGGTATAGATGAAGTGGTGTTAGCGATGCAGAAAACTTAAGGATGAGTGAACTGTAGGTATGGTGCCTGACTGCCTGGCGTGCTAGCCCGTTTATGCTGTGGGCTTTCTATGGGTGTCATATCAAACCTTTTTGTTGCTTATCACCATGTATCTTCACTGTGTGTGAATGGACATGTCTGCATCCTGGCACCACTCTATTGGCTGCTGACAAGGTTTGTACCATTCTCACATGATGTAGAATGGGTAATATATCTTTGACTTATACCTACACATCCCATCAGTCACTTTCGCAGGGCATTTATCAATATTACTTCCCTTTGCCTAAATGCGTCTATAAAATTGAAGTATTCCTTCTTCAGTTAGATTTCTTCTTGTTTAGGAAGAAACTTTCTTTAATCCCAAAAAATTGCCAGTGCAAACCCTTGATAGTTGGTGCTCCGATATTGCAACCTTTTTACTTGACGACTAACTCAATAAATTTGTTTGTGTTTGCTTATTGGTAACTCAGATTGGAAGAACTCATATGCAGCCATACTTAGCTCTGCTCACATATTTATCGGGTAAAAAACCCTATGAACATATGTATGGTTGTCTGAAGTACTACATTCATTGTTGAAAATCTCAGCATTGTTTGAATGATACCCCTATATTATAGTATTGTGTTTATTATTGTTAGCTGTTGCTGTAGAATATTCTTCTTACCTATGAATGGTCGGTTTCCTATTTTTGTCCCAGAATTCAGGAGTTAAGAATTTTTTTTTGGTTCTTTGCTTTGATCCATCTTTGAATGTCTACGCTTGTATCGTCTCTTTCATATCTTTGCTGTCGGGATTAGCTACTCCATTATTTGCATCGTATTATGGTATCGCATAATTGAGTTGGGTATTGAATGGAGGTATCAACATGACCTTAATTGGTGAAAATTATCATCATTGCTATTGCCTACATATCTACCACCACACGCCACCAACAATGCATCACTAATCCCATCCTACCATTGCCACGACCATCCTACCATTATCAATACCAACACCACCACTATAACCCTGCACCAATAATATGGCTGTCCTCACTATACTAAAATCACCACTACCTTTACTATTGCCACTATCATTGAAGCTATACTATTGTAACATGGTAGAGGTAGTATTCATAGGTATAGGTAGGGTGGTAGTATGAGGTGGTAGCAGTGGTTGGTTCAATAGTAGTGTTGCACTGTTGCTAGTGGTAGGGTTAGGTTGATGATGGGGAGGTGGTGGTGATGGTAAGGGTGATGAAATTGTTATGGTGGCAATATGGTGATGTTTGTAGCGGTATAGGGGTAGTGATGATGGTGGTAATGGTAATAAAACTAGTAGTGGTCGTCATAGGGTTGTGCTTTGGGTGTAGTAGGTGGATGACTGGTAGTGGTCGTCAAAGTTTTAGAAGATAAAAGGATGCAAAATACACTCCTATTTAATTGGGATATGAAGATATTTCAAAAGACGCATATCAAAAGTAGTTTCTTATCAAGATATAGTTAACAATCTTTTAAATATTAGCCACATATCTCGTTTGCAGCAAGGTGAAGATTAACATCTCATTTTTTTACAAGATAAGGATTAATATTTCTGTTTTTTTAGAAGATAAACATGAAGATTATAGTTTCTAGCAGGTGCACAATATTAGGAATGAATCTTATCTCCGACGTTTAGCTTATCCATTTATAACCGTTAGAAGCATGAAGTTTTAAAATATTTCATGGAGTTCAAAATCAGAAGATACAAAGAAGCTTTCATTCTAACAGTGATATTGTGATCATAATTGTGCTAAATTTTGCTACTTTTATTTTTATATTTGAGATGAACTTTGAGAGGATCTTTCATTCGTTTGTTCCCCATTTTTCTTTTGATTACTTTGTGAGAGGTAGATTGCAAATAGGCTTTGAGATCAGAGATAGCTAATGGTTAGTATAAAGTCTGGTCAGAGTGAATTGATGATACTATTTGTAATCTTGATTTTGGTTGGATACAATAGAATATACAAGTGCGGAATATTAGGTTCCTAGCATGGAGTTGGAAGAGAGATCTGACGCATAAGGCAAAACCTCTATAAATACTTGTGCAATTTCTTCTTTACCCTACTCTCTTTTATTTTTCGTGCATCTGGTTAATTGTTTACTTTTTAATTGTGTTTGCAAAGTTAATTCAAAAGTCCATAACATTTTTTGAATAATTAAGTGGGGTTGTGAAAATTTTTTAAAAGAAAAAGTTTAAAATTTCATCTAACCAGTTCACCCCTTCTGGATTACTTTTTTGGAACCAACAAAAAAGAACCATAAGAGAAAAGGATGATGAATTTACTTTAAAGAAGGGTATGACTGTGGCACATCCAATATATTTAGCTTATGTATGACTTGATATGGCTTATGGGGTTAAAGAGTAGTGAGTCATTCCATCATCGAATTTCCATGCATGCCACAATGCAAGAGCATGCAAGTAGTTGAAAACATTTTAAGTTGTTTAGAAACTACTCCATGACTAGGACAAATATACTATCACAAACCATGTAGATTAATAGATGGAAGATTTGGTATAGACTATCGCATTGTTTTGGGAGGTAACGTGGTTACTTAAAGAAGTATAAAGTAGATGGTGGTTGCAAGATCAAGTGTTGAAGTTGAGTTTAGAGCCTCAAGACATGGTGTATGTGAACTTTGTGGCTAAAAATTAATTTCGAAGACCATAGAGTTGGGAGGGAAAGAATAATGTAGTTGTATGGTAAGAACAAATCTACCATTAGCATTACACATAATGCAATCCAAAATTTTTAAACCAAACACATTAAGCTAGATGGACATTTTGAAGAGGAAATATTCCGATCATTGACTAATAAAATAAACTATCTATATTTGTTAGTGAGCGATTGGCAAAAGTTTTTTTTTTTATTTTTTATGGAGATTATTAATGATAAGATTTTAGGATATCACTTTCAAATAGGTCTTGGTACTTTTTATATCATATTCCATGATAATATTGTTATGTTCATTATTGTTAACTGTACGATATTGTTAGTTGTAAATACTTGATTCCCTAATTTAGTCCTTAGAATCATGAGTTCAAAATTTTTCTTTGAGTAAAATGTAATTATGCCTTTTTATGTATATTGCATTTGTATTTAGCTACCTCATTTTTTTAATTGGACATTTACATCTTCAAATCTTTAAAAACATGTTTCACACTTCTACATGACCATGTTTCACACTTCTACATGACCATCTTGAGGTTGATATATATATAAAGACAATTTTGCTAAAATTTAAAGAAAAAATTCTTGTAACATTTATAAAATTGAACTCTTTTTTCTTTCTTTGATATTAGTTTTTAATACTATTCATGATAAATGTTATTACTTCCATCTTTTTTTTTTCCTTGCTTAATGGCCATATTAAGAGTTCTTTTTGTAGATGTTATGTGAATTTTTGGGTTAAAAAAAATGTAACATTTTAATTAAAAAAATTATAAAATGCTATCAGAATAAAAATAATTCTAGAAATAGGTAATTTAAATTTATTTTTTCAAAAGATAAGTTTAAATTACATTAAATTTGTATTTTGATAGATGAGTTATAGACAGGGTTGCAAAACGAGCTGAGTTATTTGCGAGCTACTAGAGCTCGGCTCTGCTTGGCTCAAGCTCGATTAGTAAACGTGTTGAGCCCGAGCTTGAGCAAAAAATAAAGCTCGTTTATCTAAACAAGCCAAGCTTGAGTTTTGATACGGTTCGTGAATAAGCTCGTTTAGACTTGTGAATAGGCTCGCGAGTGGGCTTATTAATAAACTCGTTAATAGATTTATGAATTTTTTATACTGATATATTATCCATAATTATATAATAAAAACTAATCTCTATTTAATAATTATGTATGTATATATTATAACAACACTTATATATATATATATATATATTATTTTAGGTGTAAGAAAAAGAGAAAATGGGCTATCTAAATGAGTTGAGCTCAAACCTATATTTCAGGCTTGATAAAAGCTTGTTAAGCTTGATAAAAAGCTTGGCTCGACTTGACTCGAGCTTGTTTCATAATTGAGCAATGCTCGAGCTTAAACTTAAGCTCATTTAATTAAATAAGTCGAGTTCGAGCCTCAATTTCAGGCTCCATAAAAAGCTGGGCTCGAGCTTGACCTTGCTAAATTTTAAATGAGTCGAACTTGAGCCTTTAAAAGCTCGTTTCAACTCGTTTGCAGCCTTAGTTGTAGAGATGAGTTTATCATTTTCTTTCTCAAACCCAAATTGAAAGCACTTCGAAACTACCAATTCTTCCGGCATTTCAACTAAACACTTTCCAAGATAATTCCACACGTATCACAAGACGCATAAAAATGATTCAAATTATGTGTTAACAAAACCTACAATTACAACCCATGTTCGAAACCGATCCATGTATCTATTTCCCTTCACAAAAATGTGAACAAATAAGCATAAGAGTTTAAAACAAAGGAAAAGTGTGCTTATCAGGCAAAACACTTTCTTCTTGTTCCAACATTCTACAAAACAATACCTTTGCTTCCTCTTATTGATAGCAAAAACCCCAATGATGGTGTCCATGTAAAGGAACTGCGGCACAATTTGATGGAATAATTTACAAGCATGGTCTATATTGTACATGGTTGTGAAATGGAGAATCCTGCTGTAGAGAAAGAGGGTTTGGGGATTCTGGGTCGATGTGGTAGAAGTATTTGGATGTGGATTTGTTTGAGTCGAGATGAGTTTGTGCATTATAGGAGATGAAGAGATGGGTTCATAACTTGGGAGTATTTTCAATTAGGGTTGAGGAAGAAGTAACAAGCTAAATCTCTTAAAAAAACAAGTTCACTATAATGTTTCTTGGAGAGATGGGTTTGGTGGAATTTAAATTTCTCTCTTAATTGCCTGTTTTTGGGATTATATTATTCCTAAGGCAATTTTATAATTTTTTATTAAATTATTAATTTTTTCCCTTAACCCGATTTCTCCCCTTGATTACCACAATTTCTTCTTCTTTTCAAATATTTTAGAATTTAATAACAATCTATTACGCCCATCCCAATTCGTTATCTACAATTTGTTTTCTTTTAGATCTCGTGTGATTTTTTTTTCCCCTTGTAATGTGACATAGATGTGCTTGTCCCCTATATTCCATATGAACAAAAATTTATTTGTTTCTACTGTCATCTTTCATTGATGGAACACTGCGGTTCTCTGTATGGACCATTCGTGATTTGTCTTGCAATTTTGGTTCTTTCTACGCCCAAGTAATATCGGGGGCACCGAATTTGGCTTTATCTCGAGTTATTTTGATGTTATTGGGTGAAATATTGCAAATATGCGTAAATTGCAATAGATCCTAACAATTGGTTAGGTATTAATAACCTTATAAACTCTTAAATGGAGATGTGAGAAGGTGGGCCTTATAAGCTCAACCTGCCCAAACAGTAATACTTTATGGAGTATTTCTTGTATGTTTTGCAATGAGTTTTATTTATCCTAAAGGGTTTTGGTTGGTTCCATATCTCACTCTCCTTTCATCTCACTTTTAGTCTCTCACTCTCATTAATAGGAATGCAACTAGGAAGGTTTGACGTATGTTTCATAAAATTCAAACCCATTTTGATATTAAGCAATTCTAAAATCCCTTCTTACATGAGATCTTTTTATCCTAAATATGGAACCTACCTAATAAAGTCAAAGGGCACCTAAAACCCAATTGACCCACTTGATTATCTACAAATTTTTTTCCTCTTATAATAATTTAGAGTTTAAATATAAATGAACATGAGTTAAGAAAAAAAACATATCTACTAAAATTTGTAAAACATCAATAACATATTTTTGCAAGTTAATGACAAAATGAAATGAAATTCCATTCAAATAATATCAATAAAATATAGCTATATCTATTGTTTTACATTCATCAAATTTCAACGTTAAATAAAATTCAAAACTTCCCTCAATCTCATGGATTTCACATTCCATTTTTCTCAATTGTCTTCGCACTTACAAAAAAAAAAAAAAAAAAAAAAGAAAAGAAATTTAATAAAATGCATTAGAATATAGGGAGTGGAAACCCTTTTCATGATAAAGAAATTCAATACTGTATAGTTAAAACATTTACCTATTTTCATATGATTAACTTCAAGTACACATCAATGTCTAGTGTTTTTGGATCAAGTTGACTTTTATGCAAGTTAATTATCCATACACTATTATTAAATGCAAATTCAAAAGCAACTAAGCATAATTTAATGTATCCTAAAAATTGCAAGATATTTAATTCTATTTAATTTCCCCCATTAAGAATATCAAAATTCTTACTCCAAGTTACACTGGCTCTCTTAAGTAATGTTTGAAATCCAAGTTTTGTGGCACCAGTTTTATGGTGCTTAAATATTGGACCAACCTTGATTCCTCAATGATAGGAGCATTATCACCACTTGCTGAAGAAACTAAACAAGAACTACTGGCTGTCCTCTTATTATGTTGAGATTTAACTCTAGATTGATATTCTAGAATCAATTTAGAACAAGTGTTTTTGACATTTTGTATCTTCGTAGAAACTTTTACTCGATATAAAATAGGACCCATAAAGTTCTTAGCCTGTCATCTTAAATATGTATCTAAAACAATACAAATAGCCATAATATTATCCACATCCCATTAAACATTTTCTCACCCATTATAATTATTAAATTGCATCAAAAGAACTCTTCAAATCAACTAATACTAATATAATTTTAAATATTTTCTCAAAATATTATTTTGCAATTAGATATTAAATAGTAGAGAAAAGAGTAGCTGTCATATACCAAATGGCCAACTTTTGCAAATTTTGACAACCAACTTTCTATTTTCCTCCTTGGAAGACACTTATGTTACATTTCCATATATTGAACTCTATAAAAACTTCTTTATATCCAAATGGTTGTGATAAGCATGTCATATATGGAATTTTAACAGATGCATACTAAACAAAGTATCCTACAACAAGAAACATCCTACTACTTGCATGCCTCTCAATTTTTAGATTTATGATTGTTATTGACCAAACACAACATTGTCAATCATCTCTCTATTGCATCTTCCATCAAAGCTACACCCTTCTTACAAGTAAATTCAAAATATGAATAGCATGTGTAGTATTCTTTCATTAAGATTCTCCCTTCATAACAACACTAAACTTTTGACTATAGATAATTTTCAATCTACTCCATGTAATGAGCGAATCAAACTAGTTTTAGCAAAAACCTTGTCCACATGCAGAGTTTAATAAACATGAAACTACACAAAAATGTAAATATAGGTAAAAAAAAAATTGTAATTTTTCATTAGATAAAATTAGACGATGTGCTACTAAATAAGTTTACTTTAAGAGTTAACTTTGAAATTCAATTAATGACTCGATTTAATTGTTTATTGTTATCATATCACATCTCAAAAATTAAGTTCTTTCAAAAAATTCTCAATTTGTCCTTCGCCCCAATTGTAGGCTTATGATCTCTTTCTTTATGGAAGTGTGACTCACATAATGTTAACAAGGAGTTAGATGCTATCAATATATACCCTAAAAATATTCCTACTCGACCATTGAAATCAATAGCCCTTGAAAATTTTCATTTATTATTTTTATTAAAAGACATTGTCTTATGCCTTTTTGTTTTTTTTTTTTACTCTAAATGCAATTTGCTAATGGTTATGCATGTGCATTGTTCTACAATAAAAAAAAGAAACATAGTAAAACTCATACTAGTTCTACAATAGGTGAATGGACTTTTAATAAAGAAACTTGTTGCACAAAAACTTGCAAAAGAAATTGTTACGCATAAGTATGGTTGAGACTGGATATTATGGGGAGTATATTGATGGCATTTAAATCCTCTGTTGATCACAAGAGTCAAACCACAATGAAGAAAAGAATTATAAGCATTAACAATGGGAAATAAAAATGAACGTGCTATTGAAAGCTTTTGACTCTTGGTTGCGTTTCAATAGATATGTGGACATCTGGTCATTAAAAAAGGATATATGATAACAACTGGAGCTTTAAAGTCAACCGCTGAAACTTATTTGTTACCATAACTTATCATTTTGTTTATTTTTCAACTCCTCACGATCAAAGTCTTACTAATTTCTTTTTTAATTTACTAATGACCTGGAGTCTAAATAGCAAATTATCCAAGTATTGTAAGATAATTGTTTAATATATGACGTCATGATCACAACTTTGATGTTGAAGTTACGAAAGGATGAGTTTATTCTTCTCCAAAAGGTACTGAACATTCATTCTTGTGCGTATATTTTGGATTTAATGGTGAAAAAGGGTACTGTTGTGACAAAAAAACACAATAAGGAAGATATGTAACAATGTTGCATCTCAGTTAGCAACAACATCATAAGTTGAGAAATTTAGAGGGATATACAAGCTACTTGATCTTTTATATAATAAAAAGTTTTGTTTAGAATGTTAAATTCAATGGGGAAATTTGCAAATGACATGCTTATTATTGATATGGATTATTATTATTTTTAAATAGAGTTCATAATATGGATAGACATCCAATTGTAGGATACTATTTTGAGAAAGTGTTTTGTATTGATTGGTCGAACATTTCTTTTGACATTGATAAGTGTAGTGGCTAAGAAAATACTTGAAAAAGCATGGAGCACTTTGCATAATAGTATAATTATTTGTAGTGTTATCAATCCACGTTTTAAGATGAAGTTGTGGATGTCGTGTTTTCTAATGTTTATGGAGTGAATGCATCTACAAAGATACAAAATATTAGGAACACTCCTTAAAAATTGGTTTGAGAATTTAATTTAAATCTTGTTGAAGAAAGTAACGAGTAGTAGTTCTTTCACGCTTTTTAATAGGTGATGATGGAGCTCTTATCAATTTACGAGGAAATTAAGGTTGATACAATAACTTGAGCACTATTAGTACTGATGGCAAGTAAAGACAGAGTTGGCCCATTACTTCAGTATGTGTTTTCTTGAAGTGAGAATTTTGATATTTGGAGTTATGGAAATCAAATGGAATCAAATATGCTATATTGTAAGAAATAGTTAGGATATGTTTGCCATTCTTGTATTTGTAGTTACTTTGGAATCTACTTATGGGTCTGTTTGGATTGTCTGTTTTTCATCTGTATCTGTATCTTTTTTAAAATGATATGTGTAAATATATCTGATTTGCATCTAAATTTTATCTATATTGTTTTGTTTGATCTTTTGATGAGAACTGTGAACTTTTTTTTATCTATATCTATTTCTTGATAAATAATTTGTTAGCAAAAAGTTTGAAAAAGTATCTGTATCTGTCGGAAAAAAGCCAAAACAAACAGACCCATATTACTAGTGTAGGGATAATTACATAGGAGTAGATTCGATGTTGAGATAGTAGAGACATTGATGTGTATTTAAAGTTGTAATTAAATGAAAATATATGCAAGGTTTCTTATTATAATATTGAATTATTTTATTCAAAAAAAAGTTCTAGTGCCTACATTCTAATCTATTTATTGATTTTTTTTTTTTATTTTCCTGTAGGTAAGAAGATTATAAAGAGATAACAAGATAGAAAGTCTATTTGAGCATTAAGGAAGGTTATTTTACGTTGATGAGGTTATTTTATGTTTAACCATTAATTTTTAAAAAATTACATAAATGTAACTTGAAAAAAAATAATTATATAATTACCATTGCTATATCACATCTTAAGATTTTTCTTTTTTTAGCATCACATGTCAATACACGTGTAATTATTTAATGTATATTGGATGACCGACATATAATATGCACAATATCACCGGGTAGCTCGTGGTGGAAGGGAATACTGAAATATGGGTCCGATCCGTGTCCAGGAAGAACCCACCCATAGAACCCATGTCATGAGACGGTAATGGTCTGGGTAGGTATATCAGAGAACATTGGCAATGACAATGAAGTCTCATCTGGGGCTGCAATCAAGCCGAGCTATTCGTGAGCTACTCGAGCTCAGCTCGTTTCAAGCCTAACTCGGCTCGGTTCGTTTAGCTAAACGAGACGAGCTCGAGCTCCATCTCAGGCTCGTTTAGCTAAATTAGCCGAGCCTGAACTTGTCCTCGAGCTCACCAGCCGACTCGCGAACAAGCTCGTTATGGGCTCGTGAACAAAGCTCTGAACAAGCTCGTTAAGAGCTCGTGAACGGCTCATTTAATAATTAAGCTCATTTAATGTAATATTATATATAATTATTTATATTAATTTAATATTATAAATATAATTAAAAAATAATTATATAAGCTAAACAAGTCGAACTCAAGCTCATTTAACGAAACGAGCCCAAGCTCGAGCTCAGCTTGTTTAGGCTCATTTAGCTAAACAAGCCAAGCTCGAGCTTGGAAAAGCTTAACGGGCTCGAGTCCGAGCCTATATATTCTAGGCTCATTAAAAACTTGGCTCAGCTCGAGCCCGTTAAAAAATAAACGAGCCAAGCCCAAGCTTGCAAAAGCTCAGCTCGGTCCGGCTTATTTGCATCCCTAGTCCCATCTCTTCAAGAATGGAGGAGGTAGAATGCCAACCATGATAGGGTCTTCATGGTTGTTGTGCACGTGGGGACTTATGATAATATGCATTTAAGGGACCTATTTATAATTGTTTGCATTGCTGAGGGGATTCGATAGATGCACTCTCTTTAGAAAACTAAGAGGACACATGGTGAAATCAATTTTGGTCAAAGGCACATATTATACATGCGCCTTTGACTCTTATATTTGGAATATCTTTTTCTTCTACCATATTTTCATAATTATTTTCAAAAAGTGCTATATTCCATACAAAGGCCGAAAAATCCGATAGATTTTTTAAGAAATCTTATAGGATATCAAGATACATTTAAATTTTATAAAATGTATGTTTATACTTAAGTCGTGATTTCAACCCTCATCACTTTTGAAAGAAAAAAAAAAGTCCTCAATTATTGGTATTAATAAGTCTCATTTATAAGAAAAGATGCAAGATGCCTATAGAGGAATCACTTAGCTTAAAAAAAGAAAAAAGAATCTGATATGGGTATTTGCTAACTATTATCTTTTGTGTGTAAAATGGATTTGAGAGCAGAATAGGAAAAAATAAGGAAAACTTACATATTCTTTCTTTTGACAGAAGAAGTATTTGGAATTGAAATTCCGCTATTAGTATTTGTTTCCAAACAACGAGATGCCATTTTGTTGGCAGTGGCATTTAATAATTATAAAAAGATTTTGGAGATGTCATTCAAGGGTAACGCAACCAATATTAGGTGCTATAATGACAAAAAAAAAAAAAAAAAAAAAGTAACCACTCTTCAGAATTTTAAATGATCATTTCTCAGGAATTGCTTTTCATTCATTTTTACATAAGTTCTAGGTAAAATTCTGTTAACATGTGCCCTTCATTGCAATCCTTGAGTGATCACAAAAGTAAAGGTCACTCATATTTATACATTGACCTCTTGGTAAAATAGATTAGAAATATACGAGAAAAGAGGAAGGTCAATGTTCAATTAATTATTTTTTAATAATATGATCATAATTTGATATGAATATAAGTCATTAAATAATCAATAGATCGATCCTATAAAAAATAAGACAAAAAAATAGAATTTGCCCCTAGAAAATTATATGTATTCCTTGTTAAGGTGACAAGTGCTTAGACCATACTCAGTTAAATCATTATTGCATGTTGGGCTTGATTCTATAAACAATCTGTCCGAACTATTTGTTAGCAGTATCTAGCAAATACTCTCTTTTTTTTTTTTCTAAATTCTTATTTTCAAGGAATTGAGCTGTTAATGCCAAAAATATGATTTAAGAAAACTTCAATTACTTCATAATGAAACTCATTTCTTGCAGGCACAATACAGATTACATGCTTCAAATTATGATCATTGATTTCTTCTTTCAAAAAGAAACAAAACATTACAACCAACGTTAAACATGATTTCCATACTTTGTTTTGTAGTCCCCCAGAGCTCATCAAGCGTCTTTCCTAGCAAATCCACGAAAAAAATCATCATATACGAATCCTTCATTCTCTTATTTATCTCTGCCACAAACCCATTTCTAAGACCATCACAATACTCCAGAAACCGCGCCGTGACATCGTAACCTGCATCCCAGCTCCGGCCTGCCTGGCTGTACCCAATGGCTTGGTATGTATCCTCTTTCAGCCTCACAAAATCTGCAACCCCTTCTGTTAATCCTACCGCGCTCCATTTGCGAACCATTGCCATACATGAGTCATCTCATGGTACAGCACCCCTGTGATCTCCCTTTTACATCTCCAGAATAGTTGCAATGTACTCAGCACTCACATGGATTTCATGGTCGTCTAGGGTGTAGGCTACACCTTCCATTGTTTCAATGAACAAGCTTACATTCACTCTCATCTTTCCTGCTTTCTGGGGTCGTCTCTTGGAAGAGTTGCCATATGAATTCTGTGGTTGCATTCATCGTTTGGAGGGTGTAATTGGAACCGATTTCGTTGTTGAATCGGGTTCCTCCGATTGTTGATGTGCATTGTTGGTGATGGTGTAATTAACTACCTGCTGTGCTGATTGTACTGCTAGTGAAATTACTGCGGAAACAACACTAGGAGTTCCAAGACAGCCATGTTACCAGATTTCTTATGTTTGTAGTAGTGGAGATTAGAATTCATGTGTCTAATGAATTTATAATGTTTGGTAAAAGGTTTGATTTGCAACTTATACAAATGGGAGAGACTTCCAAATGGAAGAGACCTATGAGTTTCTTTATAAGGTAGTGGAATGGATATTATATGAAATTGCCTTGACTCCGGCAAGCTCCTCCAAGTGGAAGAGACCTATGAGTTTCTTTATGAGGTAATGGAATGGATATTATATGAAATTGTCTTGGCTCCGGCAAGCTCCTCCAAGTGGAAGAGACCAAATTTTGAGTTCTGGGTATGGCTTTGTTTTGCAACTTATACAAATGTCATGGTCATTGAATAGAGATATAAAAATTGAAGGAAATATCCATTCATAATTGTTGTCTTATTGTACCTGATTCTGCGGTAGATTACAGATTCATTCCTAATATACTATTGTTCAAATGATTTTTGAAAATGTAGATATATTTCTCTTTAAACATTGCTAAATTTCCCAGACTGTTACCATTTATAAGACATTTAGCAAGAGTTTTGTGAGCTATAACGATGGTTGAGGAAATTATCAGGTTTTTAACATTATAGGAAGGCTAAGGCATATTTTGGAAGTATCTATTGATACCTAACTATTGTTTCTCGGGATTTATTTTCCTGATCATTTGTTGATTTAAATGAAATTATAATATATTTGAACTGTCGGATTTTTATCTGTATTATATTGGTATTTGATTTATATTTATAGTTTATTTGTGTCATATTTATTTAATCTGTTTATTAATAAAACTATTAGTTTTTTATTTATATTTATTTTTTTATAAAATTTATTTAAAAATGATAAAAAATAATGACAAAATATCATGGAACAAACAAAACAAGTAGTAAGTTCAGTAATGACGTTAAGCAGCCGGCTTAATATATATATTTTTTGTTTTCCTTGGACTTTGTGCATGTAATTATCTATCCGCTTTATTGTTGAATGTTTCCACAATCCCGTGATTTCAGGTTTTCGGTAGCATCCTATTGGCAGTTGGTCAATCTGAACCATATGTCTCAAATGATGTAAGCCGTACCATGTGTTTTTTACTTTTAGCTAGACATCCCATTTCACCAGTGACCACCATTCGTGGTTCATGATCACGCACCTTGTATAGGCCTCTGAAAAATTCTCATAATTTTTTTTTTATTATTACAGCAAGAAAGGGGTTCGAATCTGAATCTCTCACTTGAGAAATCGAATGATGTCACTAGATTATAATTTTATTGGCATTATCTTTTATTTTAATTTTTTATGTCTATTGGTTTGCATAGTTCATCAAACAAATATTGGAGTCTTTTGTTTGGCTGTCTGTAAATGGATTGTTTGATTTCTCCTTTTTTAGGAAGAAACCTGAATTTGTGCTTCTTCTCGACCGTTGTCAAATGCTAATAGTTTGTTATTATATGATATATGTCATAAGCATGTAATTAAGGATGCAACCGGGGCGGGTTTGGAACTGATTATATAAGACCCGAACCCGACCCACTTCCTAATAGGGTATCCCAAACCTGCCCCTCGACCCTATAGGGTTATCTATTTAATACCCAAATCTGCCCCAGTAGGATTTTGACCCTGACCTATCCCGCCTCGCGACCCGCTTATTTTTTTTTCTCTCTCAACACTTAGTTAAATTACAATTTTTAACGATAATTTTATCCTATACGAGCACAATAATTAGTTACAACTATGCTTAAATGAATTTTACAAGATATGCCACAACTTTATTAAGAAATATAAAGGTTTAAAACTATCTTAAGAAGATTTTCAAATGTAGATGAAAAGATATTACTTCATTTACATAAATATACATAATACATATGTAGGAACCGTGCCTTGTGAAGACTCAAGAATAGAAAAGCATGTTTTCAAACACATAACAACTCTACCAACACTTTCATTCACTCTCCAACAATAACTCAAAAAAACCAACCTCTCAACACAGTCATTTCTACTTTTCTACTTACTTCAAAATACATTAACGACAAAAGCAAATACAATACGTCATCAAATGAACATCCATAATAAACATAAACTCGAAGCTCAGTCCACCATACCAACCAAAAAATAATGCTCAACATCAACTATCAACCACAATAACTTAATAGCATGATTATGAAGTCATCATCAATCATTATCTTCACTTGTCATCTTCATTAATGTATTCCACTTCTTCACCCCCTTCTTCAGGTTCTTCAAATCATTCAAGTTCTCGAAACCACAAAAGTAAAGAGAATAAAAGGAAAAAGAAAATAACTTCATGACATATATTAGAAAAATGCATGGTAAAAAGAACTTTCAACAAAAATAAATAATTCATACCAATTCCAGAATTTAACAGCCAACTTTGAGTACACATCAATGCTTCTATTGTATATGGATTGAACCGGCTCCTATAGGAGCTAATTATCCGTCCACCAGTACTAAAAGCAGATTCAGAAGCAACTGTCGTCATCGAAATAGCCAGCAAATCTTTAACTATTTCTTGTAATGTAGGATATTTCATTCCATATATTTTCCACAACCAAGATATCAAATTCAGAATTTGCTATCCAGGGAATTGCAGGTCTTCTAAATAATGGTCTAACTCAGACTTCACATGAACTTGAATATCATCTTTGCTAGAAGTTATCAATATTGTTCAAATTCATCTGTCTCCACCATAGGATCACATGATAATGCAGTACCAGTATTACTGTACCTCCTAAAGGAATTCAAGAAGAACCACTAGATAGAGCATGGTGAGACTTAAGCTTAGATTGATATTCTTGAATCAATTCATAACAAGTGTTTTACATTTTGCGACTCTATAGTAGCATTCTCTCCATAAAACAGTTTGAAACACGAACTCTACATCCTTAATTCTAGAGCGTGGATCCAATACAGTACACAACCATGATAGTGTGCACATCTCCCCAATACTTTTCAAACATTTTCACAGCCATTGCATTAATATTCAAGTCCAAAGATTCTTCCATGTAATCAATGCTTTCCTAATTGCAAATACTTTACCAAAAAAATTTTGCGATGGAATATCGAGTGCCAGAGAAAAGGTTAGTTACCTCATAAAAATAGATAACTTATTGCAAATCTCCAGCCATGTCTACATCATCTGAAGGAAGGCATTTGTAGTGTATCCATTAACTGAACCCTATAGAAGACCTCTTTGTATCCATTGCAGTGACAAACATGTCATAAGTAGAGTTCCACTTGTTTTGCAATCCAACAATATTTCTTACTATATGGAATATCAAGCTGCTTGCATGCTTCAGTAAATTTCTCAACCTTTGATGGTGTTGCTGACTGAAATTGAACGCTGTCACGAATCCTCTCTATTAAATTTTCTATCACAACCACACACCATCCTTACAAGTTCAAAATATGTGCACAACAACGCATGTGCATTATCTTGCCACAAAGAATTAGATCATCTTTTCTTAACTTCAATATTAAGTTTGCAATCATTGCATCATTTGTTGAACAATTGCCAACAATGATTGTTGAGATTTTCTATCCAAATTCCACTTCATTAGTGAATCGAATAAGCACTGACATAGAGCTTCATTTGTGTGCGAAGCGGGCACATATATAAAACTGCATAAAGAAGGTAAGCAAGATTAAAAAAAAAAAAAAAGGACTAGAATTTTCTGTTAAATGAAATAGAGATATTTGTTAAAGAAACTTAATTCAAGATTCGACTGTGAAGCTTCCAACTACTGTTAATGAAGTGAGCTGTAATGGTCATATATCCCTTCTTTTGATTTGAAGTCCACATATTAGTTGTTACACACCTGGGAATTAAGCCTTTTAAGCATCAACATCAAGTTATCTTTTTGCTTTTTGTACATCTTGAAGATATCCTTCTTTATTGTTGTACGTCACATGTTGCACAAGAGGTTGTATACTGTGCACATAGTCTCTAAAGTACTTGTGTTCAACAATTGAAATGGGATACTTGTACACAACAATAGCCCTTGCAAGCTTTTTCCTAGCAATGTATTGATCAAAAGTCTAGTTTTTCACTGTCACACTACTCTCACCCTCGTTTTGCTTTTGCTCCATAGCTAGAAGATATTGTCTTATATCCTGTTGAGTCTTTTTTTTTGTGCACCTCAACAAATGATTGTGTAAGTGCTTATACCATATTTTTGCTTTCTGCTTTCAACTTTCTCTCACAATGGTTACAAATAGCAAATTCCTCCCATTAATTGTTTTCTTAACCATCTCATTCCACATAGTAGAAGTTCGCTTACGCTTGTTAGGATTGTCCGATTCATTTGCTGTGCTTGTTATACGAGAACCAGAAGTAGATGTTGGTTTTCTTGTAGTAAGTGCTGGAGAAGGACTATCAACATCTTGAAGGTCATGGACGTTTTCCTCCATATTTATCTCATATCCATTCATTTCCTAATAATCAATCAATCACCACGTGAAATGAAATATCAGTTATTAAGATAAAAGTATTGTACACAATAAAATATCATAATTATACTATTGAAATATTTAAGATATTGTTTGCATGATTGTAGCAGTTGGCATGAACCATATTTTAAGAAGTTAAAAGTTGATTTTCGGAAGCCATTTTCATGCTTCCCAAAAGCTGATAACCAAACATCCCACTAATACCGGAGCACTCACGTTGCATTTAATTTGTCTCCCAGGAAAACCAATTTTTATCTTTCCCGATATACTCGGGTTCATAAAGCAGGACAAATATTTAATAACTATTAATTTAAGATGCCACAAAAATAATAATTCAGATAATGTTTTCTGTATCTAATGATTTAATTGAGTGTATTATTCAACGCTGAAACTTGGGGGATTTAGGACGAACCAAGTGACATCTAACCTTGTTTTTCGTTTTTGTTTTTTCTATAATTTAAATAGGAAAGAGGAAAGAAAAAAAAAATATCCAGCCGTTTGCTAAAAGTGAAATCAATATTGTATTAAAATAATTGTTGTCTTTCGTTTTTGTTTTTTCTTCTAACCGCTGATTCATAATATCCGCGTTCGCTTCACCATCTATGCCGATGACAAAGACAAAGTCATACAAAGCAAACCACGAACAATGGTCAAATTATATATTATAGATTATTATGCATGATCCATGTATGGATATCTTTACATCAAAACAAAGTTATAACACACATTAAACAAGAGTTGGTCAAAAGATGGGTGTTTCACTTTCAGGTAGTTCCAACTTCTAAGGATACTATATATGGTGAAATTCCTCAATGACTCCACGGTGTTAAAAAGGCAGTGATCCATCGAAAGTATGTATTCCTATTATTTATGATAATTATTATCATCGCCTAGCTTTAATTGATTAATAAAAAAGGGAAAAAGAAAGAAGACCATTTAACCATTGCTATCCATTCTCACCTACCATGGTACCCATATAAGCATAGGGAGAGAAACCAGGTACATTCATTTCTCTATAGCTTACTTTTCCATAAAGAGGCCTAAATGAGTGTCAATTATCAAACCAAATAGAAAACAAATTGTCATCCCACTATCCCACCCAAAAAAAGAACAAACCTTAGATCCCAAAGCTAGAATTTTCCTTCATCACGTAAGAAACCCAACAGGCAATTTAGCAACCAAAATTGATCCTTAAATAAGCAAAGTGGACAGGACCCAGGTTGCCCATAAACTTCCCCCATGGTTTTGCACAAAATCCATATGAATTTCAACTGTCCCACAAATTCCATGTGACAATCAATAATACTTGGCCCAACATCTTCCTACGGAAGACAAATCGTTCCCAAGCAACTTTGGCTTGTACAGACCCTTCATCCTTCCCATTCCATACAAATTGCTCTTTTTTCGGAAGAAATCTCGCTTATGATGCTTTTAAGAAGCACCAAAAGAGGTCACCAAGCACACATGCATCAAGAACAAAGCCAATCTTAACCAGCTAAATACATCCTGCATAGAGCAAGATTTTACTCATCCAATGAGAAATTCTTTTTGCAATTCAATCGACTAGGTCCTAGCAATCACTTTTTGCTAAATTTTGGGTATTGAAGGTATTCCAAGATACCTAACTGAAAATTTGGGACCCCAAGATATGAACTATCTCCAAATGCAACTGCCTTACTCTCAGCCCCAAAACTAGCTACTAAAATGGCAAGTCCAGTTATTTGGACAAAAGCAATTTCCCTTTCATTGGAAACCATTATGATGAATACTGCATCAGTTTTCAAAGGGCAGCAACTACCACTAAAAAGGGACCATCCACGACCACGAGCCACACTAGTATTACTCATTGCCACCATAATAATCAGCAATCATGACACGTGCAAAATTATACAAAACTCTAAAAAGAAGCAAAACATTCTCCTCATAACAAGATCCTAAGCTCCACCGATCTTAATGGAAGCTATGCAAGTCTGATAACTTCCAATCCTCGCAAAAACCTCAACGTGAAATCAAATCAATCACGAAGTAAAAACACAAGCGCATGTTCACAGCAATGTAGTTCCAAACTAAGAGAGTATTACTTGTTCTTCAAAAACTTACATAGAATCGCGCCTATTTTCTGTTCTTCAAATACACTAACGCCATCAAACGCACATCAACTTGAGAAGCCAAATCTTTCGCAGTTATAAACTACGGCCCTTTCCTGGAACCCAGTCGATACTCTAGATCCAAGTACCCTGTCCCTGGACGTGACGGAGCGGTTTTGTGGCAGATCTGGCCTTGGTTTAGTAAGTAGTGACTGATGGAGGCGCATGGTGAGTCTGGCGACGATGGAGACGAGCAACAAAGACTAGAAGTCGAGCGGCGACGGAGACGAGCAGCAAGGATGCGAGCGGCGTCGGGGGCGAACAGCGATGAAGGCGAGTGTGGACTATGGAGTCATGGACAATGCGAGTGGTTTTTGCTTCAAAATGACAAAAAAGATAGAGAACGAGAGAGAGAGAGAGGAGAGAGAGAGAGAGAGACTGAGTTGAGATAGAAAACAGAGAGAGAGGATTATTAGTTACTTAGATTAATACATATGTTAAGATGATTTTAAGATAGGACAGGTCGTACAAAATTAAGGTTTAATTATCTGGGTTTCTCTCGCCGATCTAAACAATTAGCCTTATTAGGTTATTTTAAAGTTTGACCCTCTAAACTAAGATGTTTCCAAGTAAAAATTGATTCCCTGAGCTACATGAATAATCTTAAAGTTATTATGTCATTATGAAAATTCAAAACCCTTTTTTACACTTCACATCTTTATTTAAGGACAAGAAGTTAACCTGCTAATTTCGATTAACGAAAAGATTGTACGTTGTATAGGGATTAAAGCAGAGTTCAAGAAACTAATTCCAAATATTTCTAAGATCCAGAAGTTGATAATATTAGTTAAAAAGACTTGATATATACATAAGATATCTCTTGACACATCGTCAAAGAAAGATACTTATGTATGGAGTTTTTAGTTGTTTGAGATGGAACTTTGATAAAGGAGGTTTCTTTTTTAAGTTAAAATTTGAAACTAATCCAATTTAGGTTTTTGGTTATATGATCATCTTTTATTGGAAAGGCGTGGAGGACTAATACTATAAGCAAAGTATTGATATGTACTCAACATAATTATTGGCCACATTGTTTGATATTCCATCTGATGACCTCAATTGTCAAATAACTAGTCTGTCAACTTGACCAACACTATTTGCTTTATTTTTTAATGTGGATGAGCATACGATAAAAATGTTAGAGTAAGCATACTAGTTCAACGATCTATATTTTAAATCCACTAAATCAAATTTTCCTAAATTATTATAAGAATAAATTGAATTGGATTTTCGGAATCCTATCTTCTAACTTAACGAGTCAAACTCAAGTGAATAGCCTACTTAGCCCAAAAGCATAACAATTTTAGCCACAAATAGTATATTGTTGTTGGTAGGGATGCCATTCACACAAAGATTTTGTTGCTTGGATTTGGCCGATACAATTTAGGGTGCTTGTGAGAGATCGATCGGATGATGGGCATTTAAGAGATGCACGAACACCTACATGAGAAAAACATGCGGGCTTATCGTCTAAACCGTGAACACCAAATTAGTAGGTGGTAGAGGCAGTACTTCCCCATGGAAAAGCATTTGCTTTGTCCGTGATATGATTGTTATAGTATGGGCTTATGGCCCACTTCTCTTTAGTTTATTTTTCTTGATACGTTACTGTATACTTGTTTTTACATTCTACAAACAAATAAATAAAACGTGAAAGTGAAATTTGATATTTAAATTTTATATAAAAATTTAATTTAGCTCCTAAATTTTAAAGTGATTAATTTAATAATCAATCAAACTTTTACTACTTTACTAATATTGTTCGTTTTGTTTTTTGACATGGATAAAATAGCATATCACTAAATTTTTACTACTTCCAACACTATTTAGTATTGATAAATTACTTATTTTATATCAAGTAAATGATAATAGTAAGATTGTAAAAATAACTATAAAAGATTTGATTGGATATTGAAGATTGATCATTCAGATTTTAAATTAAATTTTTCCTAAAATTGAGATATTAAATTGCACATCGTTCTATAAATAAATTATTATTTTCCAAAAGAAGAAGGGAGAAATTTTTGTGGAGTTATTTTTCATGTGAACTACATTTATTTTTATATTTCTTGGCAGAATTTTATTGACACGTAACTTTCATGCAATTGTCCAGAGACTGGAAATATAATTGTTACAGATATTTATACATGGTTAACAAATGTTTAATGTGCACGCAATTGAAAAATTGATGGAATATGTGCAAAAATTCTACATACAATTTTGCCTATCTATTTTTAACCGTATCTAGCAATACTCTTCAAAGAAAAACCCTTCATATTAATTAATTTGACCTCATCAGTTGGATATATTAACATTATATATATCAAATAACGTGTATTGGAACTTTTGAAGGATTTATTGTTGCTCTTGTTCCTGATAAAGAAAGCCTTAATGTATTAACATGATTTTCGACCGGCGTAAAGTTTACACTATAAAACACAACTTTTGCTATTTCAAGCTTTTGTTTCGTGAGCTGACAAAAAAAAAAAAAAATGATGCGTGTATGTTTCTGCTATGTAGAAATTTTTTTATGTCCCATAGCAATTATAATTTATAGTCTATCATCATTAAATGATTTAGATTTATTTTAATAATGATTGGAGTTCTTAAATTCTTTTATACTAATTTTTTATAATTAATTTAATTATAATATTAGTAGCAATATGGTCAATAATTGAACCATAAAAGATAGAAGTTCCCTTACAATCTAATATTTTTACGATATATATAATTTTAGAAGTTTCCAAAAGGATATATCTTTTGAGTAAAAATCATAGAAGTTACATTCCTTAAATTTCTATAAAAATATAAAAAGACTGGCAATAGTCATTATAAAACCAATATTTTTTAAAAGGCATATCCTAAAAGTTACAAGATTTATATGATTTAATATAAAATAATTTAATTCTATTTATTTATAAAGAGTAGTAGCTTTTTATATATTATGTCACATTTCATATGAAAATATAGAAAGATCACTAGTAGTAATCATATAGAATCAATATTATAAATTAAATTGTTAGTAGTTATTCTATATACGTTTTAAAAACATATAGATTTTTGATATATTAATTGTAATAAACATTTAAGTCAATATATTACTTTCTTTTATATATATACATATTAAATCAAAATCCACATATAATAGGAGATTTTAACTAGTTAATACATAATTATAAAGTCTATTTTGCCAAATCAAGTAGTATATTTATATATATATATATATATATATAATTGGTGGGAATACTTCAACACTGCATGTAGCCCTTAAGATAGATGAAAAATAAAGACATCAACCCCTGTGTCAATGTTAAAGGGTATGTTTAGATTGTCAGATTTTTATCAATATCGAATTTGTATTTGATTTGTAACTTATTTGTATCATATTTGTTTGGTCAATTTATGAGTAAAACTATCAATTTTTTATTGGTATCTATTTTTTTATAAATATCTACTTAAAAACGATAAAAATAAGATAGATTTTTTTAATTTCTTACGAGTTCAAGCATACTGGATCAATTTCTGACCGGTCTAATGAGTCAAATCTGTTCCAATTGGCATATAATTTTTCACTTTATATAATTTAATAGTTTTTCGGCCAAAATATATATATATATAATTTAATAGTTTATGCTGATATGACATAATTATGTCATATTTCTTAGCATATACAAATCTAGGTATATGTGTTTATTGTCCAAAGTTCAAGGGTCAATCATATCTAGGGATGCAATTGGGCGAGTTGTTACAAGGTATCCAACCCGCTCGACCCGTTAAAATCGCTATAGGGTCTGATCCTATAGAGTTATGGAACGGGTTTGGAAAAAATTTTTATGATCCTTTAGGGTCACGGGTCGGGTTCTGATCGTAGTTTGATCCTATAGGGTTGATCCATTCCGTTAAGATTACTAGAAAAAAAATAATTTTACAATATCAAAACTTTGATATATTTAATTGTTATTATTTTTATAGCTCTATGATTGTATAATTTATTTTTTTGTCCCATTGAGAATATCATTTTTTTATAATTAATAAGAGATAATATTCGTATTTATATCTATGTCAATCCTCAAGTAAGTAAATTATACTATCTTGTGTTGCAAAATAATTATCATACATCGAAAATCAATTACCTAGCTTATTGAGTCTTTTTTTTTTTTTATGTATAGCTTTTCCATCAAATGAAAAGAAATTGAAACAAATAAGTAAAACAGAGAATATATCATGAAGACAAGTAGACATATGATAAATAAAAAGAATGAAAAAGGAAAAAAAAAACACAAAGTGTAAAAACAAAATCGAATCAATGGGGCGAGGCGGGTTAGGATCATGACCTTGTAGGGGAGGGTTTGAGAATTGCACATAAAACCCTATAGGGTCGCGGGTCGGGTTTGTACAACCCTATAGGGAATCAGGTTGGATTCGAGTTTTATATGACCCGTCTTAAACCCACCCTAGTTGCATCCCTAGCCATATCTATTCATTTCGAGAGATATCACTATGTTTTTCTTGATTTTAGAACACTTATATACAGTATTAAAAAATAAGTCATCACCATGGAAACTGATCAAAATCAAGTTTGAATTCTTGTATTGTATGTCTGAGGGATTAATGTCAAAATAAGAATAAAGGAAACTCAAATTACTCATTAATGGAAGAAGAGCACACACTTTAAATTAAATTATCAATTTCCTTTTTCGATTTGACTCATCTCTACTTTCTCTTTACCTTCTTTTTTTTTTCATTTTCTTCTATTTATATATTTGAAATGGAGTTTTTTTAATTTTTGAAAATTCTTAATGTATCATTATAAAATCATTATTTTCAATGTTGTTTGAATTATTGATTACATGTGACAACATCTCAAAAGAGTAAATTAACAAAAAAAGCTAATTAAACTTTTTGGCTCAAAGTGGACTTTTCTAGCTGATCTTTCACAAGAGCAAACTGACCAAGTAGATCTTGGACGAGTTAGGGAAAGATTGTTATAGATATCTACAGATTCCAATCCATACGGTCAAATATGAAATGAAAGACCAAGTAAATAGAGATCCATTTTGATTCAACCACTTAAACCAGATTGCTATATTTTGATTTGTAGTCTCTCTAGAGCTCATCAATCTTTTATCCTAGCAACTCCAAGAAAAACTCAGCACTATAAGGATCCTTCATCTTCTTATTTAGTTCAGCCACAGGTTGCAGTCAAAGACTGTCACCAAGAACCACACCTTGACATCATAACCACCATCCCACCTCTTTCCTTACCTGGGTGTTATGCCCCGACTAGAGTCAAGGCATGTCCAATTTTGCCATATATAACGATGGAACATCATACACAAAGATAAACCTAAAAGACTAGTTTATCTTATTCGTTTGCTAGCTAATTTTATATTTAGAAATCATTTATTTAGTTTTGAAAACTTTAAATGATGCAATGGAAAATGTAGATTTTATAAGATATCTAATAAAAGGCTATTCTCATGAGTAAGCTAATCATAAAAAATAATTTCCAATAACGTCTGATAACATCAGTTTCAAAAGTCTCCTCAAACATCCAAAGGAGATGTTAATTGTAAAGAAAGTATCTGTAAAATACTAGAAGTTCTAATACAAATCCAGGTCTCTCAGCTATGCCCAAAAGACGATAAAAAGTCTAAAAATAAAAGTCCAAATAAAATTAAGATGTGAATCATAATCTTAATCACTAAGCTCATCTAGCAGCTCCTCAAAGTTGGTCTCTTACCTCATGTCATCATACTACTCTCTATCAGAACCATCAATACTTGAAAAACAACAAATGTGAGTCAAAGCCCACTATACAGTAACGCAACCATATGCGATATGACATACGTAGCTAAACTATATGCAATGCAACAACCAACATTTTATGTTTATTATTTAAGGCGATTCAATCAATCGGCACCCATGGTCGCGAACTACATATACCATTTCTCACAGAATATAAATAGACATTATCCAAATACTGTTTGTCCTATCAACTACTTGCAGAGCCACCAACGGTGGCCTAAGCACTTAACTATCGTGCTAGCATTTGCTAAAAAAGGTTGTCACTCCCTGATTTGGATTAAATGACACATGTACGTTCACCACATTCAATTATTATGTCGTCTTTAAGTCAAATCCATTTGAGAATACCTACCCTAGGCAAACAACACGCATGTTACAGCCTACCTGATATCGAGATAATAGACGGTAGAGGATCACGAGTAAGATAATAGGTTAATTGAATATTTGTCAAGAAAGGTTAATTTATATTAGTATTGAGTATACAAACTAATGAATTAGGTCATATTGATCAGTCAATTTAACGTAATGCCTTATGTAATATAAGGCCTTTGGTTTATAATTAAGTTAGGTCCAAATAGGATAGACGGGCTTAGATAATTTGGATTAAGCCCATAGAATTTGGAAACGAATTTATTATTTAGATGTATTGGGCCTTGAGGGGATCCTAGATTATGCCCAATGAGGAAATTCTATAAGTGTTTAACTTTTAGGGGAATGGGTTTTAGAGTTTAGAAATTGAGCCCAATAAGGAATATAAATGTTAAATTAGATGGAATTGGGCTTTATTTTGAATTTTGGTCCAATTAGAGTAATATTGGTTATTGGACCTAAGAATTATGTTCAAGCCCAAGTGGAATTTAATTTAGACCCTAATTAAGCTATTTGGCATTCTAATATCTTATATAGGCCTACAAAGGATATTTCAGGGCTTTTGGGCCTATAGAAATAATTTGAGCCCAATTAGGTATTTTAATATCTAGAATCAATAATGAACTTAAATTTCGGAGTAGCCCAATTGGAATAGGTAAAAGTATTGGGCTCATATTATGAAATTTAAGGCCATAGAGCCTAAAGTTAGGTATTTGTCTATATTTTGAAGATTTAGACCCTGAATGGTTAGAGAAGACTTGTTAGGATTTAGTTTGAGCCTATTTAATGTAAATAGGCCTAGTTGGTAGAAATTATATTATTGGCCCTATAGTTGTGTTCCTAAACCATTTTTATCTAATTAAGTCCATTTGTAGACATTTAGTCAAATTGGATCTTATTTTAGTGTTTAGGTCTATAACCAATTATTAAAGCGAAAAATTATTGATATTAGCTATGTTAGACCTAAATTCATTTTTAAGTCCATTTTAGGTTATTTAAGTCAAGTTTGACCTATTTTACTATCCTGACTCATTTTAGGTCATTTATCTCATATTGACTATATTTTTACTAATTAAGCCCATTTAGGTCATTTTAGTCTATTTAATCCTAAAATATTTATTAATTCAATTTTATAGCCCATGATATTTTTCAAATCCATTTAATTGCCAATTACTTATTTTAAGCCCAATTATTTAATTAAAGCCTATTATAATACCGTTTGGTATATTTGGTCCAACTATACCCATATAATTTAATTTGGGTCCCAGACTATTAAGCCCAATTTAGCTACTAAAACCCATAATAATTAGTTGCATTGATTTAGGCTCATATTATATTCAATTACCCAATTTTACAATTAAAAACCCTTTTACACCTAATTAAGCTAATTTAGTACGCTAACCTATTATATCCAATTTTAATTTAACAAAAAGCCTAATACATCAAAATATGCCTAAATTAACTAATTATAACTAACTATACATTAATCAAGCTAGTTTTATAATTATTACATTTAATTACATCCGGATTTCATAATTTTTTCAAAGAAAATAGGGCTGGAAAATAGGAGAGGTCTGCGCACCGATTTGTTTTTGGATCGATTCACCTTGATTTTTGTACTTTTCGGTCGTTCGGTTTTCATATAAAAACTATATTTTGTAATCTATTAAATCATTTTAGTTTCGTTAGAAAAGAAAAAATAAAACTAACCTGTTCGGCCAACGAAAGAAGTCCGGTTCGAATAACATTTTGCACAGTATATCCGAAAAATAAAAATCTAAAAAAAATAGTAAATGACCTTAAAAAATTCTAAAATTTTCCAAATCATATATGCACTTATTGAAAATTATTTCCTAAAACTTTTGTGCAAAAATAAGTACGTTTGATATTTTATTTATTTTTCTCAAAAAATATGCCTATTAGTGCTTTAAAAATAGTAAATAAATATGAAAAATTACGATACCTTCCAGTTTATATCCTAAGATAATATAATATGATTTCCATAATTTTACATGATAATAAATTTATTTAATACCCTAACTAACATTACATATCATGACAAACAATACTTTTATTTTCTATTCAGTAAACATATTATTATTTTAATTCAATTTTCATTAAGAAAAATCATTACATAATCATATAGAACACATCATAACAGATTACATGACATGAAAATTTATTTTAGCCATATTTACACCATAAATCCACTAAACAATATATAAACGATACCAATATCAACATATTTTCACCAAACCAAGTAACACATGATATTTCACCTAAATCATATATTCCATATTCTTTATTTTTAGTTACAACATATTATTTACTAATACATTTCAATAATCATACTATTTAATTAAACAGCTTACTTGTAGTAACAAAATAAGCTTAGAACCTTTACTACCCTACTCTTAGGAATTTGGTGAAACTCCTTTTGCCTCTAATCCAAGATCCCTCTTGATAAACATCTAATTTCAAAAGGAAAAATAGAGATTAATAGGAGTTTTAGATGGCTCAAAGAAAACAAAAAACATAGAAGACTTAGTATCTATTAAGGTTTTGATAAAGGAAAGAAGTTTGTAGTATATTAGAGTTTGTTTTCATTTTCTACTAGAATGGGAGGTAAAGTGGTGGCTACTTTAGGGTTTTATTTTGTAAAAATAAGGTAAGATAAAATAAGGACATTGGTTGGCAATATAGAGAACATTTTAAAGCTTATGAGTTGACAAAATGATAATTTTATATGAAAAATTTTTGCTAAAATTTGAAATGGATAAGGATAGTGATATGAATGTTCTAGAAGATTTTCATGAGGGTTTACAGCTAGTATGGTTAGTAGGTTAGATTAGCAATTTGATTAGGGCTTTAACATGTAATTAGATGTCAAATGGGCTTAAGAACTAGTCACAGTAATTTAGGAATTTAATTTAGCAAATTTTAAAGATGATGAAATAAATTTAATTAAATAGGTGGTTGGATATGTATTTGATTAAAATTAAGATGTTGAGAAATTTAGGTATTGAATTTATAAAAAATTATCAAAATTGGGAAAATTGGAAAAATTGAGAAATTATAATTTAGGTAGATGGCCAATTTGATATTTAGGTTTGACTTGATTTATTTGGTATAATTAAATAGGGAGTTTATAGTTTAATCTTTATTTCCCAATTGATATTAATTTTTAGCTTAAATTTACTAATTCACCAAATCATATCAAGTATTTTATTTAATTTACTTAGTTGAATAGTCTAGCTTATTTTATTTATATATATATATATATATATTTTTGTTTTAATTTGGCTCAAAATTTCCTCCTATTTTTCACAAATTAATTTACATTTTACTACTTAGATTATCTTAGCATTTAGGTTATTTCATTGGGCTTCACCCAGTAACTTGGTATGTATCCAGCTTTCAACCTCACAAAATCCGCATTCCCCTCTGTTAATCCTTCGAGCGCAGCCCATGGCCAGATCATTGTGATACATGAGCCATGTTACGGTACAATACTACCCCTATGAACTCCCATTCAACATCTTTAGAATATTTCCTAATGTACTCAGCATTGACGGATTTCATTGTCATCTACTACAGTGTAGGCTACTACTCCATCATTTATTTTCTCGAAAAAACAACCCAACTTTCTCTAATTTTCTTCTACTTTAAGGGGTCGTCTCTTGGAATAGTCACCATATGAACTTTGTGGAAGTGTTCATCGGTTACAGGGTGTAATTGTTACCAATTTCATTATGGAAGACTTACGCTCTTGCGATTGTTGATGATGCTACTGCATTGTTGGTGATGGTGTAATTAATTGCCGGAGTGACTGTACTGCTAAAACAAACATTAGGAGTTTGAAGAAACCATGATTAATCTTATCAAATTTTTGTATGTTTATTTTGTAATATTGTGCATGTTTTTCTTATGAATTTATAGGGTTCGGTAGTTATGTGAACCATTAATTGGAAAAGTGTTATGATCCCATATCGGTTCCTTAGGCAATTGAAAATTGATATTTAAGCGTAAGGGATTCTCTCATCTGATAAGCTAGTCTTTTGGGGTTGAGCTCTCCTTTTGGACTTAGGTACCTAACATTTGGTGGTTTATTGAGATTATTGGTGCCAACGGAAAGGGCGACTTGGGAAGGGACAACCTGAGAAAGGGCTACCTAAAGAGAAGGTTAGAGTGAAAGTCGTCTGAAATGAGCTGTTGAGGGCATTAGTCTCTCAAATTGTAGGTAATGTTACAATCCCATATCGGTTACTCAAATAATTAGGGAATGGTACTTAAGCTTAAGAGGTTCTCCCACATGAAAAGCTAGTCTTTAGGGTTGGGCTCTCCGTTTGGGCAGCTATGCTAAGATCACATGTGTACTTAACATAACACAATACATTACAAATAGTTACAACTGCTTATTGATGTAATAGCCTAGTAAGCATATAAATACTCAATAAGAAATAAAGAAAAGCAGCATGTTTTACCCAAAGAAAATAGCAAGTCTTTAGGAGCCATTGGAAGCTTGAATTCCAAAACCCCTTTTATCTCTTTTGTTCGTTTGTTCCTGTCACAAGAAATTCAAACAAAAAAAAAATCTAGAATTAGTAGTATTCAAGTAACGCAATTGTGAGAAGTGATTAGAGATATTTTAATAGAATCTAAAATTAATCTTGTAAAGATCACTCTGATTTCAAGAGCTTGAAACATATTGCAGACCGTAATTTGAACAATAGAATGAAAGAAAAGAATAAAGAGAGTTTGTACCTAGTTGATTTGGCTTCATTTGTCCTCTATATACTAAGAGGACATCTTGTTAAAGTCTTTAGGTTTTGTAAGAAGAGTGGGTTGGGCCTTTTACTCAAGGCTTAACATCGGTGCTTTCGTTGATTTTACTACCTACATCAATGGTAGAAAATACTTGAGACTATGCTCAGTTACAAGATGAATTACAATTACAAGCTGGTAAGATTATTGCCTTGGAATATAAAACAAATAGACTACTCTCTAACATGTCCCAAGTATTGCAATTTATTAAGATGTAAATGTGGAATCATATGCATCATCATTCTCACTATAGTTCATCATCTTTTCACTTGTATGTGGTAGTTATGAGGAGTCTCCATGTTCATATATCAGGGATATCTAATTGGAGTAACCTAAATTTTCTGATTTTAATTTTTCTTCTTGGATTTTACAAGCAAATCAACTTTTTGATGTCTATCATGTTCCAAATAATAAGCGATTGAAAATGGCTTCTTTTGCCATGGACGATGAAGCTTTGGATTGATATCAATTTCTTTTTCATAATGAACTTTTATTCACTTGACTTATTTTTGTTAATGCTTTGGAAACCAGATTTAGGTCTTTTGAGAATGATATGAAGGATGATAGATTTTATATAGTCAATGTTACTTAGCAGGGATAATGAGGTTAATGTTACTAAAGTAGGATCTCAACATGGCTTAGCTGTAGTGAAACATGATATTTCAACACAGCAGCAAAATGTTTTTGAAGAAGTTTCTTTGATGAAGAAGCAAATATCTACTTTAGCAGGAGATAAGTTGATATATGAGAAACAAATTACAAATTGCACTATTTTTCTTGGAGAGGCTATTTTAGCTAGTAAGGATGCACTATTAGAGGAAAAATGTTAAGATGTCCACAAGGATGTGCAAGCAACACAAATTTGTTTTGGAAAAGATGTTACCATCTATTTAAGATGGGGATGCTCTAGTGCGACGATGTCAAATCATGGAATTACATATGCATAGTAATGATCAACATTATCTTGCAGAATTTACAATTCTAGTGCCTAAAAAATTGTCTGATATGCAAAGATATCAAAATCAAGTATTCATTTTTTATTTTGATAAAATAGCTCAGGAGGGCTCTTGTCATAAATTTTGCAAACACATGATTACTACCATCAGTTTTGCTTTTCAGCATGAAATGGGTAGCCATCATTTCTTGGGTTCTATCCTCTCATCATTGCACATATCAGAACACAAGGTTCATGTTTAGGATAGCACCTGGATGTTTAGTCGAACAATAAGTTTTTTTGGCAACAGAACAACAACTAGTAACATAGCTTTTGGAACTATTGCTAAGGATGGGTTACCTATATCTCAAGTACTATTCCAGGGGCAATACCAACTTCCTGAAATCACTTCATGGCTGGATTTGATGTACATAAAGCTTCAATCCTATAGGCAAACTTCTACTACCAATAAGTTCTCAAACAAGCTTTCATATCTTTTTTTTTTAGGCCCATAAAGCTAAAGAAGACAAATCTCCAATGGTATCTTTACCATTGGCTTCGTATATGATTTTCCTGTCAAACATTTAGCTATCCTTAACATAAGGGAGATCAACCTACAGGGCCATGTTTTTCCAATGATATTAGGGCAACAAGAGTCTCTTCCTATTACGAATTCCTCTTGGGTGGATTTAGACAAATTCAAGAGAGACCATCCAATTATCACCTTGAGGACAAGGTGGATTTTCAAGGAGCGGAGAAACATGTTATGATTACAAATACAAGGACTTAGGGCATGACAGTTGACAGTTCTACTGAGCACAAATACTACTTGTAGATTTGACAACTGCACTAGGATCACATGTGTACTTAACATAACACAACACATTACAAGCAGTTACAACTGCTTATTGATGTAATAGCCTAGTAGGCATATAAATACTCAATAAGAAAGAAAGAAAAGCAACATGTTTTACCCAAAGAAAATTGCAATTCTTTAAATAAGGACCCGGCCCACTTAACTCATAGATTAAGCATGCCAAATCTCCCGACCACGCATAATACTCAAGTATTAGGAAATACCTAAGTATTATAGGTATGGTCGTGTAAAAAAAAGTGTTTGTAATGATTGTTTGCTTAAAACGGATATAACATTTACATTATTTGAATTAAGAATTACTACCACTACATAAGTAGTAGGTCATCTCATATATACAAAACATACATCACATACATTAATTGAAGGTCTCCTAAGGATCACTCAAAGCACATAAAACTTACATACAAACAAACTACATTACATATACCACTTAAAATAAAATTACATTTCAGGACTTAACAAATAAGTCTAGACACTTCACAAAAATACATCAAAAGTCCTAAACAACTACTACTAGATCACACTCCTAATCATCCATAGATGTCTCCCAGTCAGTCCTATAGCCCATATCATCATAGAGCTCATTATCATAATCACCTGCAAGATAGCAACATGAGCCAAAGGCCCAGTACACAATAGTGCAACCAAATATATGTGCCATGCACACTTAACTAAATGCAATGCAACAATTCACCATAGCTTCATTATCTTTAGTTAAGTGAGTAAAAATAACACTGGAGTATTCAAACTCCGATTCAAGCTTAGGAATTCTGAGGGTCCTAAGTAACAGCGGCTGCTTAAGAAGTTGATATAGATAGAATGGATACCTATATCTCCTGTATCTAACCAATAAAGATTAGTAATAGCTTCTTCTAGGGTTTACACTTCTTCATATACTCCACTTATCCCAGTCTATAACATCAATTAGTTCAATAGTCTCATAACCGTGGACTAAAAAATATTATTTCCTCCCGAGCCTAAGTAGAGAATATTCCGACACAGTTAACCCCATTAGTTATTCACTTAGCCATTAAGATAAACCACCATTGCATCATGGTGAACTATTGCATCATGGATTTGAGTCATTGTATCATGACCAAGATTTGGACTAAGTGCCTAAACTACTGTGTCATTACATCATGACAAGGTTGCCGTTTCCCGACTAGACACGACTCAACCACAAATCATTCCAATGAGCTTTTTATTAGTCTTTAATTAAGATCAAACTTGAATATGCCTATCCTAAGCAATAATCAATCAAATTATTGTGTACCTAGATTGGATTAAGAATCAAAGGGAATCTCCAATTGAGTATCTATCTCTGTTCCACACAAATCAAACTATATCAACATAACTATCCTAAGCCAAACTTATACTCACTAGTTTAAAACTTAGGAAGTTATTGAACCTCATTTAAAAACAACCCAAAGTCATCACATGACATATATATCATATAACATCATACAAGGCAAATTCTTAAATAAAAAAGTCATATATCATGTATTGGAAGATGTTGGAAAAAGTTAGAAAAATTGAAATTTGCAGGGCCCACACTGGTAATATACATCAGCAGTGTAAGACTCAATGCCGATGGTGTAGGGATTATATGCCGGCAGCATTGAAGCAATCATTAAAAAAATGCATTATGTATAAAATTTTGGATCACTACGCCGGTAATGCATCGGCTATGTAGACCTCGACGTCGACGGTGTTGGGGTCTAAATCGGCGGTGTATCAGTAGCCAAATTTTAAAACTGGCAGGTACGCCGGCGCATTCAAGGCGGTGTACACTGTAATTTAGGTTATAGAATTCCTCTGTTTTTTAAACACGAAAATTTTTACATTTAACTCTTCAAACTCCTTCCAAACCACAATATAACCTTCCTAATACATAGTATAAGAACCCATATCATTAAATACACATAAGCTCCCTTCTAATATCATTGAAACACACTACTCCTCCTCAACCATTAAAATACACAAAACACTATGATTTCATTTTCTTCACATTCACTACTTCAACATGAATCCACTCTTCAATATAACTCAACAATATCAACTTCTCATCACACTATAACTCAACACCATCATTGCACTTCCATAATAAGTTCTAAGCTATCTTAATATCATAATATAACAATGCACATATATTCAACATGCATTATATTTGACAGAAATTCATGGATTAAAAGAGAAATAAAGTAACTTAAACATCATATAAACTTACCTTAATGTATATATGATGGTTAGGGATGGATTCTTGGTGTGTTGGGTGCAAGAAAACTTGGTTTGGGTGTTGAAAAATATTGCCTTTCTAGAGTTACGAATCTTTTCTTCTCTTGATTTTGTTTTTAGATGTCCAAAGTGTACAAATAAGGCTTGATATTATCTAAGTATCATTGACTTTTGGGCAGATTTTTCTAAGGGCTTTGGGCTTTAACTAGGCTTTGATTCTTGGGCTTAGTTTGGGTTTAATAAGGCCAAAAATCTGCTAAGTTTATAGGCTATATTCTTAGTTTAAAACAAACTTTATTCACCATATATTATTCACTGCCACAACAATTAGCATTAATATAATAATTGTTAACATGAATAAACTATCAACCTAAATATATTTATCATAGATTATTATCTAGTTATTACTTCATAACACATACAATTATTTCAAACACCACAATTCACATTAACACATACACACATATAACAATCAAATTTACATGCATTAATTATGAATTTAACTCTAGAATAAGTATTCAAGTAACACAATTGAGAGAAGTGATTTGAGGTATTTCAAAAGAATCTAAAAGTAATCTTGTAAAGAGCGCCCTAATTTCAAAAGCCCGAGACTTATTGTAGACCCTAATTTGAACAATTGAATGAAAGATAGAAAGAGAAGAATAAAGAGAGTTCGTACTTAGTTGATTTGGTTTCATTTGTCCTCTATATGCTAAGAAGACATTTTGTTAAAGTCTTTAAATTTTGTAAGAGACTGGTCCCGATTTTATCAAGGCTTAACCTAAAAGACTAGCCTCAAAAGGGATAACCCTCAAGCTTAAGTACTATTCCCCAATTGCTTGAGAAACCAATATGGGATCGTAACAACTATATACACATGCTAAAAAATGCTTTATAAATTGCTAATAGACCACAAACTCCATCTTATCCTACTTGCAACCTTTTTAAAAAATAAATAATTTAGTAAAGACATTTGATATTACAATAAAAAGTCTAATATGCTATCAAAGAAATTTGTGGAGATTGGTTTAGTTTTATAATTAATAAGGTTGATAACATGAATGATACCTGAACTTTGGCAAAATATGCAATTAGGTACACAAATTTTAAAATTGATCAATTTAATACATGAAAGAAATTGATTGAGATACCATTGGTGTGTACAAAAAATTCTTTTACGTATTAAATTGTTCAATTTCAAAGTTTATATACCTAATTGTATATTTTATCAAAATTCAAGTACTATTTCTAACACTAATCTTAAGTAATATATTGCATTTAAACACTTATATTAAAAAAATAAAGGAAATTTAAGGGTCTCTAGTTTTAGAAGTGAAACACATGTTTACCAATATTAGAAAAAGAAAATTGACTAAATACAAATGATATAATTTTAATTAACAATTACTAATGTAAAATCATATCTTCTATATGTGATTTTATTTTTAACCAATAAATCATATGAACAAAATAGAATTTAAAAATGTACTCAAAGAAAAAAATCGCATGTATAACATGCGATTTATGTGGAAGTATATAAATAGCATGTATGACATGTAATTTATGTGTAAATACATAAATCATGTCTACTATATGCGATTTTATATTAATATTTTGGTAATCATTGTTATGTAATTTGTATTTATCTAATTTTTATTTTGGCAAGTCAATAGATAATTTCCTCCTATCGTTTAGCGTTATGCGCCATAAAATTTTTCATTATTAATATAGCTTTGAATGTGTTGTTTTCCATCTGGGAAAGAAACATGCATCCAACCTAATATAATAATGCTGTTATTTGATAGTTTTTCACATGAAATAATCTTTATAATATTAATATTCTCAAATCTTCTCAAATTTCTGTCAAATGATAATCTTAAGCTTAGTTAGTCAAATAATGAAATTTAAACAAAAATAATAATAATAATAAATTGACAAACGTGTACAAGAGAGTATAACTACTAATTATTTTAAAAGTGCATTAACTTTGTAGAGCACAATTTATAATTCGAATCGAACGAGTGGAAGACAATTGATAGAAAAAGCTAACTTGAAATGAAGGTTTGAAATGGTAACTAAATAGAGGAATAACATTATATTTTCTTTAGATTTATTTACATATTTAGCACCACTGCTGTTTACTTTTGCATGATCGTTGATGAAAATTCTACTCTTTGTTTTAATATTATTCAACAGTAATTTTTTTAATTAAGTAATTGAGTTTGTGAAATACCCCAAACATTCACCTAAGTTAGAAACTAAGTTTAAATAAATTAAATGAATTATAGGATATAATTAAATAAATTGACATAATCAAATTAGTAATAGATTTAAGTTGAAATTTGAGATTTCGAACTCTTAAAACCTTAAACATGTTATTAAATGTTTAGTGGATTCCAAATCCCTAAATTTTAGCCTAAAAATTCATATCCTTAATCCACATCAATTTTGAAATCATCTATCTATCTGTCTAAAAATATCAATTCTTAGGCCAAGCTCAAATTAAATATCAATTTGATCTAAAGTAAGTTTATAAATTAAGTTCTTATTTTAGGTTCATAATTTCTAATATATAAATTCTGAAACTATCTCCTAAATACTTTTAAAACTAAAAATATTGATATAAAAGTTTAAATCTTATACTGTTACACTAAAATGTCTTTAAAATTATTCGTAACCTTTCCTTTTTCCTTTTCTCTCCCTGCCATTCCTTTTCTCTTCTTTTCCTTTTGCTTTTTTTTTTTTTCTTTCGCTTCTCTTTCTCTTCTTTACTCTCCTCTTTCTCTCATAATCAACTTCCAAAATCTCAATTTTAAGAGGATTAGAAGGGAAATCAAAGATACAAAACAAGTTTAGAGTAAGCCACATCAACTGAGATAGTAGTAGAGAAGAACAAATGTGCATGAGTTTGCTAAACATAAGTATAGTTGTTATATTTTGTTTAATTTGTTGTTTTTGTATGTCTATAATGAATTAATGTTAGATATAAGTGGAAATGATAATAAAGTTAGTAAACAATGAATATATAAGCTTGTAAGCTAGAATCTTGGATGTGATTAGAAGTAAATGAAATAATTGAGATGAAATATGAAGTAAAAACATGAATATAGATATTATAAATAATGATTCTAAGCTTGTATATTGTATATAAAATGTTAGATGTTGAAATATGATGTAAAATAAGTAGTAAAATAGGTTGAGTTTTTGAAACGTAAAACAGGATAAGGAGCACAGGGTGAACATGGGATGTCATCATTAGTCGTGCTCCTTACTATTGCTTGAAAACACATGTTTTCAACCTACCTAAAGAGAAGCACAACCAGTACACGGCCTCCTCTTTCTAACCATGCTTCTCTCTAACCTCAAAAACTTGAAAAAGACATGTTTTCTAGAACAACACAGCCAAGAACACAGGGTAATGTATATGCCCATGCTTCTCTCTAATCACAATACTATTTCATATTTTGATCATAAGTTTTTCATCCAAACTCCAATTAAGGTGATTCAAGATGCTACGTAAAGCTTAGAAAGAGCTCCACAACTTTTATGTTTTAAGTTTTTGAAAATTCTAAAAGCATTAAGGCCTATATTTTAATTGTTTCAAGCTGCAACATATCCAAATCAAGTTGAAAACTTGTGTTTAGTAGTTAAGTGTTTATAGTTAATAATGAAATGAACTTAACTAATAAACCTAAGTTTAACTTGACTAAATGGACTTGAATGGGTTAAAATGAATTAGATTGGTTAAGTTTAATCAACTTGGTTAAAATTAAGACAATATAAGTTTAACTTGGAATTAGCTTAGATTAATGTAATAGGTTAAACTACGAATAATGCAAAGAATATGTTGTTTCAAATGAATACTTGCTAGGAAAATAAGTCTTTTTGAATATGAATGACGTGATGATGTTTCTATAATAAATGAATCATAAGCAAAGAGAAAAGAAATACGTTGATAGACACTGGAGAACTGTTTGTATCTTGGTGAGGCGATCTTCGTAGCCATGGTGATATTCTTACTTAATGTCTAATCAAATAGGATTTTAAAATAAGATTGATATAAGTGGATAATTAATTTAATTTCTTATATAAGTTTAATTCTTAAATAGATATGGATACTTAATCTATTTTTTGAGATGCCTTCCGATTTACCTTCTAACCCTATTTGGATTTGAGATAGTATAAAGCACATAATAACTTGCATGTTGTATGCTAGGATAAGCATCCTAAATGAACTAAAACTTAAACTTGATTGTGCTTGTGTCTTTTAATCCAGTCAGAGGAGTGATAACCTTATTTGGAGCCAAGCATGGTAGTTGGGAGCTTAAGCTACCCTTTACCATGATGCAATGGTATTTCATTATAAAGTACACAATAACTTGCATGTTGTATGCTAGGATAAGTATCCTAAATGAACTAAAACTTAAACTTGATTGTGCTTATGTCGTTTAATCCAGTTAGGGAAGTGACAACCTTATCTGGAACCAAGCACGATAGTTAGGAGCTTAGGCTACTCTTTACCATGATGCAATAGTATGCCATGATGTTATGGCAATTCATAAGCAGCTCAGCGGGTAGCTGATAGGGCAAATAATATCGGCATAACGTTTGCTTAAACTTAGGGTGAATTAACATGGTTTAATTCACATTTATGGGACCGGTTAAACTAAATGATGTTTAGATTAAAATAAGTAAAGCTGTATAACAACTGTGAACCTTAGATGATGCTATTTTCTCTTTTACGGTTAGATATAGAAGATATAAGTATCTGAGCTACTTATATCAATCTCTCCAGCAGCTTCTATTACTTAGGACACTGGTGCTCCCATGATGCTTGTTTTACGTTAATGGAATATAATAACTTGTTGTTTGATGTATTGCATTTAGTTTAAGCATGTGTGTCATCTCACTTGTGATTGTGTTACTGTCGTATTGAGCTTTAGCTCATTATTGTTTTTCTCTCCAAGTGATGATGATGATATGATGATGATGTTGATGTTGATGACTTGATAATGATGATTTGATGATGATGGTGATGGTGATGTTGATGATGATGTTTGACTCGAGTATGGGCGATTCTGGGAGGTATGAGAGGAAGAAGTGAAGTAGGCTCGATGGTCTATTTGTATTTGTTTTTATTTTGTTTAAAAAACTGGATTTATCTTTTCTAAAGTTGTATTTTCTCTAAGGGTTAAGTTATTAAGCTCGTGTTTATAATAAGCTTTGAATGCTTTGTTTTTATAAAGGTTGTTCTAATCAATTGAGTAGAAGTTATAAATGTTTTTTTAAAGTTTATTTTCCTAATATAAATCCATTGTCTTCAAATCTAATCAAATAATTTTAGAATCTAAAACCGGCTAGTAATGCTCAATATAAAAAAAATCCTTTAAGAAAGCCTGTGCGTGTAATACTTAAGGTATTATACATGGCTAAAGGATTTTGGCTTGCCTGAATTTTAGATGCAGGGCAAATCAGTCCTTACAATCTGAGATTATATATTCTACAGAACTAGTGTGTTATATATCATATTAATATTGGTGTATAATCTCTATAAATCAATTTTAGAATTAGGTTTTTCAAATCAAGTTTAATACTTTCAAATGTAGTTAAAGAAGGTTTGGATATGTTGTTATATCTAAAGCGAATTTCACGTGTAAATGTATTTTAGAAATTAAAGCTTTTTTTAATATGTTTAATTGGGTAAATAGTATGTACTTATTTCCCATTAAAGGCAACGCAGTGAAAGCAATATAAACAGAGTAATATAATGGAGTGGCAAATTAAAACAGAGAATAGATTAAGCATAATAAGAAGTGTACATTAAAATATGCACTCATAAATTGAAAAAAAGAAAAAAGTCTAACCCGATAATGCATAAATCCTTGGAAAATGTTACATTATGAAAATAGCGGAATGATATAGGCTGGCAAATGTTTAAAAAAAAAAAAATAAGGCCTCAAATGCAGGCAAAATATAAATCCCACTGTGCATATACTTTTAAATCGAAGCTGTTCTAGTGCATATTTTTTCATATTTCAAAAGATACATATATACTTAAGTGTAAAATGCAAAATACTTTCTAAATTCAGGAGTAGTGTAGATTGACCATTGAACTTTAAAAGCACAACTTTTGATTCCTAGAGTTATAAACAATTAGCAAATAAGTCTTTTTTTTTTTTGATAAAAAAGTATAAAAAAATTTATTGTTCTAGATGTACTTTTTTATATTTTGTATGAAAAATTTTCCGACATGTACAAACAAAGACAGGAAAAAAAAAAAAGGAGATAGGCTGAACTTATGTGCTAATTATTTATAGTTTTAGATGTCAAAAGTCACTTTTAAAGTTTAGGGAACAATGTGCACCACTCTAAAGTTTAAGGAGTATTTTATATTTTTCCCTATACTTAAAGTTATTGTAAAAGGACTAGAAATAACAAACTTAACAAAACTTTTAACTAATGTTTAGAAGAGAGAAATAATATACATTGGGATAACAGTTTCAAGGGTGTGTTGTAACTTGCCTCCGATTATTGACGATATGGATAGCAATTTTGTGTGCTTTAAAATCAAGCATAAAAAATCTAATATATTAGCTATTAAGTAGTTGAAGACAGAACATACTTGATCTAAACTGAAACTTTGATATAATATGGTTTATTTACAGTTCAGTTTTGGGTTTGAAAATTTTTCAGTTTAGTTTGATTTGAAAGTTCCTTAAAATCAAATCAAAACCAATTAAATTGTATCTATCCCCACCAATTTCACAAAAATAAACTGGCATGTCCTAACACATAAACCAAGTCTATCTAAACAAGATCATATTAATCATTTTATCTGTAATAAAACTAATTTCTCTATTCGAAAGAGAATGTCATGGGAGTGGGAAGCTAACGGTTGATGAGGCGATTGCATATGACCCATTATCTTAATTGTTCAAGTCCTTGGATTGGAATGGAACTTTATCGAAGGGGCAGCTGGGTAAAGAGGGTCGGGGAGGGAGCACGAGGTCCTTGATTTATTTTCCTATATATTAACCTAGAAAAAACTTCAAGTGGTATGGGGAAAAGTTTAGCCATAAAGTGAAACATGTTTTTAAGAGTTGCCTGTGGTTATGCCATGTCTCTTTAGCAATATGTCAATCATGTGTCTGTCTTCTTTTTCCCACCAACTCTAGCCAGCTTGGTTAGTATGTATACTAGGGATTGGGTTGACCTTTGCGGTCCTCCTAACAGCATCATGTGAAGAACTATATTATAATAATATGTCAGGGCTTGATAAAATTAGAAAATTCTATTCTAAAATGAGGCGCAAATTTTAATTAGTTGTGCTTCTGCACGTTACCAATTATATAAATTAATACATAACTAGACAATAGAACCGAATTAATTAAAAAGATAAATAATAAAAACAAAAGGAATATTGAAAGCACTAGAATTTGAATCCTAGCATATTAATTGAAATGCGATATGTTTAATCTAATTCTAGTCTCATGAAAAATACATATTCAAATGAAAAAAATATATTTAAATTTTTTTTTATTTGTAAAAACGATTTGATTTGATTTGAACCAATCCCGAACCACAAACCAAATCATTTTGAAATAGACCAAAATTTTGAACCAATCCAATATAGGTGTCATTCATGATTTGATCAATTTTTTTACATAACCCTGATACACATAAAAACTACATGACCTAACACATAATGAAACCTATGAAAACATCATATTACCTATGTTATCTATAATGCAACTAAGCTCTCTCTTTGAAAAAGAATGTCTCTGAAGTGGAAGGCTAACGTAGATGAGGCAATGTATAGGACTCAATGAGCATCATCATTAATTGCTCAATTCTTTTAACTGGAAAGAGAGAGCTATCTATGCAACAGCTGAATGAAAAGAATCGAGAACATATTGATTCGCTGACCTGTATTTAACCTTAAAAACTTCAGCTGGCCGGAGGAAAACGTTTTCCCATGTTGTGGCACATATTTTTCCAATAATCGAGTGTGGGACATTCTCATGTTTTTGTTAACGACCCATAACGACAAGAGTGTCATATTTTTCCAGCAATCGACCATTCACGTGTCTATTTTTTTCTGGCCAACTTTGTGAATTAGCTTGATTCCAAATGTTAGGCATCTAAGTTCAAAGAAAAAATCCAACCCAAAAGACTAGCTTATTAAGTGGGAGAACCCCTCAAGCTTTAGTACCATTCTCCAATAGCTTGAGGAATCAATATGGAATCATAACATTACCTACTCCTTGAGAAGCCGATGCCCTCTGTGGCTCACTCTAGGCAGCCCACTCTAGACAGCTCCCACTCTAATCTTCCTTACTAGGTAGTCCTTTCTTAGATCCCTTCTTCCTGGATCACCCCTTCTACTGGCACCAATACTCTCAACAAGAGCACAAAATATTAGATACCTAAACCCAAAGGGAGAGTCCAACCTAAAAGACTAGCTATTAGGTGGAAGAACCTGTCAAATTTAAGTATCATTCCCCAATTGCTTGAGGAACCAATATGGGATCGTAACAAAAAGGCAAAGGATGATGCTGAATTTTGAACTCTTCTAAATGCTGCCTTTTAAGTCATTTAAATTCCTGTGGCACTAGAGCTGCAAATAAGTCAAGCTGCTCATGAGTTATTCAAGCTCGGTTTACTTTAGGCTTGGCTTGGCTCAAGCTTAATTAGTAAATGAGCCAAGGTAGAGCATAAAGTAAAACTCATTTGTCTAAACAATATGAGCTCGAGCTTTTAGTTAGGCTCCTGAGTAGGCTCGTTAATAAACTTCTTAGCAAATTTATTAATTTTTTATGTATAACTACATCATTAAAATAACAAAAACTATTTTCTGTCTAATATTTATGTATACATATTTGTAGAAACACATATATTATATTTTAAATTAAAAAAATGAAAAACAAACTATCTAAACGAGTTGAGCTCAAATTTAAATTTTAGGCTTGATAAAAGCTCAGCAGGCTCAATAAAATGCTTGACTCAGCTCGAGCTTATTTTATAAACAAGCTAAGCTCGAACTCAAACTAAAGCTCGTTTCTCGTTTAACTAAATGAGCCGAGCTTAAACCTAAATTTCAGGCTTAATAAATTTTAAATAAGTCAAGTTTGAGCCTTTAAAAGCTTAACATGACATAGCTCATCTGCAGCCCTATGTGGCACCTAAATAGAGATATAAGAAGGAAAGTTCATTTGTGTCTTATTGTAAAAAATTTTGTGTGGAAAGGTTTTACGTCAGGGCAAACCACAACTATATTTTGGGTTGATGTTGCAAACGTTATTTGAACATTAATAAAACATATAATTAAGAATTAAAATAATTAATCAATTTAGTATCTGTAGAAACTTTTCCATATTTATCAATAGTACCTCCATCAAGTTAGATTATATCGTCATCCAATATAATATTTTTAATCAATATGATGGAAGTATTGTTAGTACATATGAAAAGTTTTTTTAAATATTAAATTGATCAATTTCACAATTCAAATACAAAATTGATTAATTTTAAAGTTTAAGAATCTAATTACATATTTTTTCAAAGTTCAATTACCATTTGCGACATCTACCCTTTTATTTTTTTTTAAAGAAGACCATTGTTAAGGTGTAGATGGAGATTGCAGAATGTATTTTCATCGGCTACATTACTTGAAATTATGCATTTCACTTTCTGACTGTAGTCGAAGCCCCAAAATTATATATTACTATTATTAGGGTTTTCTAGAGATAGTATTTTGAGAGTTTTACCGATAATTGAAAGAAATAATACATATTTTCAAAGGTTATAACCATGTAAAGACACATTACTGAGAGTTTGTAAATTCTGTTTGGACTTGACGTAATAATGTTTTTTTTTTTTTTTGGTGACGCATGCACATAGTTTTTGTGACTCATGCAATTATCCCAATTTCTTGTGCATGCATATCTATGTAGATCATATTTTATTCAAATGAAGTTGTATTGGTCTTGCAACAAGCTCAGTGACAACGTTAGCTAGCCGGCTTGGTTGTTTGCTTATGCTGGGCTTTGAGTATCTATTCCTGTCAGCATTGTCACCGGATAATATATATTTGGGGAAAATGTAAGTTGCTCACTTCAGTGCATAGATGTACCCCAAACTCACAAAGAATTTATTATTAATATCTTAAACTTTCAAAATGTAAACAATCCAAGATTGCAAATCAGCACTAGATTTTGAATTGATATGAATATACCTGTGTATTTTTATAGTTGACAATTTGTCTGAACCAATATGAAAATTTAAGGGATTATTTACGATTTTCATGTATATAATTTGACTTATAGCCATACATTCCACAGCTATTCATGAATCATGTTTCATCCATTTAGATTAGAGCTCCTAAAAATTTCCATAGCGAAATGTAATTCCTTCTGTGCTCACTCTAGTGTCCACACTGGTTTTTGCATGATACATTAGTAAATGTTTGACCCTGTTGTGGAAGAACTTACAGTTGCTCATGAATCCGGAATGATGAACTAAATGGCTGAGTTTTTATCAATTATTTAATTAATTATCTGAAGTATAAAATTGCTAATTTCAATATTGGATTGCAAATGACTTTTTTTTAGTCAATTATGGATCAGCATATGTTCTAAATGATAATTTTCCAGATATTCTATTAAGGATACATAACGGATGTTCTAAATGATAATTTTCTAGGTATTCTATTAACGATACATAGAAGTAGTGAAAATGGTATCTCACTTGATGAAGTGGACACAAGTGTTAGTTCATAGTTTCCAAAATATTATACATTTTAAATGAGATATCTTTATTAAAACATTTATTTGTTTGAAACAGGGGGCTATTTATTATTGGTAAGAAAACTGACTTGGACAGACATTTTAATATGGATATTGTAAATGTTTGAAAAAAGTTAATCGGACACCAAAATTAATAATTTGAAAATACATGTAATCAATGAAATAATTTATTGAAATTTAAGAATTTAATACCAAATGGCATATTATCCCTTTATGTTATCTTTGGGACATTGAAATGGATCCGGGATGGAATCACAATTCCGGGTTCAATTCCATTCCTTATGTTTGGATGCATTTTTAGAAGCTGAAACTACAATTCCTTAAAATCAATGATTTCGACTTCAAAGAGGAATTCGATTTCGCCATTTTAAAGGCGGAATCGCAATTCCATTCCAACTTCATTAATTATGCAAAATGTAATTATCCTTTTATCTTACCACATATTTGTATTTGCATTTGCATTTATTACTAAGAACAAGTTTGACTGATATACTTTATAGACATTCCATTTAATTCTATTCTATGTAACCATCCAAACATAAGAATGGATTAGTATATCCATAAGATTTAGTAATCAATAGTTATCACCAGAAATCCCCATGGGTTTGGTCGAAACTGGGACCAATGAGAACCCGACCTAATGGGTCACCACCCAAACATGCCTCAATAGACTGAGCCTAACTCATGGGTAGACCTTTGCGAGTCCAAGGATCTTAGCTTATGATATATGAAAAATGCCCTGCCAAAAATTGAATGTAACTAATCTGATCCATTTTGGTGGAAGAGTAGTCTTCATATCACTAGAGATTTCAAATTAGTTATGAGTTGTTATGATAGCCAGAATTATTGCTTCTCTTATGCTGTAGGGCAAATATGTGCTTCAGCTACAACTACAAGTGTCTGAATTCGCCTCAATATGCATATGCATTTATATGTTGTATATAGGAATTTAATAAACTAGCGCAAAGTCAAATGTATATATTTTTAGTTTGTATAGTCGTATGCAGCTCGATAATTCCTTCGATCTAGAAACAAGTTAGTAGTTTATTTACTAAAATTATGTTAACAAATCAATTAATTGAATTATAACATTAATATGAAATAATAGGATAATTAATTGGTTATTTTGTTTATTTCTAAATAGGAAAGTTTTGTTTAACCAAAACAATTCAAGGTTATGAAGCCCAATACTTTGTCCTAGTACTTTGGTCCTAGAACTTCTAGGTAAATGTAGGCATGGGTTGGATTTTGGCTCAAAATCAATCTAAAACCAATTTAGTAGGTTGAGAACCGGAGTTGATCCGGTAGTTTGTCTTTTGAACTGGTTAGGAATTAGTGGTTCTATGGTTTCTTAGTGGATCAACTTGTAACTTGTAAGTGCATCCACATCTCATAATTCCTTTATAGGGTTCTTAAGTTGTTATATCGGCAGTTTAAAGAATTCTTCATATGAGTTTATTCACTCTTTTTTTTTTATATTAATATGGGTTCTATTTACTTTCATATAATACACTTACTTTTATAAAAAAATTAATAATATAATATTATTGTAAAAAATCTAAAACAAGGAAACAAGAAATTAAAAAAAAAAACACATAATACAACAACACAACCTATACACATCCATCTAGTCACTCTCTTACACATCAAATCACTACAGCACACATTCAAAACACATTTGAAAAAAAAAAAAAAAAAAAAGAGCACACACACACTAACACAAGTACTGCTACACAATACGCAGAATCTCCTACGGATGCAAGTGGGGCGGATCGTTATAGGGTACCGACCGTCCAACCCTCTAAATACCTTATAGGGTTTTGGGATTAAAAAAAAAAACCGATAAATTATTGGGTCGGGTTTTTGGTTTATTATGTAACCCGTTGGAAAAACCCGACCCGACATAAATTTTAAATATTAAAAAATTAAAAATATTAAGTTATTAAAGCAAGGATCCCATTTATATTATATGTATGTGAAACTAAGTAGAAATGAAGTGTTTGCATCATTTTATATGATATTATTGTTTAAAATTCATTCTTTCAATAAAAATTTTTGTATCATTAATAACTTAAAACAAAATTCTTTCTTTTGCTTTTTTTTTAAATAAAAAAAATTAAAAATCTTGGAATCGGGTCGGGTTGGGTTATGAGTTCCTTAAATCCTAGCAGGTCTGGTTTTGGGAATGACAAAAAAAAGCTCGATAGGATTTTTCTCGAGTTCTGAGACACCCATTAAGGACTCGGTTCGGGTTTCAAAAAAGTAAAAAACCCATCCCGAACCCACCCCTATTGCATCCCTAGAACCTCCCCCCATATGGACAAGCATAACGAAACACTCTGCACCGTATACACATTATTGTACCAACAAAAACACATCGACATCGACAAACAAATAAATAAAGGTTGTGCTATTCGTCGCGAACTCACTTGGCAGTGGACTTTCTTCCATATCCAGTCAAATTTTAATTCAGCCACTTACTTGAGCATCCGTGTAATAAAGACGATTGATGTCAAAGTTCAAGAAGTGACAGAACTTGAGATAAATTAAGTAACAGAAAGTTTATTGCCATTTGAGGGCGCTGATGGCAAAAAAAAATTGAAGGCCCTGGGAAAATTCACATATCCAAAACAAATGATTGGGCTCAAATTGCTAATATATATATATATATATATATTTTTTTTTTTTTTTTTTGAAGTAGAATTTTTCCATACGTTTTTTTTTTTCCCCCAAAATTGTACTTCATGATGTTGGCACTCAAATGAACGAAATATTTAAGGAATTGCCCTCATCTTCCTTAAATTTCTAAACTTTAAAGCCTTTTTCATTCCAATTACTTACTTCACAAAGTTAGAAAAAAGGAATGATTATCGTAATCTAACACATAGGAATAGCGCTGCATAAATAGATACGAAAGAGTGACTGTCAAAATTCTGATTTTATCCATGCCATTAGAATTTTTAGCACTAAAAAAAAGACATAAAAAATTATTGTAAAAATTGCTAATTGTTTATTATTGACTTCTTAGCTAATGTAAACAATACGCCTTTAAATAAGCTTACACAAGAGATAAAGTTTATCCTAATATCTCAATAAGAAGGATAAAAAAACAATTTCACATAACGACTAAATAAAAATAAAAACATAGATTACTCCAACTCAAATCACAACATACTTCCTAAATATATGAAATAACTGATAAAGATAGACCCACTACTTTTGAATCATATCTACTTATTGTTGAATCATTCTCCAACTACCCCTAGATTCAAAATTATAAAAAATTCAAATTTCATGGTTAAAAGTACTTCTCTCCATTTTTCTTAATTATGTGAAGGACTTCTAAAACTAAATACACTTTATCACCAATTCTAATCTTGTTGGTGTACTTTATCACCAACTTTTAAGCAAGTCTCTCCAAAACATTTTTCTTGGTGCACTTCTCACCATCCATCTAAAAAGGAGATTCTTGTACAACTAGTGTCATATTTGTACATTCTTCTTCATTTTGCATTATGCAGTTTTTTTCTACAAATGCTCAATCTCTTTTTCATTAAAAAAGAGATACAAATATGGCCTCACAGTTCACGAAGATCCAGCCTATGATGGTAGCTTATGATGCAAAGGTCCAAAGTCTATATATAATGAAGATAAACCTAGCGAGTGGGCAATTTACAAAAAGGCCAAGCCATGATAATGATGAAGTCTTGTGACCTAAGACCTGAAGCCTAAAAAAAATAAATAAAGAAAGGTTCGGTGAAAAAAACCCATGTGATATGTTGAAGAACCATGGCCTCTACGACTTAAGGGAGCACAAGCCTTTGAGTAATGAAGATGATGGGCCTGCTGTGTGTAAAGTTCTACTTGAAATACAAGCCTAGGTTCATGAATTGAAAGCAAGTCACAACTGAATTAAGTTAGTTAGACTTGAGGGTGAGTGTTGGAAGATGAAGAAGAAGGAATAGGGAAAAAAATCCCAAATGGGCTGGTTGAGAAAAATGAAATGGTCATACAATGAAAAAAGTGTCGGCCAAAAAATACATATATATAATGAAAGAAGTGTTTAAATAAAGTTGTCTTAAGGCATTTTGATAAAAAAAAAAAAAAAGAAAAAAAAAAACTCTTTAGATTATTAAGGCCCACTCTTTAGACACTATATAAAGACATGCCCAAGCATTGTTGTGAAGACCCACTCTTCTATTGAAGACTTGGACCAAATCAACTATAATAAAGAGTTTTCAACAAACACAACTCTGCAAATTTACAATTTTATGTGATATTTTCTACTTAAAATTCATATAAAATCATTTTGGTGCATAATCATGGAAGACGGAGACAAAAGACCGATTGCCAAAATCCTAATTTATCCATACAACTCTAAATTTTACAGTTTTATGCAATATTTTCTAGTTAAAATTCCTATATATTCTTTTTCGTGCATCATCATGGAAGATAGAGGCCAAAAAGTAATTATCAAAATCCTAATTTAATCCATACAACTCCACAACTTTACAATTTTATGCGATATTTTCTAGTTAAAATTCATATAAAATGTTTTTCGTGCGTAATCGTGGTAGATACTGCCGTGAGAACATCACAATTGATATTATTACAAATTTACCACTGATCCTCTGATTCTACTTGCTGTATGACTTTGGGCCTAATAGCTAGTTTTTACATGATCATTGCACCATTTTTGGCCCTTTTTTTTTTTTTTCTTTTTCTTTCCTTCTTAAATCAGAATTACACTCTTTCGTTTCCTTACCCTTTTTTAAGCTCCTTCTACCTCTCGACTTTAAATTTAAGTTATCTCCTGTCAATCTTGTTTAGCTTCTGGCTGAAAGACTAAACCACGATTGGAGAACTCAAAACCGTTGCAGCACCACAATCCCTGTTTGATTATTGTATTAAACTTATATTCTAACTAAAACTTATGATGAATATCTTTATTTTCATCATGTATATTAAGTTTTTTTTAATTATTATAAGTATTTTATAATTTTAAAAAACTAGTTTACATGGGCTGTAGAAACCAACGCTTTTATATTTTGATTTCATAATTGGATTTCGAAAGGCTTCTACTGATAATAGGTAGAATCCCAGGTTTCATAACCATGAACTAATACGAGTTATAAAACTACTCATAAAACTTTTTAATAAGCATAATATGTTGACGATAGTAAATATTTTTGCATTGAAAAAGTGGACCGTGTTTTTCGTATTGAAATGTAAATGATGACCAAGTTCCTTTAGGCTTTAATAAGATAATCCGAGGTACTTGGTTTATTATTTTTCATATCTTATGCAGTAAGTATCCGTATCATTCGGGCAGTCGTGAGTACCGTGGGAAGTGATGAAAATGTAGGAAAGAGCAAGAAAAATTAAGGGAGAAAAAGTCAGAATGGCCAGGTATCAGTCATGAAACTGACTCATAACTATCAGAACCGGCGGTTCTGTAGATTTGGTTCAAAGTCCTTCCTAAGTAGGTAATTCGACATACCATAATCGATATACATCTAGCTCTATCTTACTTCTTCTTTTTTATCGTTTTGATATCTTAATTTTTTTAAATATATGTTTATAGATACAGATGAAAAACAAACATTTTCACTCATAAGCAAATCAAATACTTAGGTAAAATATAGATAAAAATCAAACAATCCAAATAATTAATGTAATTTCTAAAAAAAAAATACACTCGAGCATTTTTTTATATTTTTGCTTTTTTTTTTCTTGTATATTTAATCGATGCAAGAAATTATTAATTTTTTCTTATATATATATATATATATATTAACAATTGCAAAAGGCTCTACACGTCTTTGTTGAAGAAAATCTATATATCATCCATGTATGTGATTTATGCAGCTTATTATATAATATAATGATCCTCCTTTTCTCTCTTTCTTTTTTCCCCCCTTAAAGTTTTCAAAATTCCGCTATTTTTATGTCTCTTAACACAAGTTATTATTTATTTAGCATGTGACCCATAATTTGGGATCAATTTTCGGAGAGTGTACCTGTTCTGATAGGCGATAGATCTTAGTAATCACGCTTATTATCTATATTTTGATTATGAATATGTCATCCACTACATTTTATTATTATCTGATGGACAATTATAATACTAACCATATAATATAAATATATATACACATATACTTTACAATGTAAAAATATTGTATTTGATCTTTCAGGAGCGTCCTAATATTAATGAAACGATCTATGACTCCAAACACAAAAAATACCTTTACTTAAATCGATTCATGACCACCGAAAGTCGTTGGCCGAAGCATTACTAACTGAGTCAACCTCAGCTAGCAGACGAAAGCTTTATTAAACAATGATTTGAAGCTGATCCGACATGATGATGAGCCACGATAGGGCCGGAAAACTGCCCAAACTACCTGGGAAATTTATCATGATTTCCATGTATGATAAAAGTTGAAAAGGTGGAGGCAGCCACCTTGAAGTAACAAGAACAAGTTTCTTAATAACTTCTTTAACGTCAATGAAACCTTAATTAGATACAAGGATAATGAAAAACAAATTTCATTACATGACTTCTCTTCTCATGCATGCTTCGTAGCATCAGAGTTAAAATACATCTCATAAAAGAAGGGAAAAAAAAATAAATGATAAAACCCTTGCATTTAACAGCATGTGAGCAGATTTGAGATTTAAAAAAAAAAAATAACGGTTGATTTTTTTTTTTTTTTCAATGACCACGTCCACGGCGGCTGGGACCCGAGTAGGCTTGGCTCATCAAGGGCTCTTCTAATATTGTTGAAGGAAGCAATTCACCCTTTAGAGTCTTGCGCAATTAACACTAGTTAATTGCGATACCAAAATGAGAAGAAGAAAGAAGAAGATTGTGTTTAAAAGCATCCTAAAACTTTGAGAACCCATTATGCCAATATAGAATTTTAAGGGGTTTTTTTTAAGTTCAAGAATGGCTGTGGTATGTGCCTTTTGAGGTTATATTAAGATGAAACTGAGGCTTATGAACTTGTTATATGTAAAATGTAGTTAGTTGTTATTAACGTGGTGCTACATATAAAGAGAGCAAGGAGCACGAACATGAGAAATATGGGGGGCAGTGATCGCATGTTTCTTTGACTTTAGTAATTGTTTGGGCACACTGCAACATAGATGGGGGAATCAAAGTACATCTGCTTGACCTTATGTTTTGAAACGTTGAAAAATGCTAATTAGATATTTGACTAATTAATACGGAAAGAACTACCCATACGATTTCAGATATATATGGCTGGCTTTGGTGATTGTCAAGTGGCACGACTGCATATTTCTTGATTTGCAATTAGGTTGCCTTTATTATGTAAATAAAAAGATATATTAGAAGCTAAACGACCTACTTACACAGTTAAACAACAAGAATTAAATTTGCTTTTACAAGTTTCTTATGTCCTTGCATTTGTTAGTTTATTTCAAAGTATACGATAATAAATCGATGGAATTCTGATAATGGTTAAGACAATGATTTGAATGATCGAATCAATCTTTATATGAAGGGATGAGGGAAGTTTTTTCAATATGTAAATTTCATTTTTGTTTTTTTCGGTGGATTAAAAGGCCATTACAACACGATCACATAGAGCCATTACATTACAATGCAATAATACGGAGAATCGAGCTCAGTACCTTAAAAATGAGACCTAAACCGATTACTAGGTCACAAAATCATTCATATGTAATTATTTATTTACATATAACCAATATTAATGGCTGATCTAAGGAATAAAAGTTAAGTTAATAAATATAGTTTTCCCTATAATCATTCAGAAAGAAAGGTCGTCAAAATAAATTTCATACTTTAATACAAAAAGATGAAAAAATCTATATATATAATTTTTTAATAAGCATTGTTAATATTTTCTAATTATACTTACAAAATGTTAGTGTCAAAAGAAAAATTGAAATAGTCTCCCATCTAAGTACGTAAGGTCGGTATTTGCTCATCTTGCACTCTTTCCATGTGGATGTGCCAGCAACATTTTTAATTTAAACAAATGAAAAAGGCATTGTTAACATTCCTCTTAAATTCTAAATATGCTGGTTCCTTTTCTCACAGAAAGTCTTATTAGAAAAATCTCCCGCCATTTAGAAAATGGTGGGCAGGTTGACATCGCACATGCACCCCCACTTGGTTTTGACTTTTTCTTTAAAATATACCTAGTGGCTAGGGGTGAACGAGGTGATGGATATCAATGGATTTGGTGACAAGTTGCACCATTTGACCGCTCGTTTGCCCCAGCGCAGCTACAAGAGAGGAAGAGTATGGTATAAGAGACTCATTATAGTTGATGGAAATTTTAAGAGAGATAAATTATATAACAATTGTTTGTACAATAAAGTGGATTATTTACTGGATTATCTAGATATATAAAATGGAACCCACAAATATTTTTAAAAAATAAACAAGTAACTAGAGATAAAGTAAATAATTATTTAGATACTGACATAATACTTTAAGTAACTCCTTAAGCAACCTATGGATAAAGATGTTTTAATAAAATTCTTGTTTTTATGAATTTAAGTTTTTCGTTTTTTTTTTCTTTTTTTAGTTCATTAAAGAACATTGGAATATAAGCACATATAGTACTAATAAAAGAGAGTATAACATGTGTTCATCAATCATAAAAAAATTATTTAAATATCAATCATATAATATTAATTATATATATAATAACATAAAATCCCTCTTACATAGGCATTTCATCAAATTTATTAAGTTTTTACTTACATACATTGAGACTTACAAACTTCAAATTGGTTCGCAATGATTAATTTAACAAAATGATAACATTAAATATTTTGTTAAAAATAAAATAACATTAAATATATTTAACAATATAATATAATATAATTAATTAAAAATAAAAAAATTAAAATAAGAAAAGTGGTGCGAGAAAATTTGAGTCTATCTTAGCCAAGCCTACAAGTCCAAGGTGAAATGGAAGCTAATATTTGCCCAAAATGAATAGATTCTTTAACATATTCAATGAAAGTGATCCTATTTTTATAAGATTTTAAAAATGGTTAATGACTCAAATCAAAGAAAAATTTAACCAAAGCCGTTTATGCATTGATCAAATCAAGTACTAAAGACTTAAATAACTTATTTGAAAGACTAAATTCACATGTGGTAAATAGCTAATGGAGTTATTATTATAGTACTATTAAGTGCATTTTAAAATGAAAATCTGTCTGAATTATCATCCCTAAAGGCTAAAGCATTAGTCAAAATTTAACCACAAAGCACTTTTCGGTTTGACCAATACAAGTGCAAAGACTGAAATAACTTATTTAAAAGAAAGATTTAAATAATTTATTTAAAACATAGACTAAGTTCACATCTGGTAAATAGTTATTCGAGTTATTAACTATAGTATTAAATCACATTATAAAATACAAATAATAATCATGTATGAATTGTTATTTAATAATTTATTCATTATTTTCTCATGAAACATACTAACCTGAAATGATGGAATCCAATTGAGACCACAAAATAAATTTATGTTTGTTTCTAAACAAAATATTAGATATTTTACTATTACAATAAAAACATAATAGATACTTTATATAATTCTTTGTTTTTTTCTAGTATCAACTGAACAATATAATAAATGGGTAAATTATACAATAAGATATCAATATTTGAAGTAAGTTCATTTGATTTATCAATATTTTGAATAATCAAAAGAGTAATTAACATTTCGCAAAGTGAGTAAGATAAAATATTAATATTTCGCAAAATTTATTTAAGATATCAATGTTGAAACAGTTTCAATTGATATGACTTAATTTTCCTCAACAGTCAATTATAAATATCTTATTTGACTTATTTTGTGAAATATTAATTACTTTTTTTTCAACTATTTAAAATTTTAATACATTAAATGAATTAACCATTAAATGTTGATTTCTCTTATAAATTATTTGAAACACTGATATCTTAATAACACAAGAAAAGCCAATGTTGAATTAGTAGTGGAAGAAAAAAACCTAAATGATGGTAATGCATCTTCACATCGTTGTCTACAAAGAATAAGCATGTTTGACGATTAAACAACATCATTTGAAAGTAGTATAGGGATATTGGTGTTTGGTGACCGCATTCTGATTTAGATATACATGAATCGAAAGGCAACTAAAAAAATCCATTTAATTACTTTCTTAGAAGTCATCAAATCAACCAAATTGACCGAGCATAAAAGTTTTGCCTGTATGACGATATAAGTAATTTGAGCTTCAGCCTTCAAGCCAAATTAAAAAGGCTTGCCAGTCAATCCAGGCTAGAGGTGGAAGATGGTTTACGGTAACTACTCTATGAAAGTTCCTCGTAATTATGATGGACATATAATTTTCTTAGGACCTCCGTCTTTAAAGGACAAAGAAGAAAAGATTAATCAAATATTATAAACCACATCTATATATTGGTAATGTTTGGGGTATAAATGCCCGCCTATTTACAAGCAAGTCCAATATTTTAACTTGAAATTAATAGAACTAATCTCAAGTTACTCAAAAAATCAATTGAGTGGAGTTCAAACCTTATGATATTTTAGCTCAACTGATTCGGAGGTCTAATTGAGCTTCACTTGAATATAATTATTAATCGAGCTGAACCTAAGATTGATGTTTATTATATTTTGAATAGAAAAAACATTATTGGATAAGTTGAGCTTAATTGATCCAAGCTCAAATTTATTGAGTCTGATTTCGAGTTGAGCTTAAATTCTAAAGTCTAAGCTAAATCAAATTTGAGTTGAACTTGAGCTTCAAAATTGTGAATCAAGCCAAACTGAATATTATGTTGCTTAACTAGGTTCTTTTATAATCTTAACTATTAATCCGCTTATCTATAATAATAATTTTATTATAATCTTATTCTTTATAAAAAGTTATTACATCCGTTATATGCACATAAGAGCAAATCTACAATGAACATTTATTATGAAGAATGTAGAATAGCAATTTTCCACTTATAGGAAATGAAAGGACGGAGCTGGGGTTTCTTGACCATCAAGTCAAGTTCAAATATGTGTACTTGCGCGCCATTGAAACTTCAGAAACGTGGTTGCCTTTTCACTCTGTGGCTCTTTCCACAGTATTGAATTCCACAAGCACCATTCATATTCAAATCTTTGACACGGCAGAGAAGAAAATATGAGCATCCTTTTTACTAAAAAGGCATTTCAAGAACTTTGAATAATAATAATAATAATAATAATAATAATAATACACGTAAGAGATAGTCCCACACTGTGATATTGTATAATAGAGGCACTAAACTGCGTACCTCAAACATAAACATGCAAGGAAAGGCATTGTATATATCTATGCCTAGAAAAATATCTAAAAGTGCTTCTATTGCCGTTTATCTTCAAGTATAGAAGGAACTTTATGTCATTCTTTATAAAGGGTATAATCAATCATTAAAAGCATAATAACTCTTTTTTAAGACTCTTAACAAGTGTTCCAAAACACCTATTAATGAGACTTAATTTCTATATCATTAAAATAATTACTATAATGTAACATAATCTTAGAAAGAAAAAATTGGGTAGACAACATTCCATATGCCTTTATTTATTTATGGGTTAATTACAAAAGTATGACTTCTATTTTGATTGATTTGCAAACGCATGACCCGTGTTATTTTTTTGACAAATAAGTGATCCAAAATTCATATAAAAGTGTCAATATTATTTAATAATTTTAAAATGATACATGTCGGTATTTTGTTGATTATAAAAAATTAATTTTGTATTTTTTCAATTTTCTCATTTTTAAAAATTAATTTTAAAAATTTTTTTAATCTAGTTTTATTTGGTAATATTTTGTGAAATTAATTTTTTATACCAATAAGACTTTAACACATATCTCTTTAATAGTAACTAATTATAATAAAACTTTTATATGAAACTCAACAACTTTAATGTATGTGCTAACTTACCTTCTTAATTGTCTAATTTTTCTAGTTTTTTATTAGCCACTTAACATTAGCACTTTCCCATTCATTGGAGTATCAACTTAGTTAATAGCTAAGGTAGTATTAATTAATATAAAAACTTGATTAGGTACTAATTTGACTATATTTTAGTGTAGATAATTAATTTTGTGTAGCTACCAAACTTGACATTAACCCTTATTTATAAATCAAGATGGGCCAATTGGGGACTAGTTTCATAAAACTCTATGATGTTTTATTAATATGTTTGATATTTCAAAAACCCATCCCTTATCTTATTAATTTTACCAAAAACACGTCTATGGTTCAATAAAGGATCGACAATCAACCCTTTAGTATAAACATCCCTATAGGACAGGTCAAGACCCAGCTTAGATCCGTTGGGTTTGGGGCTTAAATTTTAGTTATTAGAACTGCACCAGCCATAGGCAAGATGGGACTTAAACCATTGACCCATCGAGTCCAATCCGAGTCCGCCTCGACCAATTTTATTTATAACAAATAAATTAATATACAAAGTTGTTTTATTTAAATTAAAAATTAAAAATTATAGTGAAAATTGGACCTAAAAATTTATAATATTTTACCCATTTTCACATAAAAATACTAAGGATGTGAATTTATTTATATATAAGCACATCCCATTTGAGTTGAAATACTAGCTATTGACACAGAATGTAGCCACTGGTCCACTCGATCTAGTTGGGCTTCAACGCCCAATGGCGCTAACGGGCCCAAAGGGAGCCTACTACTAATGATGCCCCGACCTCCCAAAATAGCAAGAAAACCCAAGGTCCTATTGGGAGAGACAACACAAGGTCTCCCCAGGAGTCCTCATCTCAGAGAGGCGGGCCAAGAAGTGATTTAGATCTTACGGCCCCATAATCTCCAGTCAAAACAACTGCTCTAGTCACACCCCTTGACCAGGTGGGACACAATCAGCTTGGCCACACTTTAAGAAGCACAACTTCCCAGTTCAGGTATCCGTGTCATCTCGGTAATCGGTCAGGTGCCGAGAAGAAGCCTACCTTAGTATGACCCTAAACATTATAATTACCCCATTTACCTTGGTGGAAAGGGGAGGAAGGTCTTTCTTATCTTATCATAGGCACATTACTCTTACCCATTGACTAACTTGAACATTGGAGTGATCGCGTTGGGCAATGCCCCAACACCCCTCTAATCACTTTTTCTATTTGCAGGAGCCATCTATTCTGGCAAAGTTAGCTCGTGCAACACTAGCCATGTGGGACTATAGAAATACTAAAAGAGGTTAGGAAGAAAAGAAGTCCACATTGTTTAAGTGGAATTTTCTCTTAGTGAAACTTTATATAAAGCAATCAGATATGTTTTTCCTATTGTATTTATTTTGTATGTTGCTATTAAGAATGCATTAAATGTTGTGAATAATCACGTAGAAAAGAGTAAACATTAAATGTTTTTTATTTTAATTTAATTCTTCTATTATTTTATATTTTATACTTGTTGTTATCTCTTATTTTTATAATAAAATATTTTTATATGATTACAACATTATATATTTCTTTTATTTGACCCATGAGGAATGGATCCATAAGTTCGGGCGATCAAACTAACTAAAACCCTTAAACCCATAAGGATCCAGCAATAGATTGGATCCGATTCACTGGGGCTGGATTTATGTTGGTGACCCATCTAACTAGGTCCTCATAGGTCCTAGTTCGAACCTTAGCCCATGGGGATGTCTATTCCTATAAATTACTAAAATTGATAGAAGAATGAAAGCATCACAAGGACTTAGTTCAAAAAAGAATTGATAGCCCTACATTTGCAACTAGCAATATAATGCAGGGATAAAATAGGCCTTTTAGGTTTGTTAAAGTTACATACTCTACACTCCTTCAGTCTTATACACTTTAAATACTTAATCATCTTGCCATGATGTGCTAAACTTGTACTTTATGTATGAATTAAAGCTTGTACAGGGTATCAAAGCAAAACACTAATTAATATATTATTCAACCAAACCTTGAATGGCGCCTTGCTACCACCTCTACCTAAACCTTGGCGCTAGGTCGAATCAGCTCAGATGTGCCAATTCACAAGTCATGATCATAGTAACTTAGAACCAACTTACCAATGCCCGAGTCAAGCCCCACCAACTGACTGATTCATGGCTCGTTGAACCAGCCATATTAATTAATAAAAAATTAAAAAAATATTTACAATTAAAAAATACAAATTTTCAATTTAAAACAATGGTAAATTGCACGGACCTTTTTAAAATCTTTTAAAATTACATGGACCTCTAGATTTTTCAAAAGTCAATACTTACACTCCCTGAAAACAAGTAAATTGCATGAATCTCTCTTAAAAACATTGAAAATTACATGGACCCTCAATGTTTTCAAAAATTAATACTCACATCCCTAAAACTAACGTGATGATAATATGCAAATTTTGCTTAGTTTTTGTTAATGTGTGTCATTACATATATGTTTAATAAAAATATTTTTTTAATATTTTAAATTTATTATAGTTTTTACATATCTAATTTTTTTAGAAAAAGAAAATAAGGTTAATTGTCATTTTTGTTCTAAAACTTGAGCATGAAATAAATATATTAGAAAAGCTTTTTATTATGTTAAAACACACCTAGTGACACTATTTTTTACTTAAAAAAAGGTTTTTTATTAGAATTGCATTTTAGATGCTAGGTTCGAAGGGTGAAAAAGAAATTAAAAAAATTTAATTCTTTAGTGTTTCAATTTTAAAATATTTTTTGAAATATTTATTAAATAAAGCATATATATGTAATGACGCATTAAAACTAAATAAACAAAATTTATATATTATTATCAAATCAGTTTTTTGGGATGCAAGTGTTGACTTTTAAAAAAATTAGGGATTCATATAATTTTCAAAGTTTTTAGGGAGGTTCATATAATTTACTAGTTTTTAGGAGTATAAGTGTTAGCTTTTGAAAAACTTGGAAGACCATACAATTTTGAAAGTTTTTAAGGAAGATTGGCGCAATTTAGCCTAAAACAAAATTAGGCCTAAGAATAATAGCCCTTAACTCATTTATTGGAAGAAGAGTTTAAGATGTATATTTATTTATACATGATCACATCCACAAGTAGTTACAAAATTAGTAATTTGGGACTTTAAAATACTCAAGAGAAACTCTCACAACAACAAGATAATTCTCACATTATTAAAAAACTTGAAATCACTTTTATTACAAATCTATAAAAGTTCAACTCGATATTATTTTTTCGTGTGTTGACAATAATGATGTGAACAAATATAAATTAGATTGTCTCATGGCTATCCAACTCCTCAATAAAAACCTATCATCATCTCCTTTTGCTAATCTTGTTTCTCTCTACAAGGCTAAACTAGAAGCCTTCACTGCTGCCAAAGTGTGCTACATTCCTCGGGAAGCTATCTGGGTTATAGATAGCATTGTTAAACACGGCCTAGATGTCCTCATTGATGGTCATTCCTCTGTTTCAGATATAAAGCTCTTATCTTTTTTATCCTCTCTTTGTTCTTCGGATCCATCTATTGGTACTAGGGGTTTTTCAAGGGCTCAGATGCCAGTTTTTCCCCCTTCTTTAATGTACTAATCCAATATGAACTTATCTTGTACTTATGTTTCTTAGCTAAATATATTTTATTCCACAAAAAAAATATACATATTTATTAACTATTCTATCAAAATTTACAAATTTTTTAATTATAAGTTTCCTACTTCTGATTAATATATATGAATTCAATCTTTTTTAATTAGTGAGATTCACATAATTTGGTTCTACTTTTTATTATTATTATTATTTTTTTTAATTATATGTATATTTTTTGAACATTTCAATTCCGCATCCCAGATTTATTTTTAAACTGATTAATTCAGTTCTTGAGCCAAAGCGACGAATACAAATAACCACCACTCCTACCTTGTCATGTACAGGCTCTACACATCTGCCAAGGGCAAAATCGAGACCCTATCCATGTATCAAGTCATTATGAATCATATGCCATACACAGTGCCTGCATCTCTAGAGAAGACTGGAGTTCGGAGCCATAATTTCAATGAACGCTGCATGTGGAGGTAGATGTAGGTCCTGACACCAGCCGTGTTTCCCCTCTATCAGTTTGTGAACTTATTAAGTATAGCAATTTTAAGTATGTAATCATTAAATCTAAATATTTAATTTCACTGAATTAGTGTAATTTATAGGCGTTTTATATTTTATGTCTTAAATATATTAAAAATTATGTACAGATGAAGTTAAATTGAATAAATTAACCTCCAACTAAATATACAATTGAGCCTAAGAAAAATATTCTTTTACCTGTTTTTAAAAGAATTGTTCATCGTGTGAATTTATTTATACACAAGATTAACTATTTATAGTTGTAAGATTAGTAATATGGGTCTACAAAACACAATACATAAATAACTTTCACAAATACAATAAGAAGTCCTACATTGTTAAAAACCAAGAAATCACTTTGATTAAAAGTTTCATTAAAATCAAATTAGACAACTAGTTAATTATATATATTACTTGTGTTGTTGTTAACAACAACAACACATTTAATATTGTGAATAATAAGAAGTTTTTTACTTTTCACATAGAAAATAGTTTTAAACATTTTTTTAGTTATATTATTTTGTTCATTGTTCTATTTTTTTTTTTTTTTCCTCCTTTTCTCTTAGAATTATTTTTTATATTGAATGACCCCGGCCGACCTAAAAACATTCATTTCCCCGTAGTTCTCATGAAAACAAAAGAAAGACCTTTGTTAAAACCACAAATACATATAGGTTGAAGTGGATTATACTGTTTTATATAGTGAAAATTCAAATAATAATTTTGAATTTTGATAGGCATGTAGCCAGATTAATGCTCACAAATGAGCAATCATACTTATGGTTTTGAATTAATTAATCTATGGATAAAAGAAAGATGGTATTAAACGTGTATGTTTTGATTCTATAGAATCAATTCTTTAATTTCAACATATAGATAAAATAATGTCACAATAATAATTCGAACTACGAATCAAACTAAACATAATCAATATGATTAAGTTTAATTCTTTTTTTCATTCAAAAAAATTAGGAATCAAACCATATTATTAAGTTCAAATTACAAACAAAAAACCAATCATAACATATGATTATGTTAAGTTCAAGGTCGGACTATGTAGAACTGATCTGCACCAGGCCCTAGTAAAAAATATTCTTAGAATTCAGGTACAACACATATGCTTCAAATAAGTGAAGAAACTTACTTTGACTGTTGGCATCAACCTAGCTCCAATCTTATAGTCATCAAATTATTTTAAGCCTTTATTTCCTTTGTCTTCCTCTTGGCTTATGTTCTAGTCTAAAACTTCTACACTTTGGGTTAATATCACAAATAATACCTAAACTTTATGAAATAATCTAATTTATTTAATGATTTAATTTTCATGTAAATATAATGTTAGTTCTAAATATTAAGTTTGAAGTAAATTTGATATGTGAAAATGAATGGTAGAAATAGATTTGATATACTATGTTTATTAATATAATTATTGATGTATGTGTATATGTGTGATGAGATTAATGCTATTGTTTTATGTATATTAATGTGTGTATAGTGTAATTAATGTTTGTGTCTCTTATGAATTAATATGTATGTGTTATGTTTAAAATTATCAAAACAACTTTTGAAATATCTAAAAATATGCTAACAGAATTTTACATTAAGTTAAGCCCATTTTTCAAGCTCAAATTAAGTTTAAATTAGCCTTAAATTAAGCCAAATTAAGTCTAACCCATATGTAACCCAATAGTCAAAGTTAGGATAAATATGAGCCCATAATTTAATTAAATAGACCCTCTTTTGGTAGCCAACAAAATCCATACGAACTTTCACTTTTATTTTCTTTCTTTTGTTCTTCTTTCTTCAAACCATAAGCTCTAAACCTTAGTAAAAACAAGCTCTTGGATTCAACAATTACTCCAAGTCAAAGCTTCTTCATGTAAGTTAATGCAAATTGTAAACTCTTTATTTGTTCTTTCTTGTGATATAGATATAGGATCCATGTTAAAATGAGTTTTAATGTCATATGAGTTTGAATGGTTTTATGTATTAATAAATGTTAGGTTGTCTTTTTTATTATATGAACTTGTTATTTGTGTTATGAAAGTAGTAAGAAGTGTTGGTGGGGATTGAAGTTGATTTTGAGTAGTTAAGTTTAAAGTGAAGAGTAGGAGAGGGTTTGATATAAATGAAGTAGTTTGATGTGTTAAAATGATGTTCAAATTTGCTAGGAATGGTTGATGTGGATAGAAGATAGTATATGAAGCTAAGTATGTGTCGAAGAAGGATTAAAGTGCTTTATTTACAAATTTTCAAAGTGCAAAACAAGGGAAACAAAAACTTTCCATTTTTTACGTGTATGCCGGCATCTAGTACTTCAACACCGCCGTAGAGGTGATGTTAAATGTGATCATAACGATTTTTCTAACGCTGCTTATAACGTCGCCGACTTTTGTGAAGAAATTGGCCAGCGTTTATTTTTTTAAAATCCTACGCGCTATTAGGGCTTCAACGCTGTCGGCCTTTAATCGGTGTTGAATGCGAACAAACTGATTTTCTTAACCCACCGGCATATATTTCCAATGCTTCCGGCGTTCAGCTCAAATTTGCATGTGTAAATTGCCCACGTATCCCCTCAGTTTTTATAATTTCAATCTTCTTCAATTGTCCTTCTTTGCTTTATATATGGTCTTCTAATGAATCTATAAGCATATAAACATGTTTTATGTATGAATTAGATGTTAAAGCTATATGTTAGACTCATTGAATCTTCTTGTATAGTTACCTTAGAATTGTGTGTTGTATAATATTCTACGTTCAATTATTAAATTGTTTTGATATTCCTTATTTCAGTTAAAGGTTCTTCAGTTGATTCTCCTCTGAGTGAATATAGTAATACACTATTGGATACAAGTACGTAATAGCTTGCTTGTTGTATGCTAGGAATAGGCATTATTAAATTTGACTTAATTCAATTCGATTTAATACTTTGATGAACTGGATGCCTATTACGCTGTTTAATCTGGTTCGAGGAGCAGCAAACATATCATGATGCAATGACATGTTAGTTAGGCGCTTAACCTAAGTCATGATGTAATGACTTTACCATGGTACAATGGTATGCTATGATGCAATAGCGATTCGTTTATGGTTAAGCCAATAGCTGATGGGGATAATAGTATTCAAGTAATGTTTGCTTAGACTTAGGGGGAAATGTCATAATTTAGCTCAAAGTTTATGGGGACTTGTGAACTAGATTCATGTTGTGGACTGAGTTTAAGTAGAGTCGGGCAACGACTTTTGAGCCCTAAATGAAGCTATTTCTTTATGCAATAGATATAGGAGATATAAGTATTCAGGCTACTTATATCAACCCCCTGAGCAGCTCCTGTTACTCAAGACCCCTAAATTCCTGAAGCGTTATCCCGTGGTTTGAATACCCTACTATTGTTTTGTTAAAAGAAAACTTAACAAGATAATAACTTGATCGTTGATGCATTTCATTCGAATTAAGTTTGCTTGACAATTTGTTTTTGTATTTATTATTGCGTACTGGGCCTTTGGCTCACTTTTGCTGCATTGCAGGTATTGAAGATGAGTTGTATGATGATCTAAGATACGGGTCAGATTTTGAGAGGTTCATGGACGAGTAGGACTCGAATGCCCTTAGTTTTGGGAGAAGCTTTTTTTTAAAACATAATTCTCTGTATATGAGGCTTGTTAAATAAGCCTAATTTGTAAAAAACTTTAAGATATCTTTAGTTTATCTTTTTGTACTAAGAACAACTTGTAATTTTGCAGTGTCTTATATTGACACTAATCTTTGTACATAAATGTATATATGTATGGATTTCTTTTATTAGCAATCTTCTTTTGTTTAAAAATTGTTTATAAAGTGTTGATAGAATTGATCAAATAATTCTCATAAACTATTAGTTTTATGACAACCTTACATATAATGTAAAAATATTATATGTAGTTGGGGACTCGGTACACTAAATCTCGGGATTTAGTGAGTCGGGTCCTTGCACTTTAACAAAATATACAATTAGATACATAAACTTTAAATTTGATCAATTTAGTATATGAACTTTGAAATTGTTGATTTAATACCCAAAAGAATTTTTCATCCATGCTAAAAGTGCATTTATCAAGTTTTTTTAGAAACTAAATTGATCAATTCCAAAGTTCAAATACCTAATTGTATATTTCACCAAAATTCATATATCACATTATCCCTTTAATGTTTCATTAATAAATTAGTGTATTGTTCGATGAAATTTCACCATTGAGTACCCTAAGATGGCAAAGAGACGCTATAGTATTTCCTTCAAAAGTTGGCCACTGATGGAAAAGAAGAGAGCTGGAGTTAATCACCACTTATTTCAATGCAATTTTGCATAACGATGAAACACATTTCTAGTGTCATTTAAAAAAAAAAACACAAATACAAATTATACAAAAATATATACAAAATTAGTATCGCTATGTCACATGTTGGAGCAGAGATACCCTTAATTTTACTTGTTTCGCATATACTACTGACGATACAACGACCTAGGCATGCAAAGTTTTAGAAGTTTGTATACCGCATCTATGATAGGCGATACATGTATCACATTTAGGGTTGGTGATACCCTGTATCGCATCTTAATTTGGCGATACATACAAGTGTAATGATGGGAAATTTAAGATAATATTGTATCGCATATGGTGTAGGCAATACTCAATGTTCAATAAAAGTCGTCTTCTTCTTCCTCTTCATTCACACTCGCAGATCATATACAAATTCAAAAAACCTCTTGACCTAATTTTTTTTCCAAGCTCAATTCCATCGATTTTGACATTTGTTGTTGTAATCATCTACCTAAGGTATGATTTCAAGCATTTATTAGTTTTTTTTTTAATTATCAATAATTTTTTTACCACACCCAATAAACTATATAATGTATGCAACATGTTCAATGTAAAGCCTAAGTAAATTCCGCAATAGTTGAAGATATCGCACACATGTCGTTTGGGTATGTCACAAGCAACATTGTTTATCATATTTGTTCTTTTGTCTATGTCAATATGTGGAATTATATGTATGCTTAAATAGTCTACATATCTACAAACATTACTATTATAACGGTGATTTGGCTTTAATGTCTGAGCTCTCATTTAGTTGCATGAGGTTAAACTTTAACTTGAATTATAGTGACGTGCATTGAAAATTTGTATTATTTAGTATGATAAATTACTACATCTAGTATTTGTCTGATTGATATATGGATTGGATTATAGCACATTTAAGTTTCTTGGTTCATAAAATGAAAATGCAAGTTCAATTTTGAATGTTTCTAAAAACTGAAATTGAATTTTGGTTCTTGGATACTACTATCAAAGGTGCAGCTTAAAGCTGACTAATCAAACTTTGCAAGCCTACATAACCATGAGTATATTTCATTTGCTTTGTTTTGATATGCTTTTTAACACCTCAAAATAGATATGTGATCACCCAAAAAGGATAATAGTTTCAAATTTTTTGAGTATTTCTTTACGTTTCTTGTTTTATAATCTTTTACTTGTTAAATTTTATCAAATGATATTTGTGCATGATGGAAGGAGGTTTAAAATAAAGTAATAAGACCTTAGAGAAAAAATAGATCCTTAAAGTGTTCGTGTAGGAATATAGTGAGACGAGAGAGATGGAATAGGAAAAGACCTTAAATTCCTCATTAACCAACATTCCAATAGTCCAAAAACCAGTAGCAAACAGAGATATCACTAATTGAATCTCCATCACCAACAAATATGTAATCTCCTAGAAGATATTCCTTGTTGGATTCACCCTTTGGACGGTCACTACTAGTATGCAACACCAACACACCAACCCCAATACTCAACAAAAACACAGAATTCGTGGAATGAAAAACATATTCACAAACCAATGTACAAGTAAATGATGAAGTAGATGCTAAAACTGTTTGTTGGCATCTAACTACTGAGAAGATCAAGGTAGTACCAGTTGTAATTACCATATGAGTATAATCAACTTGTCATTCATCATTCTAGGGATTAGCTTTTAACATTGAAGTTCAGTATTGTGGTCATGTTTGTGAGGTTGAATGAGGATGGTTTAGCTGACATAAGTCACACGTATTACAAAAATACAATAGGCCAGTATTGTTTGACATAAGTTACATGTATTACAATTGTGGTATGGATGTTTGAGTTGCTATTTAACCCATTAATTTTAGAACTAGTATAAAGCTATTGTTTAGTCCTATCATCTTGGAAACATAGTGTCATTGGCCATTATGTTGTTTATAGGAAATGAAATAATCATGCATATCATATGCACTTTGATTATCTAACATTACATAACTAGCATGACTTATCTATTTTATGCTATTGTTTGTCTAAATGAATAATAGCAATGACAGATTATGTCAGAATTTCTCTTTTTGCCAATAGTAAGATTTTGCGAGATCGTGATGGATCATATTATGATAAGGGACCATTGAGTAATATAAAACTAAGGACGGAAATGAGTATACCAGTCTCTTTAACATGATATGTGAAGAGTTAGGAATTGATCCTACAAGAAGCAAAGTTGAAATGAAATGTACCATAAGCAAGTATTGATCTATAGCTAAACTTACAAAGAAGTTATGCTGAAAGATATTAGTACCAATGTGGATGTTGAAGCTCTTATTGATATTACAAAGGCATTTAGTATGATATGCCTTCAATGATTGTATGTTGAAGTTAAAAGTATCTTAACCATGCCCGTGAGCAAAATGTAGTGGATCATACAACTATACAAAAAGGCTAGTGACGCAAGAGTTCACAAATGTTTAAACAAATATAAATGGCAATAGTGTAATGTCAAAAGTTAAAAAAAATGTTTACATTACAAATGATATTGAGGAAGAGATGAAGGAGGTCCTACAAGAAACTAATTCAGAATATGAAGTAATATTTGAGGAGAATCAAGATGAGGAGAACGAGATGCCATTTGAGATCGACACATCGAGTGATGAAAAAGAGTCTCCGAAGAATAGTGAACTTCTTCAAGAAGATGTTGTAGAAGATGCTCAAGCAAACCAACAAACTAGTGAAAGTTCATTCCAAGATCCTATTCCATTCTTAAGTAATATGATGTTAGTGATGGTTATGCATCCTATGAGGAAGAATTGCTTATATTTGAAGACTTATGTTTAGGTAAAGAATTAAGACTTGAATGAGTTTTAAAACTAAAGCTAATTTGGTTTATGTAGTGAAAATGTGGCACATAAAAAAACACTATAATTTCATAGTGATAGAATCAAATAAGAAGATATTGAATGTTGTTTGCAAAGCCAAGACAACTTGCAGTTGTGAATGGTGAATTCATGGATGCTAAAAACGTTAGGATGTCAACTTTGTGATTGCCATTGCTAATGGTCTACTCACATGCACAAACAAAAGCTTTAGACAGGATTATCCAGAGCTTAACTAGACATTTGTGAGCTAATGTTTCTTTGGTCAAGTGAAGAATAACCCTGATGTTAAAATCTCCACTCTTAGATAGCAAATTGAAGATATGTTTGCATATGTGATCTCGACAAGAAAAGTTTGAGGGGCACAAAGGATAGCAATTGAAGATGTGTCTAAGAATTGGGATGAATCATACAATGAATCGCCAAAACTAATGGCTAATATCAAAAGAACTAATCCACATACACATATTGCATGGAAAGTGCAATCAACCGAAAGTGATAATGATGTGGCATCTGCTAGATTGTTTTAGGCATTTAGGCCTCGCATAGAAGCCTTTAGACATTGTAGGCCATTGTCAGTGTTGATGGGACGTTTTTGTATGGCAAATATCCACACAATTTATCAATTGCATGTTGTGTAGATGGAGAAAACCATATCATTCCACTGGCATTTGCATTGGTGGATAAGGAATCAAGTGACACATGGTCATGGTTCCTGAAAAAGCTACAAAGATGCCTTGAAGGATCGTGCAATGATGATCACTCATTGTGTCTTATATCGGATCAACACATAGGTATAATAAAAGCATGGAAGGATATGAATATTGGATGGCAGCCCCCATTTGCACAATGCAGGATATGCATAAAACATGTTGCTTGCAATTTCAACACAAAATATAAAAATCAATATTTGAATAAGCTAGTAACAGCAATGGAATTTCAGACACAAAAAAGAAAATATGAATTCTATATGGAGGACATAAGGAAGAGACACAAAACTACTCCAAACTACTTTGAAAAGATGCCACTTGAGCAGCGAACAAGGGCATATGATGGGGATTTCAAGTATAGTCAAATGACAACAAACCTCAATGAAAACTACAATGCAATTTTGAAAGATACAAGATCATTGTCTGTATCAGCCTTGACTCTGGAAATTTTCTACAATTGTGTTGGCTATTTTGACAAAAGGCGCAATGAAGCACACAAGGCTATAAGGAAAAGGAAAACTTATCCTAAATGGGTTAGAACCAAGATAGAAAGATGGAGAGGAGCAACTACTCGACATAAGGTGGTTACATTTAGCAGAACTACTGACATTTTTGAGTTGTAAACAAGAGTCTATTTTATAGATAATGGAAAAAGGGATGGCCATTATTATATGTCGAATATTCTCAATAACACATGTAGCTGTAACAAGTGGCAAACATTCATAATATCATATGTTCCCACGCTTTTGCAACTAGGGCACAAGTAAAAATGGATCCCATGCAAAAAATCGAAAAATGGTTTCATTAGGAGAATTAGTAAGCTTGCAACACAAGCAATTTTCAGCCTCTAGGAGATATGAGGGCGTGAATAGATGTAGAAGATATGCCATGTATACATCTACATTATGAAAAGGCTAAAAAAAAAAAAAAGACCTAGAATAAGCAGATTCCACAATGAAATGGACCTAAAAAAAACCTACGAAGAATACTTTTGGAAAATATAGAAAAAAAAAGGAAACGATAAAAGAACTTATCCAAACAATTAGGTAATAAATAAAGAATAGCAAATTCACGATGTTTTTTATTTTTGTTATGATGTGATTATATTGTATGACTAATTACTCTACATTAAGATAATTTTGTCAATAAAACTAACAAGTCTTTACTTTACTTTATATAGATGGAATTCAAGAATGCTGATAGATCATTGTTAACCCAGCAGCAGACATATAGGTTATAGATTATATGGGATGGAGAGGTATAAAACTAGGCTAAAATATGTGCATAATTGATCTATTCATTTTGTCATTCTATTTATGATTTATTTAACTTTTGTAGGAGCATAGAGTCATAATATTTAGAAGGGGTGAGGCATCATTGAAGAATCCAAAGGAGATAAGAGCTACATATGATGCTCGTATAGACCCCAACCTTGAGCAGGCTAAATTTTCTAATGTAGCTTGTCTACCATTTGTGATGCTAGATTAGGCTTTGATTACTGCATTGGTAAAGAGGTGGAGACCAGAGATCTACACCTTCCATATGCCATATAGAGAGGTTAAGCTGACATTATTGTGCAATTTGGATTGCCCATTGATGGGCAGGTAGTAACAGGGAGTACTGCACACATATGGTTTAATGTGTGTGAGCATTTACTAGGAGTTAGACTAGATAGCAAGATGTTTAGTGGTCAGAGGTTGTGGATGATATGGTTAAAGGAGATATTATTACAAGGTCTACCAGAGCAAGTGGATGAAATTGCCATCCAACGACATGCGAGGGCATACATTTTATTAATGATTAGTAGGATCCCGTTCCTCAATACTTCATCTAGCCTAGTATATTTGATGTTCCTACCACTATTAGATGATTTTCAGGCAGCTAGGACATATAATTAAGGATCGGCTTGCCTGGCTTTTTTATATAGATATCTATGTAGAGTTGTACAAACAAGTTCCTATGGATAGGAGGTGCTTGCATTCTTTTATAAATATGGGCATGGAATAGATTCCCTCATATAGCCCCTCGTAAGAGACTCACGCATGTACTGAATCAGGGGCGACCTCTTGCATGTAGATGGAATGACGTCTTTGATGTCAGACGGACCTCTACACATGTACTACATCGGTACCGCAAGTAGCTTGATCTCTAAACCCCCTCAAAACTCACAAGTATGGCATACTTCTAATATTTAATTTTCTAAAAGTTATATATAAAATAGTTTTCATATACTAAGATGATTTTATATCTTTATACAAATATGTTAGACGTCTTACACTTCGGAGATGATACAGTCTTTACTAGATATCTGTAGAAAGGGGAGTGACATCTAGCTAACCAAGTGCCGTTGATTTGCTTCACATTATCGAGATGCACCTATCAGACAGGGTTATGAGACAGTTTGGTGGGATTCAGAGTATCCCACAAGACTATGAGACGAATACAAACAATATACATGGCATGAATCTTAAGGGAAAATCAGGTGAGGATTGGGTGATAAAACATGCTAAGTTTATCACCTAATAAGATGACAGATGATAGAGACTGGTGTAGATGCAGCATGATGATACACTACCATCTACGATCTCTGTCGGCTATTATGACTGGTATCATAGGATCACCTGAAGATATATCAGTCGCTCAAGAGTATTATTGGCTACACTAGTAAGTTTCATATCTAAAATCAATAGTTAAATATTAATATTTCATTATAACTTATTGTCATTGCATATGAATGTATAGGTAGACACATTTTCTAGGACCCGATTATCCGTAGATATAAGGAGATGCATGCTCTAGCAGATCTGGGGATCAACATATTATAGGGATATGGAGGAGTTAGATTGTTACAATCAGATTAGCAAAAGCAGAATCAAGAGGTTGTATAGGGATAGGGCATAGGGAGAGGAAGGGAGAGAAGACGAGGACAGAGATGGGGACGTGCACGAGATCATGATTAGTTGATAGATGAGGATGTGGATATACATCGACATGTTGATCCAATTCCACATCCACATCCATATCCACTGAGCCTGATGCAGATCCTTCTCCTCATCCTTTTATTCATTCCGATCCTATTCGGCCTCTATTTATAGATACATCGACTACTATAGATGCTTCATCTCTCAATATGACTCTAGCTGATACAGAAGCTCCATCGTTTGATTTGATGATCTCTCAAATACCTACTAAGAGAATATCAAAGTTGAGCATAGTTACTCTATCGGCTCCTATCAACCTAGATTGTCCAATATCATCAGACATGGGAGAAGGAGTAACACAGGTCTAACAAACATAATGTTCATTCATTATATAGTTAAATGTATAATATAATTATTTCTAATACAACCACAATCTATTTTGCACATGGCTCCTCATCCTATGAAGATGGATGAAGAAGAACCAAGTGATACATTTGCACTAAGAGATCCAAAAGAAAAACAATTCAAGAGAATTTTCATTAGAAAAAGAAAAAAAAAACATAGAGAATTGTATAGGATTCATTTGTAAATAAATAACTTATAAATATATTTACTTTGGTTTGCATGTCATAATACCTTGATGTTGTTTCTTTCGCATGATTTTTTTTATTTACTTATGTTGAATGAAATGATAATGAGATGCTATTGAAAAGTTAAAATATTGATTGATAGTTGGATAGAGTGGTGGAGTTGATTATTGAAATAAAATATGATTATTGAAATGTTGGCTAACAATTAGATGAAGTGGGGAATCTGATGATACTGTAACAAGTGAATCTACAGGTACATGTAAAAGGTAGGGCAAAAGAAAGGTAAAATATCGAAAATGGAACAAGTCAAGCCATGTATTGCATATGGTGTATACGATACAGGCCCAAACATGTGTCGCATCTTAGTTATGCGATATGAAAAGCTATATCGCACAATCATTATACAACATAGAGACAATATTCATGTAATTTTTTCTCTAATTTCGTTTTATGTAATTTTTTAAAGAGGTATATTAAACATGTAATATTCTCTTCGCACAGAGTGAGGTTGAGATAGGCGGCAAGTGAAAGTGAATTAAACATGAGTAGGATTTCTTAAAGCTGAGTGAATGAAATAAACTCTTAAAAAGCAATATAAAGTAATAAATAATAATTCAAAGTTAGAGGGTGTCAATTTTTTATCTTCATTTTGTTCTAAAACACAACCCAAAATCCTGGAGTTTCAACAAATTATCTAAACCATATCCTAAATCCCCATAGCAAATCATCCGATCTTCATATTCACTCAAGCTAAATTTCTTATAAAGGCTTGCTTGCTTACTTGTATCCCTAATAAGTAATCATAAACAAAAAGGTCTAGCAATCTGAACCCAATTAAATTCAGGACTAAACACCACTCTAGAGAGTTCTCAAGAAGATTCTAAGAAACTAAGATCTAAACTTTGATCACACAACCAATCTCACCAATCATCTAATGCAACATTTTAGGTAATAAAAAATAGATCCTTTAAAAGACTTCATGCTTCTTGATGATAAGCACTTTATTTTTCTTGTGTGTAAGAGATATCCCTATCTAACAAGAAGTTTGCTCTTCCTAAACGCACAAAATGAATTGAAAGCAGCTGTCGCAAACCTTAAAACATTAGAAATGCAGTGTGCAAAATGATCTAAGTCATCCATAGTTAACCAATTCATGCTCCTGCCCAGGTCTATAGCTATAAGGAACAACTTTATTCATCTACTCTATAAGTGTTAGATGCCATGCAATTCGACAAATCCTAACACAAGCAACTTCAAATCAATAACCATGCGTTATTAACCTCACCATGCACTCCATGTGTATTTAAAGAAATGACAAAAGAAATTGAGAAGGAAGGCAAAAAACCTCTCAAATTTTCATTAATCAACTCGGGTACATACAGAGTGGCACATAGCTGTCAACAAAAGAAATTGGGAAAAAGCAAAAACCCCTCACTTGATTTTTCATTCATCAACTCAGATACATATAAATGGAGTGGCACATAGCTGTGATAGGATCAAGTTAAATGTGATCTCTCTCATCAAAAAGATTCTTCTCTGGTCTAAACAATCAAAGAGCTATACATGTGATACACAAAAAACAATAAAACAAGGAAAATAAAACTTCTACAGCCAAAACCCAACAAAAAAATCTTTTTCTTCCATCTTCTTTCTATCTCTTGGTATTTGTTCAAACCTTGCATTTTCCAAGAAAAAGATACCAAAAAGATGGTAAAAGTACATATATACCTCTCGTATAAAATCAAATCCCTCACAGCAACTTTATTGAAGTTATTTGACACAAATTTTCATGCTAAGTAACCCAATTAACCAATAAAAAAATTTGCTAAGGGTTTTACTTGACACAAAAATCAATACAAGAGTTCTTTAACTAAGCAACTTAAAAAGTAAATTTCTTACTCTCCCTCCTATTTTTATTAGTAGAATGTAAGACGTGGCAACTTTAAAACTTTTTTAAAAATTATTAAGTAGCCCTCTTAAAGGATTCACCAATAAAAAGAGTTATTAGGAAAGTTGCTTAACACAGGAATCAATGTTTGATATATTGATGTGACATGTTAAGCAACTTACGAATAAAGTTGCTCTAACAAAGCTTTATAAAGCTAAACTTCTCTACCATTTAGCGTCTGTTTGGATGGTCTATTCATTTGTATCTGTATCTTTTTCAAAATGATATGTGTAAATATATTCGATTTATATTTATAATTTATCTATATTTGATCTATTTTATCTTTTAATAAGAACTGTCAACTTTTTTTTATCTATATATAATTCTTTATAAATAATTTGTTAGAAAAAAGTTTGAAAAAAGTATATATCTGTAATCTACCAACAAACAAACAGACATTATTAATCTTTATAAAAATACCAATTAAAACTTCTTTGAATGCATAAAATATATATTTGCCAATAATTTCTTCTAAAAGTACATGTATTTTCGCCACAGACAAATAAGATACTAATAAAATGATTTTCCAAATGCTGGATTTAAGACAAATATAAATTGGATACAAATGCAAACAAAATAATAATAAAATATAGACAAAAGACAATTCAAACAAGCAAGAAGATTACTAGCAAAGGAAACAAATCACAAACACCCTTAAGCTAAGGATTTGATGACCATCATTTCTTAATCCAATCTTGCTTGAAATATGCTCAAATAACAGCTTTTGTGAGTCCAATTATAAATTTCTGCTTCTTAATTTCATATATTAGATGAATCCACCTCCTTCAATTTCTATCTTGATAAAGTTCCATCCGAGTTAGATATGTTGCATACAATCACGTTTGGGCCAAATTATTCACAATGGACTTATTATCATTATAAGTAGAAAATGCCTAATTTTGTGCCTAAACTTTGTAAAAAAAGTTCAATTTAGAACCTGAAGTTCAAAATGATCAATTTAATATCCAATCAAACTTTTTGTGATTAATTTTATTATTTCACAAACACTATTTTCTCTATTTTTTTAATGCAAAAGAGACAACCTATCATTATTAAACGGTGATAGAAGTAGTAAAAATTCAATAGTATTATGCTCTTTTATGCCAAAAATAAAACAAACGATGTTAAGAAACATAGTAAAAATGACCATAAAAAGTTTAATTGAGCATTATTCTAACCATTTTAGAGTTGAGATACTGCATTGAATTTTTGTACAAAATTCAATTACCAAATCTGACATTTTCCCTTATAAATAATAGAATCATGATATTTCACCTCCAGATCTTGTAATAGCCTCTTAAAAAAATTACTTCACAAAATCCTTAAGCTGAAGCTCTACGTTGCATTACTTCAAGCAGCCAAGGTTTGCTTCCGACTTCACCATGTCAAGATTACTCCATCGTTTTTTGCAATGTCCTGACGTAGATTTACCATAAGTTGATATCTCCTTCGCAATCTGCATTTACAAAATTTCAATGTTCCGACAGTCTTCTTAATCAATATGCTAATAATATGCATATGTAGTTACAAGTGTCATGCCAATTCTAAAGCATATGCGGTTAGAAAAGTTTGATTTGTGTCGATTTTACATATAATATTCAATTGCACAATTAAGCCTGTCGAGAACAACAGGAAAAGACTTTTTTATTTGACATCCACCTACCCACTCCATAGGATAGTCTTTGCTTGTCCATGAAGTTACAGCATGACTTAAAAAGCAGTCAATAAATTCTATTGCACATGATATAATCCCATGTTAAAATGGCTATGTAACCACAATCATACTACAGTCATCCCTACCAAGCAGTAGCATCAAGAGTTCTCATGCATTATATCATGTCATGCCTTCTGTATGGCAAACATTAATCTAATGAAATTCTTTGAACATGGAAATTCAAAACATTATATACACTATCTTTAAATTAAATAAATAAAATAAAATAAAAAAGTTATAAGGAAGGTCCCTTTAGTTATATAGGTAGTTACATTTTACTAATGTCTCAGAAGCACGAAACTAGAACATGACTTTGAAGATGGAAGACAGAGATGCTTTGCTAAACTTCCTTAATAAAACTGTTAGTCCGATTTTCTCTTCCTTTGTGTCTTCAATATCCAGATGGTTTGTGATTTGAATTAGTGATCCTTTAGGAGAAAACCCAGAGAGGCAGATTATATATGTTTCCTTAAAAGGTCAAAAAAATTTAGAAAAAGTTTGAAACAACTTTTGCAGCAAAATGAATGATCTAATTGCAGAAAGGAGCTTTACAATGAATAATTTATAATGGATACAGATGGGTCCCCATTTTGTGCCGTATTATAGGCAAACTCAACCGTCAGGATCCACACATAATTTCTTGAGCAACTGCATACTTTTTATCAGCACTTGTCAAAGATACCAATTAGGACAGATTACTCAATCCCTTCAAGTGAAAAGATATGTACTAGATTTCCACTCTACCAAGTTCAGGAATAAAATACATACCTTTTGACATCCAACAAATCCAATAGATGCCCTGCTCCATAGAGCAGCAAACAGGTTCTCCTGCAATTGCAAAATTGCACAAAAGAAATTTGTTGAGACCATAAAGACCCGTTTCACCAAAAGAACATACCTCTATCTGATTAACATCATACAACTTGATACAAAAATGGATGAAATCAGAGAGACTTTGCCAACAAATGTGATTATAGAAGATCACCAAAACCTGGGCAGATGTGCAAAGATGGATGGGTTCCCCACAAATCCATATACACCACATTTGGCTGAGGATACTTCACCAAAGCTCCATTTCTAGCTGCTGGTTTCTCATCTCTTTTAAATCCTGAACTTTTATGAAACATAAGCTATGGCTTGGCTCCATACCTTATTTCTATAAGAAGCAGTTCATGATTGAATCCCCTCATCCATTACTTTTCCCAGCTTTGCAACTTTGAGTCCCAATCATCAGTCAGTCACAGCTTTGGTTCTTAGCATTTCTAGAATGCCTATATGATGACATTGTAGAACCGCCCAAAACTAGCAAAATTATAATATAAGCATGCTGGCCAGTGTCACTTTGGCAACAATGTGCAGAGTCTCCAAAATATTCCACGATGGCCAAAAAACAAGAGGCTGGCAGATGTCAACTGATAGTGTTTATGTGAAAACGAACTATTTGCTCTGCAACATGTGAAAGGCTCCTCCATACTTCTCATTGACAGATGCCTAAATTGATATAGGGAAAAGAAGTTCAACATTAATATAATGCAGCAAGTATACCACAAACAAAGAACATGTGGAGCCTCCAGGTTAATAAGACAGTTTCTTGTTCTATGGATTACTAGAAAAATAATCTTGAAGACTACAACCCTCAAACTTTGACTTAAAATTTGCTAAAAGGACCTATTACCATGTTATAAGTCATGATCTAAGGTTATATAAGAACCAAGAATGTTTATAAAACTTGTTCCCTAATAAATCTATGCACTTGACTCCACCATGTCTACACATTGACTATAAAGCACAAAAATTATTGGAGAGAAGTTATGCCTTAATTATTTTATTATAAAACAACAATCACAACACAAATGGACAACCCAATTGACTATCACTAGCATGACATTCAGCACCAGTGGACCCAAAATCAACTAATGTCAATTCTAACATCTCATCAGAAGTTCATATTATCATATTAACAAATGCCACTTAAAGCTGCACATTATCTGACAAAAGTATCCCCACCTTATCTTCCAGAGGGAACAAGTTACTTGAAAATAGTTTGAAAAGGAAAAAAAAAAAAAAAAAAGAAAAGAAAACGAAAAAAAGTACCAAGTTACATTGGTTTGCATGGTCTTTTCATAAAACAAGTATGCATCCACCAAGGAAGGATAAAAAAACATTTCAATCACTCAAATAAGGCAGTCGCTACAGTAGGGAAGCAAGGGTACCAACCTGAAGATGGGGAAGCAGAATATCATATACTTTCAAGAACACTTTTGACTTTGCCGCTAACCTGGAAACAAATTTCCCATTAATGAGTTGAGAACAATGGCTTAGTATTGAATAGTCTCATTAACTCAATAATAAGCCCATAATTATAATATCCAAGACCAAAAACCACAGTACAAGCAGCTCAAAGACCAGAAAATATGGTATATACACTGATCAATGTCCCTCTTCATCAACCACAGTCCTTCATAAACTACAATAACAATCACCACAAAGGCACAGGCTGCAGAAAAGGGGAAAGATCCAGGTACAGGATATAAAAAAAGACTAGATTAGAACTCTCATAGCCCTCCTTACATCAGCCCTGCCTCATTGACAGTACAATGAGCAAATTCCGATTGGTAAAATAATTTATATATAAAAACCAATTGAAGCAAAAATCATGAAGGAGTTCTTCAAATACAAGAAAAGAAAATTAAAATATGCAAGTCTAAATTCAGTCACTTGCCAATTCACTAGCTCATGACAGCCAATAATTTCAATAGTTGACCACATTTACAAAAGATTTTCTAACATCTAAAAAAAGATCTGGATGTTGGTATTTTTATGAAGAGGAGAAAGCACAGGCCAAATCAGCTTCAACAACTCACACAATCATTCCAAAGTGGACTTGTCATCCACAAAATGTTCCCAGATGTTCATCTAATCCCACCCCACTTTTCTTCTTTCTTCCTTTTTTTCCCCTTTTTGTGCTTTTTTTATTTTTCTTTTTTAAGTTTTTTGGTAATTCATGTTGAATGATTCTGTATATACAGAAAATTAAAAATATTACCAATTAAAAAATATGAAAAACTTTGTATAATTGCACGGTCAAAGCACAAAGCAGTGTAAAATACTAATGCCAAGAGAATCATTTGAATTCTAACAAGAATCAAGAGACTTATTCAGAGGATGAAATTAAAGAGATGCCCATACCTTCTAAGGAACTGAAAAGAAACATAGATCTCTTCAACGTCAACATCTATCCTTAATTTGATATACTGCTTCACAAGCTCACACAAACTGCATATAGTCTCCTCCAAACAGTCATAGTTGGCATCCAAGAGGCAAGAAACTCTAGAAATGCAACACTGAAGAATTGAAGACAGTTTTTTAGTGGACCTATTTCGCTCATACACCTCAGCAAGCATACTTAAGATCAAGCAGTTGCTGACTTTGTACTTATCAACCCATAATGGAGGATTCCCCTCCCACAGTTCAGTGACAACCACAGCAGCCGCTGAATTATCCTCAGGACAACTGCTCGCTTGTGGCTTTTGACTATCTGATGTTTTCAATTCAGCATCTTGCCTCCTATGTGCAGGAATCAGCTGAAGTATGCCATCTTTTAACTCTTCAGGCAACTGTTGAAGAACAGAAGGGTCTACTTGGCTCAGTGACGAAGGTAGCAAATCAGTCTTATCAAAAGTAGGCATGGAACTTTTAACATTGAAGGGCTCTGAAGCAGAAGCTGCTATAGTTTCTCCATCTTGAAGATAAGCCTGCTTTGATAAGAAAATTAAAGTACCGTCAGATCATCCCTCAAGTATTATTACTTTCAGATAACGTCAACAAAAAAGTTCCCTTTTTTTTTTTAACGCGAATATAACTTCTTTTTTCCCCCCTCAATAATACAATGCGACTCCTCCTGCCCATTGAAGAATCCAGTAAGCTACAAAACTGAAGGATGAAGGGAAGTGTACACATGGCCAATGCCATGAATTGCAAACTTTAGGCAGCATCCCATGTTGCAATAAACAAATAATCTCGAAACAACACCTAATTCAGCAGGAAGGTCCAAAATGTCTCCTTTCTACATTAGGGACCGCTTTTAGGATCTTGTATTCCCTTTATCTTTTCTTCAATATCAAATTAAGTGCCATTATTCTTATCATTTGCCAGTCTTTCAAGTGCAACGCCACTTTCCACCTTCATCAACTCAGATGAGACCCTTTTTACCATCTCTTCCAAAACTACCAATAGATCACTACCAGTTTTAGTGCCTTTCACAGCCCATAAAAGGACAAAACAGCTTTGAAGATATAAATATAAAAAAGAAACGTTCGACCCAGATACATGCTACAATCAAAGCCGATCTATAATCATCTCACATAACAACTATAAGAAGCTCCCATGCTCCTCTCATATTACCAAATTATAGTTTTTTTTTTTTTTTTTTTTTTTTTTTTTTTTTTTAAACCAACAAGGAGACAGTCACTGTTGAACTGCCAACCCCGCAATATGAATACAAGAAAAAGGGGACTTGCTAAACTGACATGGTCTGCTTGATATCTAACTAGTGATTGCATCATCTTAGAATGATATACCTGCACACGGATCCTTCTGTTCTGATTTGCTACTTTCATCAATTGAATCAAAATTCACAACGCTTGGGTACTGTATAAGTGAAATGGCAGAAACATTGTTGAAATCAAAGATATCCTAGATATACCTGATAATCAGAAGGCAATTTCTTATCTGAGCTAGTGCTACAAACTGCCCCTTCACCTGCAGGTGGCACAAGAAATTTCCTATAGTGAATGGTTAAATTTGGAAAATTTTACTTCACAATAATAGCTGTAAAATCTTAACCTTCGCATCGTTCAGGAAAACTTGTACCAGAAGAATTGAATGCTTCACCAAGATTGCTTCCATCTTCTGACTTGCCTTTTCCTTTGGATATCAGAGAAAGTAACTCCCCACCATATGCATCATTTAACTCAGAAAACAATTCAGGAGGGAGAGATTTAATGATGCCGAGATCAAGATCACACAGAGGTGGGGGTGTGGCCAAATGGTTCGAACGAACTTCATGAGTAGAAGTGCTTCTCACTATTTAAAAAAATAAAAGAAAATTGACATTGGCTTGAAATTCCACAGCTGAATTAGTGATGGCAACTGTAAATACTATAACCATAAAGGAATAAGAGCAAAGCACTGTGCACTCATTTCAAAAATATAAAATCAAGTCTTAATTTGTCACCTTGAATCAAATGAATGCCATTAATCATAGCACCACATACATGCTTCTAAAATAAAATTTCTAGAGACCCACAACCACGACAATTCTAATGTCCTCTAAAGAGATAATATGGAGTCCTAGTACAAATTCTGCAAATTGCAGTGCTAATCAGACACTGCACATGTCTAACTCTAAGCCTGGTATCCAGCCTATGAATTTCATAGTAAATTTGTTGAAACCATGACATCAAATAAAATGCACTTTTCGAGGCTCCACACAACTACCATATGTATTATGAGTTGTGTTTTTACTCAAATTGAAAAGAAAAATGGAAAGGAAAATTTTCTGAATTGAGGTTAAACAAGTAAGACTGTTCGCATACACATGTAAACAAGCTTTTCATAACATCAATACATAGAAACATGATGACCAAAAAGTTCTACGAAAACATGAAAATTAGAAAATGTTCCCAATATGCTAAAAGGGCGTGGCTATATTTCTACCAATCAATACTCTTAAAGCCCACCACAGCATTTACCTGTTTCATTTTCAAACAATAACATCAGGTTCTGTTTGTGGAGTTAACATGTCTGTAGATTATGAGTCAGTATTAACATCCTTCCTAAAATGTCAGGCATTAATATCACTTTGCATATTCATTCATTTCCCTAGCATTTTTTTCAGAATAAGCCTAAATTGAAGCATAACCCCCAGTGCATGAAGGGAGCTATTTCCGAAAAGATTATAGATCAGAATATCATATAAATAAATTACAGCACATGAAAGCACTGGAAAGAGAGAATCTACAGTGTGCTCAGTCATCAAGCTTAAAACAAAAGCATACAATACTATTAGGGGTGTAAATCACCAGTATCAGCTTCCTCCTTGGTATCAAGGTTTAAAGTGCCTTCTTTCTGCTTTGCAGTGCCAGAATGAAGCCAAGACTTCAACAAATTTCTATCTAGACCTTAACACCCAGAAAAAATGACAATAAGAAAAAGAATGTGGTGATATAAAATTAAAAATGATATCCAAACACAATAAATGTGATCTGTACTATGTCACAATCTCAATAGTAGTGGCAAAAACAGGATCGTTTCACAGAAGGTCTGCAACTAGCAACTTGCCAAAACAGGGCATTCTAGCACATACCCACTTTAGCAGCATCTGCATTTTCGAGACTAGAAACTTGCAAGCCAACACCTCGAATCTCCTTGACATCTAAATACATTAAAATTAAGGGGAAAAAAGCTATAAATTCCAAATTAATCTAAAAAAATCCAGAAAAGAGATGCCATATACAGCTGACTTTACCAATATGAAAAAATCCAAAAAGTTGCATTGCTATTCTTTGAAGCACATCCACATCATCTGTTGCAACAGGGATCTATGCACAATAAATTGAACTCTTGTAAGTTAAAAAATTACAAGAATGAAATGAACAATTGCAAAATAATTGTGAGCTTAGGAAAAATGAAATAAACTTCAGCTTGTAATACCGTCACAGAGTGGCTGAGGTTCTCACAGTCCCCACAACCCATATATTTTGCAGGCTCCTCAGCATCCTGTCTTCTCTTCTTTATCTAGATTACAATGATTTAAACAAACTTAGGACTCTGACACAAAAAGTGAATAAAATACTATGCAATCTCCTCAAACATAAAAATGTAAAAAAATCAACTGAAACAAGTAGACACAGTTCAGCTTGATTGACAGCAGCAAAACCACACCTTGAGAGTAAACTTGCGGCCCTGCACTCCACATCCTTGTAGGCGCAAGCTGACCTCTTTGCACAAATTAGCAAGAAATTGCTTGCTCTGTAATAGTTATCCATCATTTTCTTAATCAATCTAATATGCAGTTTATATACTGAATGAAAAAGAAGGGGAAAAAAAAGCATCCATGATATCATGTGATACCAACATCATTAGAATCTTTGAACCTAACACCCCAGTTCACTTCAGCACCAATAGACTTGCTTTCCTGTGAATTAAGACTGTTCAGGATGAATTCACAGAAAATATGCAACAAAATAACAGAAGAATAAACTGTACCAAAATGGAAACCGATTAACTAGACTTGCAAATGGCAGAAGTATATAAGCAAGGTTGGCACTATCATGAGGCATTGACACTAAGATAGCAACAAACTGTTGGACCATAAGCTTTTATATGCATTCACGATGAAACAAACCATGAAATGAAGTCATTGCTATTAGAACTTTATAATTTATCCATGAATCAAACCCCATTCACAATAGGTACAAATTCAATTAGTAAAAAAATGATGGTATGAATTCAAAAGCTGATTTTTCACAAGACAACTCAGATATAGATTTCTAGGGATGTCATACCTGGATCATGCCAACCATTCTATTGTCTATTCCTCTGCAATAGTTCCACAACATTTCCCCCGTTTTCTCGCCGTAATAACTTTGCAAAGAACCCTTCAATACCAAAAGAATAAAAAGTGACAGTCACAACCTTTTGCATAACCACTATATTGCTAATATCCTACCAGCAACCAAGTTGAAAGCTATAAACTATAATTTGATGCCTCCACGTGCATGCAAGAAAAATGCACTCTGACAACCTTCTTCATAGTATGATATCTACAGAACTTGATGAGAAAAGACTATTCTTCTTAGGTTAAAATCCAACAGGAAAATGGGAGCTTTTTTCAAATCAAAGTTCTTTTATACATTAGGAACCATCAGGCAAAAAAAATTACCAAGTCCCTTTATGAATAAAGAACCATCAAATAAAAATTCCAAGTTGCACATAAGAATTATAGAAGCTTAAAATTATCTCCAAGACCATAATTCACTACATCTAAGCCCACCAGCCCATCTTTGAAGAAATTTCAATGATTGTGAAGAATGTGACTGCCACAACGGGAACTATTTGAAACAAGACGAAGCAACACTTGAACAAAAATCACCTTGGGAATCGTTCGCATCTGCCCACAAGTGAAAACATTTTGCTTCTTCAATTTTTCCTCTAAAATATATCCTATACCTGGAAGTGCTTTAATTGGAAGTTGCTGCAGAAATTCATCGACCTGGAATATTGAATCAATACACACCAATATTAAAGAAAACCACAAAAAAGCACAAAGAAGTATGTGGTGATGTTTGCCTACCCACCAAGACATGTGAGAATAACCAAGACAAAGAAGGTCAAACAAGCAAACAAAGTGTAACAGAATTACCCCACAATAAGAAAAACAAACTTGTGTGCTTTTATTATAAAAAAAATAAAAGCAGACAGAAGCAAGAACATAGCAGTGAATTGTGTCGATCAATAAATTCTAGCTAGTAATTCAATATTTCAGTATAGTTCACAAATTAGCACTACAATAAAATTGTTTGCAGTAGATATAGACAAGCGTGGCTTGTTTCTTTTCTTTCCCACCGCCACAACCCACACCCACCCTTCTTCCCTCCTCCTTACCCCCCTTCATAAATTCAGTAGATATTATGGCACATTTGGTAGACGGCAATGGACCCAGAATGCAATTGCGATTCCGGGTTTTGTTCTCATTCCCATGTTTGGAATTGATTTTAAAAGCCGGAATCACGATTCCTAAGAACCATTGATTCCAAATTATAGAGGGAATTCGATTCCGCTATTGAGAAGGGGATCACGATTTCATTCTACCCTCATTAATATTAATTATTTATATTACCTTTTTATCCAACGACCTATGTATTATCTAAAATTATTATAGAGAGTATATTTTATAAATAGACAATTCATTCCATTCCATTCCATTCCATGGATATACCCAAACATAGGTATGGATTTTTCATTCCATTCCTTCAATTCCAATATACCAAATGTAACATTAGTTGAAATAACGGGATGCTCATAGGGATCAATCCATTAAACAGTACGAAAAGTAGACTAAAATGGAAAATTTTTACTTCTCAAATAAATATTCTCTAGAATAATGGAATGTAGATAGAATGGCTTTTTTCAATACCAATTATCTAATAAAAAATGGAAATATCTAAAAGAATATTCAATGGTGCAGCCAGTGTAAGTCCAGATACATGAGTAATTAAATATGGACTTGAAAAAAAAAACCTTCTCAAGGGGAATGCAGCATTGACCATTTGGCTTAGCAGTGCGAGTAGCAAGGCGAGCCATGAGCATATTTCCCCCTATTCCAGCACTTGCAGTGCATCCTGTGGTCTCAAAAATTTCTTTCCTAATTAGTGAGGCAAGAAGCTCTGGATCTTGTACTTGTAAGTCTGTTACATCTATAAAAGCTTCATCGCAACTTATTGCCTGAAGAAATGAGTCACCTAAATGAGATGACTAACAAAAATATCTGAAAGGGAATCTCATTAAAAACGAATATGCCATGAAAAAGATACTGTTCCATTATCAAACCTGCACTTTGTTGCAGTGCTTATGCAAAATGTCATAGAAGCAGTCAGCAACCTAAGAATTACAACTCTTTTCAGTTATATCCAGTAAAATTAAAGGAATTAAGTCAAAGCAAGCTACTCCCTTAACACTAACTCAAGAAATGAAAGCACTGAAATACAAACTGAGCTACCTCCACATAAGCCTCAAAGTTGTATGGAAGAATGACAAGATGGGGACAAAGCGCTTTGGCACTTCTTACAAACATCCCAGCGCTAATTCCTATTTAAGTAAATAAATAAATAAGCAAGCAGAGAAACAGCATGGAAATTAAATAAGTCAAGATGTAAAATTAACCATAAGCTCGAGCAGGATAATTTGCGGATGAGATCTCAGCAGTGCCTTTTGGATTATCTGAATGGCATATGGCAACAGGTTTATCTTGCAATTCAGGAAGATTTCTGATTACCACTGAGACAAAAAAGCAGTCCTGCAAAATGAAGTTACAATACTTGCGGCTTTTATCACTGCTAAATTTCTTAATACTACAATGAAAGAAAGGTATGTCACATATTATTCAGCAGGTTTCACTTATCCACTATCCACAGATCCCTCTCATTCCTGAATATTTCAAACAAACTATAAATAAAATTATGCACATAGACATAAGAAAACTCAAGACAGTAACAACAGTAACAAGGAACCAATAAAATGAGGCAGTAACAGGAATGGAAAATCACCATGTCAACATGGATAATGAATGTCTTTTCTGAGACATCTGAAGTTTTAGGAGTGAAACTGCGACACTTAAAGCCATTTGAAACGCCAGGGAAACGCTTGCGGTACCTGTTTCTCCATGTTCCTATGAAATGCAACCTTGAACTCTACAAACAAACATACAGGTAGTGGTCAAAAGACAGTGAGGCATACAGATAAGAAATATTCTAATAAGGCATGGAAATTATCAAAGGCAACCTAACTTATGCTAAATCTAAAATCAAGATGGTAAGGACAGAGAGATTGCATTAAAGGCAGAATTAAAGTTGCACAATTCATTGTGAAAATTCCAGCTGCACTGATGGAAAGGAGTTTATAATTTAAAAAATTAAAGAAAAAAGGAAGAAGAAGAAACAGAAAAATCAGTAAAGCTTACAAGACATAGGAAAAATTCATGATGACATGACCAGAAATTCCATTTGATATACTTCTAATCATTAGCCAGAAAAGTGAAAACAAATTAAAATTTGATGAAATTAGAAAGTATTTGAGAAGTATATTTTATATATAACTTGTACAAGAATACATCTATTTATACAAAAAATTTGTGACTACTGATCTACCTTACCTACCATACTATTAATTGTGACTATTGGTTTTCCTTACCTACCATACTATTAATTGTGACTATTGGTCTACCTTACCTACCATACTATTAATTACATTGTTAATATAATACTAATAATATTACACGTATATCAACACTCCCCCTCAAGTTGGAGCATAGATATCACACATGCCCAACTTGCAAACTAAAGTATGATAGGTCCTGTGACACAACCCTTTAGTAAATACATCAGCCAGTTGCTTATCAGATGTCACATGATGTAAATTCAAGGCACCATTATTCAATTTTTCTTTGATGAAGTGTCGATCAATCTCTATGTGCTTGGTTCTATCATGTTGAACTGGATTTTGTGCTATATTAATAGCAGCTTTATTGTCACAATACAAGGACAGTGTATCTTTGCTTGATAGACTTAATTCTTCTAATATCTTCTGTACCCACAGAAGCTCACAAACCCCTTGAGCCATAGCTCTGTATTCTGCTTCAGCACTTGATCGAGCAACTACATTTTGTTTCTTGCTCCTCCATGTTACTAGATTTCCTCCTACAAAAGTACAGTAGCCAGTGGTGGATCTTCTATCACTTGGAGATCCAGCCCAATCTGCATCTGTAAAGCATTCTATCTGAAGGTGACCATGTTTGGCAAATAGTAGTCCTTTTCCGGGAGCAGACTTCAGATATCTCAAGATGCGAAATACTGCTTGCATGTGTGATTCTCGTGGATCATGCATAAATTGACTCACTAGACTGACTGCATATGCAATGTCGGGTCTAGTATGAGAGAGATATATCAGTCTTCCTACCAATCTCTGATATCTCCCTAAATCAACTGCATCACCAATTCCAACTTGTAGCTTATGGTTGTTTTCAATAGGAGATTCAGCTGGCTTACAACCTAACATGCCAGTTTCTTCCAGGAGATCCAGAATATATTTTCTCTGAGAAATGAAGATACCTTTCTTTGATCTGGCAACTTCAATTCCTAAGAAATATTGCAGTTTTCCCAGATCCTTGATTTCAAATTCCTGGGCCAAAAGTTTCTTCAATCGAGCTATCTCCTTTTCATCATCTCCTGTCATTACTATATCATCAACATAAACTATGAGAATAGTAATTTTACCCTTGTTATGTTTAATAAATAGAGTATGATCTGCATTGCTCTGTTGATAGCCGAAAGAAGTCATAGCTTTGCTGAATCTGTCGAACCATGCTCTAGGAGATTGCTTTAATCCATATAATGCCTTTTTCAGTCTGCATACTTTCCCATGTGTTGTTTCAGTATCAAATCCAGGAGGGATCTCCATATACACTTCTTCTTCTAAATCTCCATGTAGAAAGGCATTTTTCACATCAAACTGCTGTAAATCCCAATCAAGATTGGCTGCACATGATAACAAGATTCTGATTGTGTTCATTTTTGCTACTGGAGCAAAAGTTTCCTGGTAGTCTACCCCATAGGTTTGAGTGAATCCTTTAGCCACCAATCTAGCTTTGAACCTATCAATTGATCCATCAGCTTTGTGTTTTACAGTAAACACCCATTTGCAGCCTACCAGTTTCTTTCCAGGTGGAGAGGTAACAAGCTCCCAAGTCTCATTCTTAGTCAAGGCTTTCATTTCTTCAATCATTGCTCCCTTCCATTTTGGATCATTGAGTGCTTCCTTCCAATCCTGTGGAATAGACACAGACGAAATGGACAAGGCAAAACCTCTATAGGTAGGAGATAAAGAATCATAGGAAACAAAATTAGAAATGGGATGTTTAGTACAGGCTCTAACACCTTTTCTTTGAGAAATAGGTTTATCTAAATCATCAAAAAAACTCACCAGAAGAGGATGATTCTTGGCAGCGAGAGTAGGTTGCACGATGACTTCTTCTGTTGTGTCTTTGTTTCTCCTTGAGTACCTCTTCAAATCAGGTTTATCCAAACGTCCAATTTTCTCCCCCTGGATTATAGTCTCCTTCTGATCATCACTTGTTCTTGGGGTAAATCCCAATAGAGTCACAGTACTATTATCATCTCTTCCTTTGCATTATTCTCCCCCTGAAGAGATGATGAGTTTGGATTGTAGTAAGGTTCAGTTTATCTGAAAGTAACATCCATACTCACAAAATACTTCCTAGATGGAGGTGGTAGCATCTGAACCTTTTTGTTCGGCAGTACCCAATAAACACACACTTAAGGCTCTTGGATCTAGTTCCCAGCATCCTATATAACAAAACAAACACATCCAAAAACCTTGGAGAGACAGTATGTGTTATGTCCCTGTTAAGATTTCTAAAGGACTCTTGTAGTTAAGGACTCTAAGAGGCATTCGTTGATCAGATATGCAGCAAACTATAATTGCATTTCCCCAGTAAGGCTTAAGAGATTCATGTAAACATAAGAATCTAGCAACTTCCAAAAGATGCCGATTCTTCCTCTCACATAACCCCATTCTGTGCACTTGTATAGGACAACTAGTTTGATGAATTATCCCATGTACCTTAAATAAGAATCAAATCTTTCATTCATGTATTCAGTGCCATTAATCAGTCCTAAGAGTTTTTATTTAGCATCAAATGGGTGCAAACCATCTTATGAAAAACTGAAAGCAAGAAAAACACATCACTCTTACCTTAAGTAAATAGACCCAATCATCCTGGTGCAACAATCAATAAAAGTGACAAACATCGATTACCAAACAAGAAGTAGTCTGAGTAGGACCCCAAACATCAGAATGAATAGTCATGAAAGGAAACTGGCTTTTATTATTAATCAAAGATAAGAGTTTCGAGAATGTTTTGCATATTCGCAAGATCACAAACAAATGAATCAAACTGAGTCTTTGAAAACAAACTAGAAATAATTTACTTACACAAAAAAGGAGGGATGTCCCAAACGCCTATGCCATTGCAAGATTTTCTTGATAACATCTTTATTTTCCCCATAAAAAACCTTTGAGACTAGATCCTCGACTTTCATCCAACATATATAAGCCATCGTGCAATCTACCACTGCCAATCCACTTCCCTGTTTTGAAGATCCTGAAGACACAATGATCAGGAAAAAACTCAATTTTACAGTTGAGATTTTTTTAAGTGTAACTGACAGTAACATATTGACAGGAATTGAGGACATGAAGCACAGGGATAGTTGATCTGAGGAGTACAGAAAACAGAACCTGTTTCCAGAAACTGGGGTAAAAGAGCCATTGGCTATTCGGACATTGTCCTTAGTTAAACATTGTGAGTATTCAAGAAGATTTTTTAGGAGCCCTCATGTGTCTATTCGCACCAAATCAATAATCCAATATTATTCAAGGTAGTAGAAAAAGCATTACCTGACTGCACAAATTGATTTGGCACCGGAGAAGATCTTTATGAGACATCATACGTTTGAGATACTGAATCTCATCAGGAAAAAAAAGTCAGAGGGAGTCATCTCAGAGTGTTATAGTTTCAGACAAATTTGCTCGAGTAGAATTAACTCGTTTGCCTCCACGACCTCTCATTGGGCGTCCATGTAACTTCCAGCAAATCTCTTTAGTATGACGTGATTTCCCACAAAATAATCATCGTACATGATCCTTATTAGAACTTTGAGTCTTTAACCTCCAGATGAATCACTAGTTGCTACCAAACCAGATTTTTCAACTTGGAATATAGAGCATGGTATTGCGTCTGCTCTCTTCCTGCTGAACATAGAGTATGCTTCCTCAAAGAGGGAAAGGGTCTTACCCAGGACATGAACTCTAATCTGATCAAATTCATGTTCAATCCGCTAAGAAATCATAGACCTTTCTTTTGCAAGTAGTTTCTGAAATTTGACTGCATCTCCAGTGTAATCAGCCTGAAAATCTTGATAATAGTCAAGCTCTTGCCACAAGCCATCAACTCAGAAAAATACTGCGAGATTGTCATCTCTCCTTGCTTCAAACCTTGAACTTTGTTTCGAATCTCATAAATCTGGGCATCATTTCCCACTTGTGAATAGGTGAGAGTAACAGCATTCCATACTTCTGCTGTGTCAAGCAAAAGATACCTTGAAATTTGGGCTGCATGGAATTGATAAGCCATGACATTACCAGCGAATTTTCAGAATCCCACTGGTTGAATGTTGGATCAGTTGTTCCTGGTTTGACTTTAGTACCGGTAAGATAATCCTACATTCCTCTAGCTTTGATAAACAATAAACAAGACCGTGACCAGGCAAGATAATTATTTCCATCAAGCTTGATAAACTAATTTGCAGTGAAGGATTATCAGTACTAATAGCTATAATTTTCTTATCACTTTCCATATTGAAAGAAAAGAGATACCAGAACAATCCAAGAATAATCGTGTTGGAATAGTGCACGTCGGAATTGCACGTCGAACAGTAGTCGTCGGAACAGTAGTCGTGCCGGCGGAAAAAACGGCGGGAAAAGGCCGGATTTGGGCTGTCGAGCCGAATCCACTCGTCGGAGGTGGCTCGAACCTCCCACACGCCCCACGCGCCGGCGTGAGGAATTCCTCGGAAGAACAATCGGCGCGTGGGTCCACAGCACTTCCAACGGCGGTCGGACTTCTGGAATCGCCGATCGGGGGACGCTCCTCCTCGTTGTAGCGGCGGACAAAAAATTAGAGGGAGGAAACTCGACCTCTTTTGAAAAAAAGAACGAACAAAAAACGAAAAAAAAAAAAACTAAAACCTATGCTGCGGAAGGAAAACTCACCTCAAATGGCAGCGAGGCTCTGATACCATGATGAAATTAGAAAGTATTTGAAAAGTATATTTTATAAATAATTTGTACAAGAATACATCTATTTATGCAAAAAATTGTGACTACTGATCTACCTGCCTACCATACTATTAATTTTGACTATTGGTTTTCCTTACCTACCATACTATTAATTGTGACTATTGGTCTACCTTACCTACCATACTATTAATTACATTGTTAATATAATACTAATAATATTACACGTATATCAACAAAATTAAAAAATAAAAAAGGGTAAATTACACTTTACTTGAATGCATTTTCACCCTTTGTCAGTTTGCATACATGTGTTTACTTTTGACACTGTGCATGCCTGTGTTTCAATCTATCACTTAATCATTACTTAATCCATTGAAGGAAAAAAGAAAAGGCATAAAACCTAACAGATCAGCCCCAAACGCACCTTCAACCCCAATTGACTAAATCAAAATCCCCCCCTTTAATTTCCCCAATCAAAACCCTAATCTCCAAATAAGTCAAATCCATGACCATCAAATCTGAATCACACCATACCAATAAGCAATTTTGAAAATATTGATTTCCGTAGCTTCTCTTAATAATTCAGTAAAATTTATATCAGTGAACTTAAATTGATTAGAGTTCTCAAAAATACAGTATCCTTTTTTTTGTGTGATATTATTGCAAAGATAAAGAATCCATATGGCCTCTACTTTTGACATCATAATGAATCTGGAAAAATGGTGACACTATCATAGGCAGGTAGTTTTCTTAAAGCATCAAATGACTTTGGCACGCACTAATATGACAGACAAAACCTAAGAAATCGTTTGTTAACCCTATCCTTATTTCTGTGGTGCTGTAAAGCAGGACTCAAATAACTGTATGAGATGATGATCTTAGACTTATTCTTTATGAGGACCGTTGGATTTTAAATCCAGCAACCTAAAAGTTTCAACCAATAATAAGAGGCTTCATTTTATGTTTAATAAATTCAAGATGTATTTCTTCTTTTTATGTCTCAACAAGAGCTGATTTCTGTCTAGCAATTTGATCCTTGAACCAGCAATACTTTCAAATGGAAGAATCAACCTACAGCAAGACAATACTGGGTGCCTTTCATTAATGTTACCAAGGATAGTACCACTGCATGACCTTAATCGACTAGGCTTCTTTGGAAGTGAGGTTTGGGGCTGATCCTTCATTTTTGTATATATATTTTGTGTTATTTCTTACAGCTAAGTGGCAGTTACATGATGAAGTAAGACGTAAGTATACAACATGTCAAAAAGTAAAATACTAGCATGCAAAGTGAGAAATGGTGAAAAACAGCTGAAAATTGTAGTTTACCAAAAAAAATAATAAAATGAATGACCTTGACCCAGACCAAAAGGGAGTCACACTTACTTCCAACATTTGATTTTTATGTAAAGAAATATTAAATCGACTCTCAGCTAGTTTATTCCAAACTAAATTACAGGGGTCAAAAAAAAAAAAAAAAAAAAAAGAAAAACCTTATTGGTGGCTCTATTTGTTTTATCTGATTTTGGTCGTTTTAGCATCTTATTTTTATCGTTTTCATAAATATGTCTACTACGAAATAGATACATATGAAAAACAAACATTTTTATTCATAAACAAATCAGATATAGATGAGATATATAAAATACAGATGTGAATCAGATACGGATAAGATATGAATGAAATCAAACAATCCAAGCAAACCATTTCACACATCAACACTAATGGCCCGTTCACTTTGCTGAATGGAATAAAAGGAAAATGAAATTCTAATTCAAAGAGAATATAATAGGATTGTAATGACTATTATAATATTCACTTTATGTAAAAAATAAAACAAGTAATTATTACAATAAAAGGTAAAATATCTATAATGCTCCTTATATTTATTATAGAGGAAAGATAATTATATAGGTGTTATTTTCAAGAAAGGGTATTTATGACAAAATTGAAAAATAGACCATTGAATAGCCATTCATGGGATGAAAACATGAATTGCTATTCATTATTTTACGTAATAACAATTCATTATGAATTGTCATTCCTTTCAAATAAACATTGTAATATTAGTTTTAGGTCAAAAGAGAAATAAATGAATAGCTAGAAAGTGCTTTTTCTATCCCTGAATAAAATTATAATTCTAACAAAAGACAATGATAGACAAAGGTGAATGAACTAGATACCATAATAACTACCAACTCTATTTCTATTCAGGCATCAGCTTCATTTAAAGATTGCAACAAACAAACAAGGCACTGTCGTTCCAAATTAGCAAGGCTCTGACCCCAGCATACAGAAGGTTAGAACAATACCTTAAAATAGTTTTCTACAAAATTTGGATCATCTAGTGTTGAATGTCCTTTGCTAGAACAGGTGATGGCAGACGAACCAGGAGAGTCATGGTTGCTGGCTGACGTACTAGGCTCACTGTGACCGCAAATAATATTTTCCTTTGTATTGCCCTCTTCTGCATCTGCACCAGTTAACTCAGACTCGGCTCTAACACATTCTGAAACATCCCATGTTTCACTAACTGATGCATTTGTCACCATGCCATCCTCATTTCCATCATCAGATTCTTTAATATCTTGTCTTCTACCCTCTGATTTCTTATCCAATTCTAATAGACCTGCTCTTTCCTTTGGAGGTTTAACCGTCGTAGCCAAAACATCATCAACTATTACACCACTTTTCTTAGCAAAAAATGCTGACAGCCTTGGCTGATTATCAGCTAGTTGGTCAAGCTGGTAAGGAACCCCTAAACCACCATCTCAATATTAAATCTTCTAAAAGAAGAGGAAGGATGAAAAAACTTGTAAACAAAATCAAATCTATTTCTCCTCCTAATATCAGTATTCCACTAACATAATATACTCTTCATGCCTATACTTGATAGAACATACAACCATAAAAGACAGAAAAAGTGGTAAAACTTACAGCTTAAAAGTTTTTTAGCAGCAACAGAATCCACAATCCATTTAGGTTTCACAACTGGAAGACCACTGCTAAAGGATCTACACAAATATTAACAAACCTAAACTAATTGTAATCAACCCAAAAAATAAAAAGAGAAAAAAACAACAAAACAAAATCATATACTGCATTAGCACCTAATAAGTTCGAGAAATTTGCTATTAATCATACCTTATATTTTGCACTTTACTGGCAGGAAGATTACTGCATATGATGTGCGTAACCAGATGTCTAGAAAAATAGTTTACATATCTTCCACCATGCTTCAACATGTAGTCTCGAAGTTCCTAAACAATCCAGCCACATAACCAGACTTAATAAGCTGTTTGGACTCTGATGAGTAAGCTGTTCAGTTGCAAAAGCCACCCTAACCACTAAAATGGATAAGCACCAAAGAATTTAATAAAACTCCAACTCGCATGCAGCTGAACAAGTCTCGTTAAGGGAGTTCCTTAAGCATTATAAATATCTCCTCCGTATTTATCAAAATAAGTCTTGCAGCAACAATAACCAATAAGAGAAAATGAACCTGACTAGAAGGAATGGTAAAACCATCCACAAAAATAGAAATCCCATGAAATATAGGTTTCTCTAAACTTGAATCACTGTGTGAAGAGGTTGCAGCATCTGCATCGAACTGTTCCAGAAGCTTCCTGTTCTTCTCTACCATGTAACTGCATTTAAAATTTTCAACTTTTAAAAGCTCCCTATATAGGTTACATGCGGATAATATACCCAAAAACCAGCAAAACCATAATTTTTCTATGGTGAGTAACGATATCATAAGTTATCTATCTCATAATCCTGCTTTTCAATAAAATGTTTGCCATCCATTCTGCAACTGGATTCTAAAAATGGAAATGTAAAGTTGATTACAACAAAACAGAGATTCTGAAAAAAAGATATTCGACTAATTCTTCTTGCAAAGAGTAGACCCTTTTACTCTACTACTTCAACTATCAACACCAAAAGACCAATGATCAGCCAGTACGCACACAGTATAATCAATTAATCATGCCACGATCAACTACCAGCTTATACCACTACCTTTAGATAATGAACAGTTATAAAAGCACTCCAACTTCCAGGAAAATCTCTTCATGAAAGTGGAAATATTCCCAAACTAGAGTAAACCCTTGATGATTACAATATCATAAACCAAGATATCCCCAGACTTTAACAAGTCGATTGAAGGTACAAAATACAGAGACATAAAAATAGATATTCACAACCCTTTAACTGCATCATAGAGGTACATTACATAGTTAAATTCCAATGTTCTATCAATCAGGTGTTTCCATCTCCATAATTTATTTCCACACTTCCACACGGAACCCAACAAAATCACATACTGTCTCTATGGTTTATTTAAAAAAAAAAAAAAAAAAAACACTTGTGTCAATTGACATTAATTACCAAAAATCAAAAACACTTTCTGGACCGTATCTCATCAAGGCAGATGAAGTATTTACGTGTGATGATTAATTACAACCGTCCTCATTTATTTCATTTTGAGGCAGTAAATTCTTTCCCATCCCCATGCCTTCTCGCCCACTACAATCCATCTTCCATCAACAATTCACTACCACAACATTCCATTATCACTATACTTCCTTACAACATCAAAACTCAATTCCTCAATTCTCGTATTAAGAAAGAATTGATTATTCTCTGAAAAAGCAAACCTTCGTGCCAACACAACCGGTGTCACAACGGTCGATGAAAGGTAAGACATAAACAATAATTTTCTCAAAATTTCTTCCAAAATTCAATCAATTTCACCCAAAAAAATTTTTCATTACGTTATCAAAGGAGAAATTATTAGGGCCGAGTTCAAAAGTCACACATGCCACACGTGATACATACAAAAACTTGATTCTTGGCAAGAATAAGTAAACACGAACGGATATAGATCGATAGAGGGAGGAGGGATAGAGGACTGACGAGCCAAAATCGGAGAAAGGAGAATTGCGAAAGGAAGAGCGAGAAGAGGAGAGAGAATTGGAGCCCCAAGCCATGCCGAGGGTTTTCTGGTTGGGTGGTCGCTTCTTCTTGCTGTTGTTGGAGCTTGAATTGCGACTTCGTTTAGAAGCTGATTTGTCGCCGGAGTTCGCAGAACGACCGGAGCTCAAACTCATCTTCTAGGCCCAAGGGAATTGAATCTCCGGGGAGAGAGAAGGAGTGCTGAGGAAGCTTGAGGATTTCACTCGTGTTTTTGAACGAAGCGGCAAAAGCCAGTACCTGTGCGGTGATGGTTATACGTGTATGTATACAGGGGAACATTTATAGCCCGACCACACCGCTACGTCACGTTTGGTGATAACCACGATGATTTGCAATGGAATAAATTTAAGAATAACAAATCTATTTTTATATTTAAAACATATAATACAATGATTAAAAGGTATAATTATAAAAAAAAATTAATAATAAATATAAAATATGAATACATGTTACTATAAAAAAATAATTATACTATTATAATTAATAATGGTGGAATGAAGTTACAATTCCACATTTTCAAAAGCATAATCGAAAACTCTTTCAAAACCGGAATCGTTAATTCCAAGGAATCACGATTTTGATTTTTTAAAATATTTTCAAACATTGAAAAAGGGAATGAAAGTCGAAATTGCGATTCTATTTCGGTCTAATCCTATGTAACAAAAGTACCATTAGTATTCTTATAAATTAATTTATTTAAAAAAAAACAAATATAAAAAAGTTTAGTAGTTTCTATTATAGTTAAAATACAACTTAACTATTAATAATGTGATAGGACCAATATCATATAATATACACATGGTTAAAATATTGACATAGTGAATAGTTGTCCACGTAATACCATCCATATAACAACATATTAGAATGTTATTGGTAGTTACACACGTAAAATCTAGTCATATTTGCATCCTAATGTTTGCGTGTGTGCACTTTTTTTTTCCTCATTAAATAAAAAGATATTAACAAAGATAAATTTTGTTGTATGTGCACATTTAATAATTTTTAAGTCATAAAAAAATAAAAATTATATAGTAAAAGAGTAAAATTTTTCTAACGTAAAAAATGTATTTATATTTTGAGATCAATATAAATTATTTAATATATGTCATGATTTTCTTACTTCTTCTAAAAAGATATGAAAACAAAATTGGAGCATTTATTGTTTAGAAAAGAGTAAATAAATATTACGTAGTGAGTAGGCATTATTATTTTAAAAAGTTGGTGATGAGTGCGTTGAAAAGTTATTAGCTGGTCATTGTTTTTATATATTTAAAGTTAGCATCATAAACCCATGACGCAAGTCTAAACTGCAAACATGATTTTAGCTTATTGGTTTTATAGCATTTCAAATCATAAGATTACTAACATAATATCCTAAAATTGCATCATTTTGAATTAATAAGTAAATGTTCTAATTGTCCATCTATATCAAAGATATATTTTTTGAGTAATAAATATGAATAAATTACATTTAAAGGTATCAATATTAGATTCGAAATTCATTTAAAGTATCAACATTTCAAATAATTCAAAAAAATTAATATAATTTTTTAGATAAATTCATTTCACATTTGCAATTTGATCTTTGATAGTGTCATTTCAACAAAGTAAAAACATTTCTGCCAAACTTTTCCATGCTTCAAGTATTGCAAATGAAGATGAAGGGCTCATATGCATAAATTTTGACCTTTGGTCTCAACCATTAAATGCTAGGATAGATAAGCTGAGTTATTGCTAAGAATATGATGGTCCAAGTTGAAGCCTCCTTTTCTTGCATATAACTTATGGATGTTTGATTAGTTAATGAGTTTAATTGAGCTTAATTGATTATAAGATAAGTCCACTTTCAATACAAAAGAAGCCAACCTCCTTTTAACATAATTCTAAGCTGAGCATATCAAGCAAAGATTGACTCAAAATGACCTTCTTTTTATAGAATATTGTTCACAGCACAAGAAAATCAAGATTAGGCAAACTAGTTCAATGATCTTATTTCAAGCTTATTAGGTCAAATCAAATTAAGGCATCCCTATTTAAGTCTAGTTTCATAGATCCTTGTCAGTCCCAAGAAACTAATCCATGGCATTACTTGCACTAAGAGCCAATTTATCAAAATAGCTCTCACTAAAACATGCATTCACTTCATATTAGATGTTTCATATTGAGTATGGTAGGATTTAGATTAATCGTAGATACACATGCAAATATGTAATCATGTAAGAATATACATTTTAAAGTTATAGAGGTAAGTGTCACATTTGGTATCTAAATTTTGCTCATTTATACAATTAACAACATAAAGTTTAAAATTATCAATTTGCTACTGCAAACTTTTTTAGATTATTTATAATACTCATGTGAAAATGGGTAAAGTTGAGGTGGCTAATTACAAAATTTGGCAAAGTTCAAATAATTAATTACAAAAAAAGGCAAAATGTATGTATCAAATTGATATTTTTAAACTTTAGACAATTAAATGTAAAAATAGACAAAATTTAGATATCAAATATGATAATTATTCAAGTTCATAAAAAGTGCACAACAAAAGAATACCAAATGCACATCTATTTATTCTACTCTGTAAGGTTTGTTTTAAATTGTTGTTTATTAGTTTATCCTTGTTTTAGATTTTGTTTAAGGAGCAAGCAATGTTTATTTGGCATTCTTCGACTTTCAAAAAGGTTGGAATACTTTATTACACACACACACATAAATATATATATATATATATATAATTTTGGCTTTTATAGTTTTCCTTTGAATACTAGTCGTATGTTTTTTTTTTTTTTTCAACATACGCACCATATCTTATTATTTAGTTTTTGTTAGTTTCAAGTGTAATAATATTGAAAATTTTGGTAATGGTCTCAAACCTGAAGATGATACATATATTGTTACATGTAAACCCTCGTCGCTATAAATGATATGACAAAATTTTGAGTAATACCATACACCACTGTATATGCTATCAAAATTGATGGGTTCGTATTAATCTCCTTTTCACTTTCAAATCACAATAGTTGCCAAACAGAGACATGTTACCTTGACTACGTTCTGGACTTACAATTGGACAAGAGGTCTCTTGTCGTACTTTCAATGAAGTCCTTAGAAATGAGTAATATGATGTGTCTTATGAGGGTGACAATTGTACCATAATCATTGTTTAGAAAAACGGGTGCGAAAACATAGAAGATATTAGATATGAGATTCTTGGAACAACAATGGTGTATGGCCTTAAGGTGATTTTAGATGACTTTAGTGTTATGAGCTTCATAAGTCATTTTGATATCTGTGATGTATTGAAATATATGTACAACACCCATTATGTGGTGAAAGCTTTAGGGAGTCACAAAGAACTAATGCCATGAGGAGAGAGATTAATATTGAAGAGGGCAACAATGAATATGCTAAGCATCATAATAGTGATGAGGAATCAAACAGACATTCATAGAAACTCGAAGAGCTCTTAACTTAGCCAAAGATCTGCTATTGTAATTAAGAAAGACGATCATGAAAGTAGCTGGAAATCAATTGCCACTAATGACAATAACTCCAATTATATCCTGTTTAAAGGGAGACAATAATCGTGTGGATGATGAAATCGATTGTAGCAAAGGTAGGACATCAATGATTTTGAATATTATGAGAAAGAGAAGTGATGAGGAAGAGATTGTTAAGACTAAAAATAAATTTCTATTCCATGGTAACAAGGTTGAGGAATCATGTTTTTGTGCGTGTAATCCCTGAGATTTTTCCATTTATAGTACAATAACTATAATTTGAAAATTCATTATAATTTGAAAATTCACAAATAGATAATGAAAAATAGATTTTTTATTAGAAAATACATAAATGCACATAGAAAAATTTTCCAACTATATCCTATATTAAGATAATTAATTTTCTCATCTAATAAAATATACCAAAGACAAGATTTCATGACACGAGATAATAACATAATATCTATACATTTATGACCCATAATATCAAGCATAAATTGTAACGATAAATTTATAGAGCTGCTGACTAATAAACAATAGTTTAATAATGAATCACTAGAGAGGAAATATACGCGATACAACTAAAAACAAATGAATATCTAAAGATCTAGAGCTAAAATGAAATTTCTAAATACGTAGTTGTGAAATTTAGAATTTTGTTAATATTATGAGTATAATATCTTAAATTACTATTCCGGGCCCAAAAACCTTAATTATGTAAGAGAAAAACCTAAAAATATTCAATCGCAACTTTTAAATCTAAAATTTCAACTCTAACAATTACCTAAGAAAATGATAGGACCCTTAGATATATTTTAAGGGTTGTTTTCTTAAGATAACTGAATTAATTATACGCATATAATCCAATATTCTACACGATAACTTAGATATTGATCCTAATTCATCAAGAACTCTTAGAATTGCATCTCATTAGTTATTTTTCTCTTCAAGAATTGTTAAAAACATCCTTATGCTCTTGCAAAAGAAGAGAAGCACTACTTGCATAAAAAGATAAGGTGTCATTTTTAATGACTCATCTAAGCTTGTGTACTGCCTTCATCGTGTTGATGTAAGTCCTAGGTCTCTTTCAAGCCCTCTCAACCGTGAATTATTGATGCATGAAAAGGGGGGATGTTGCATTACAACTTGGTATCTTCTAGAAAACATTACAAGGTAAGCATGAGATAAGTTTTAAGTAAGCTTTAGGACCACAATTTGACTCCTCATTTCTCCCTTGAACCATGCAACATATATGCACAAACAAATAATTGAAATTCAATCAATCAATTCTTCTTTTCCTAAACTTAGATAAGGGATTGTTAGAAGACAATTTGAAAATTCTAGTTCAAATAAAACCAAGCTTTGTCGCAAGCTACACATGCCATGGCCAACACATATCAACATCAACTGAACAAATGAACATCCTAGAATTCTCCTTATTATGTCGTGAGCTTCATGCATCCAACCAAACAAATGTCAATATCATACAATATTTCAAATATCTCTTCATAAAAGCCTTTCATGAGCATAAGACAATTGGAGAAGTTATTTTCCACAAAACCCTAGAGATTGTCGTAAACTTCATATGCATGAACCAAACAAACATCAACATCATATTTTCTTCAACATTTTCCTAATAACTTTATATTAATTACATTTATGAGCATCAAGATAAATCAAGTTTGCAAAAAGAACTCCCCTTTTTGCCGTGCACTACAAACCCCTCTAAAGCCACAACACATATCAACATCTATATAAGTCAAAATCACCTTAAAAGTAGAAAAACTTTTGGCTTTTTTGAAAAGAAAAAACACCATTTTTGCCATGAACCCCATATGCTTTTCTAAGAGCCATTTCAACATTAAACACTAACCTTCAACACATAAAACCAAACAAGAACTTTAAGGAGACAACTATACACATAGACAATACCTTCACCTTATGCCCTAAAAGTCCTAGGAACTTTTCAAGGATGCCTTACAAGAAGGACCATACACCTAATGTAAGAATATGTCCTAATCAAGTTTGATTTTATTTAGAATCAAACTCATATATTTCAATCGTATGCTCTAGGCTTTCCACCACTAGTCTAGTAGGAGGCAATCAACTTCAGGCTTTCTTAAACTAAGGTAATCTTTACCATATTACATGCCTACATTAAGTTTAAGTAAGGATTACATTAAGAACCTAACTTGATGCCATGACTTTAGGCCCTAAAAGTTTAGGTTCTACTCCTAGCATTAAGTTCCAAACAACCTCTTTCAAATAAGTTAATTCTAGTCTGTTCTAAGAATACTACTTACTTACTAAATAATATTGTGAGAAATTATCAATAACATGTCTATGTTCTAACATGCCGGTCATGATCTTGCTACGAACATATAATAAATTGTTTAATGCTAAAATTAAACAATATTGAGAAATGAAAGCATGTAATATGATTTAAAAAGTTGAAAAATTCAATCGACTAGCTTATGAACTATTTGAGGACATTTTGGCCCTATAAAGAAATTTATACGTTCCATATGCTTTCATGCAAGAAAACTAAGTCGTCTGGAATGATATTGACCTAGAACATGATCTATGAGATTATATTGATTATTTAACCCCTATAATTTCGTCCTTATGACATATATCATGCCTCTCATTTTTATTCACATGAAAAAGGTGAACATTTATGAGTAATGATACCTTAGAACATAATCTATGAAGTTATATTGAACATTTGACCCCTATCAGCCTAACACATAAACAATATAAGCTCATGAATGGAATATATATGAAATGGAAAACAAAGTTAGAAGACCCTAAAGGACCCTACCATAAACTCTTGGCCCTATATGGATTATAGGGAAAAATCCATAACTAGATTAAAGATTGAATCATAATTAATTCAATGAAAGTTTAAGGAAGCTAATAAAATGATCAAACATGAGAATATGACCATGAAAAAGCCTCTGTGTGTGTGTGTGTGTGTGTGTGTGTGTGTGTGTGTGGGGGGGGGGGGGGGGGGGGGGGGGGGGCGCGGGCTGCATATATAATAAATTTAGGGTTCTTAAAACAAAATTTAAGAAAACTAAGTATTAGCAAACTAAAAAAGAGTATGGATTATGATTAACAGATAAAACTTAAGGAATGCACTAAAACCCAAGTATAGGGTTTGGCACATATAGCATAACTAAGGTACAAATTTCAAACTAAAAAGAATTATAAGCATATTGATTAATAAAATCAAATTACTTAAAGTTTTACACTTAATTTAAGATCAAAAGAAACACAATGAAAATAAATACGAGCATAGGATTTGGTCAAGTGTAGAACAAAGAACTTAAATTTTAGTTTAACTATTAAAACTTAATAAATCACACATAAAACAAAGAGTTGAACCCAAAATGGTAAGTTAAACATATAAACAAGAGCAATAAGACTCATAATACCTCTCTAGGATCTATAATGAATATAAAGGAAAATATCCAAGTAGTTTAAAATTAACAGAATAATCGAAAACTATGCTTAATAAGCTTTCTAGCGCTTATTCATATGTTGAAAATGGAGCTAAAAAAAGTACAATAGGCCTAGTTTAAGTTTACGCGACTAAAATCGGTATTTGAGATTTTTAAGAAGGCTTCTCTTACATAAAATATGTTTACATGAATTTTGTAACTTTACTAGAGAAATTTAACCCTTACAAAATTATAACTTATATTTAGGTAAAATAAAAACGGTCAAGATTTATAAACTTGAATTAGGACACAAAAGATTACAATTGGAATCATTATATAGATAATGGCATAATAATGGATATCTGTTTTCTCATTTCTTAGGAGAAACAAATCAGTTGCTGGACTTCCCTAAAGATTACTACAACCAGTGAGCAGAAATGGATAGGTGAATAACTTTGATCTATCACATGATTTATGTTTGTAGCATTGTAGAAATGAAGCATTATATAGACAATAAAAAAAAAATGAATGTGTATTTTGGGTTTAGGTTAATTTGTGTTGTATGGTGTCTAATGGAATGTCAAGAGTATGGTAATGAAGATGATAACTATTTTGTGTGACAAATATTACTTGGAAGTAAGATGAGATTTGTGTTAAGAAAAAAAATGAACTAATGCCACTTGACTTTATAATAAATCTATCATGCATTGCATGAATTGCATTTTATATTAAGGCGTGATAGCCTACTATGTATTAGTATTTTGGTTCTATGGTATTCAATTGGTTTTTCTATATGACATTTACCCAGTTTTACAAAAGGTTACATTTGTTCTGTCCGATTTCATAGGAACTAAGCAGGCAACGAAAGAAGTCGCTCATAGTATCAACATGAAATAACTAACATTTAATGGTATTTCTAAGTTTCAAGGCTGAAATTGAAATGTTTTGAATTAATTTGAGAATAAAAAAGTACGCTTTCACCTTGATTCTCAATCTCTCCTGAGCATGGTGGATCATTAAGAATAGGTTCCTTCACCTCGATGAGAGAGTATAAATCTTTATCCTGTTTAGATTCTGGGTTATCAAAGCTTGTGTTTGTATATATGGTTGCTTGATGCAGGACATATGATTGCTAACAAACTTGCTTTATACATTGCTTGATGTATGATATGATCTAGTTATCTCACTAAACTCTAGTTTCGCTCACAGTCCTATAGATTTTCTAGGGTATTAATCCGATCATGGCTAGTATCCTCATGGGGCTATACAACGTTATGGATCCTAAAGCTAGTAGAAATCGGGAAAGGATGGAAGACTATAATTTCAGTAGTAGTTAATAGTTTAGTTCATGATCCTTTTATATTTTATAATATGGTATGTAATATTAAAGATTATGGTACCATAATCTTTAATATGTAGTATTTGGTAATGTAAATTATATGTATACATCATTTCTTTTCAACATAATTGAAAAGATCCTATAGTTACGTTCCATGGTGTGGCTTAGTTGAATCATACATTGGTGTTTCTCTCTGATGACCAATGTTGAGTTTTGAAAAGCAGCCAAGGCATCAGTTTGTTATACAATGTCATGATACAACTAAAGTACCCTTGGGGGCGTAACTGTATGTCATTGATATTTTTTGGTCCATAAGAGTTTGATGGCCTGATTCTGAAATACTCTACGGTCGCATAAAGAGAGTTTAAATATGTAAAAAACAAACTCAAGTATGAGTAAAATGTGTCAAAGAAAATTGCTAAAGATTAATGTGTGGTTTATATGAAAAGAACATTGTGACATTTCACTTGAAAATATATTTCACAAAATACACTTGTGGTATCATTTTAAAATTAAATAGGGTAAACTTGCAATTATTGTTGAAGTGTTTAGGCCAACTAGAAAGTTATTTTCAGTATTAAGCTACATTCTTTAAAAGAGTTGGTGAGCAAGGAAACAGGCATTATTAGTATAACATGCTATTGTAAACAAGCTAAATTAAGGGTTTTTCAAGTGTTTATGTAATTTGAAGTACAGGTGGGAATATTCCTAGAAGCTTCGAATTAACAATTCGAACCTCACTATTAAATTGAATGTTTATTGGGACTTTGATGCTATTAGGGTTGTATTTGACAGGTTTCATGCATGTTTTTTGCTTTAAAGGGAAGGTCTTTAGGTAATTGTAAGAAAGTAATTGGTGTTGATAGTTGTTTCTTAAAGTGTGTTTATGAAGGACAAGTGTTGTCAATAATAGGTCAAGATGAAAACAATTAAATGTTTTCTATTACATGAGTTGTTGTTAGGATAGAAAATAAAACACCTGAATTTAGTTTATGGAGAGGTTGGTCAAGAGGTTGGTCAAAAGCTTGATCAAGGATCTACCGATAAGACAATAGAGGTAAGGGTTAGACTATTATTAGTGACAAGCAAAAAGTATGTTTAAAGTCGTATGTACTTCAATTCGTTTCATATTACTTCACAAGTTTTACATTGTATAGTCCATATAATAATCATAATCACAAATCTATGCAGACTTTGAATATCCCTTTTATACATATTGAATTTTTATTTTATATATTTTAAGATCTCATTTAATTTAATGATATTTAGATGATATTTAAATGTTATTAAGATAGCGACAGACCAAAGGTTTGATATTACTAATATAATCTTTCTCTAAGTTATTCGAATATAATATTTATAGAATTTATGGAATTCTAAACAAACCAGCTTATTAATTAATATAATTGATGTACTGCATTGCAACCACCCAATGTATATCACCTATTCCACATAAAAACGATATATCATTGAGAATGGAGCAAGCATACAATGCAACATTTACTTCCATTAGAACCATCACATAAGTTTAAACATTTTGGAGCTAACTTCTGGGGAACCAGGGATCCTTGTGGGCCTATTTCTACTTGTAATTTCATAGTATGTGCAATTCAATATTTTTTTTAAATAATTTATAACATGTGTTTATATTGATAATAAGATAATGGCAAATCTAATGCATGTTTATTTAATTTTTGGCAAGTTAGTGTTACTTTTTAGACTTTGGCAATTTGTAGCTAAAGTGTTTGTCATTATCGTATTATTAAAAAAATATCCATCAAATATTATTTAGTAATGCTGAATTGCAAATACTTTGAAAGTATAAATACTAATTTGCTTAAATCTAAAGATAACATGCTAAATTGTTAAAAAATGAAAGTACAGATACTTGATCTACTATTATTCCAGTTTTATATGCATGATTTGATTTTATTTGCTTGCTCATGTTTTCTTAACTAGATACATACGTCCTCCAATATTGTTTTATTAACCCTTAACAATGGGGTTATTTAGCAGAGACACTGATTTCCAGATATTTTGAAAGTATAAGTACTAATTTACTAAAATCTGAAGATAAAATACTAAATTGTTAAAAAATAAAGTACAAACACCTGGTTTACCATTATCCTGGTTGTTATTTGTATAATTTGATTTTATTTGCTTGCTCATATTTTCTTAACTACATATACAAGTTTTCGATCTTGTTTTATTAACCCCTAACAGTGGGAATATGAGTAATTGGTTATTCTTAACTAATTTAAAAATAGATGTGTTAACTTTTCCTTTGTTGAACCTTGCTATGCATCATTATATCACTTAAAAATATTGAAATATAATAAGTTATATTACTATAACACCCTAAACTTAAGGACACTTACAACCCGCTATGTGTTCATATAACATATGCTCGAAACCTACTAATAACCACAGTAAAAGTCATATATTAAATACTCCATGTCCACAATTACGACATATTTATTTCAATTACATCACACTATTCACTCTTAAATCCTTAGTGGATGGCTCATAAAACCATCTAACGACACACTATTACAAACCAACGATTGGGTTTGTGCCTTATCAAAGTATCTCAAACATAAGAACAATTATAGCATAACACGATAGGAGTCTCCTTCTCCTATAATTTAACTAGCCATTACTAATATTTGCTGGGTAATCCTCGTCACAAACGTCCCCCCATGGTCTATGATAATGCCATATCCAGTTCAATCAAAAGCCACGAGAGTTTCATTGGTACCCGAAACAAAAAGATGGGTGAGCCGAAGCTCAGTACATATACGGACAAACACATGCACATGTGCGAGCAATGACAAACTCACATGCTTCATCACATAAACGTAATAAGTAAATATATATATATATATATTGGTTATTAGGTTTCCTTAATAACCACGATGCTGACAAATATTAGATCTATCTAGATTATTTCTATGTGAAACTCCACTTTCGAACAATGTCACACATGGACCACCGGGTTGCTGCAATAATAGCGTGGATACTTTCCACCTATTACCAGCAGCCATGCATAAGTAATACACACATTAATATCAAATAGTTGTTTAAGTCAATTTTACAATCTATTCTAGATGAGCACAAGCACATGTCTAGTATATATGTACTTGAAAGTAGTTCCGTTCCAAACCAGTATCTACTACCTGAATTACACAAATTAAATTGTTCAGAATCTTCTATTTGTCTTGCTTAAACTCTCATTATGTATCTCGGTTACTCCTAGTCCTACATTGTTATAGCTTAGATCCCAAAGTTTTAAAATATACTTAGATTGTGAAGTGAATAGTTTAATAGATCTTATCATTTCTACGTTAGAAAAAGATTGATTTTGAAGGCGTTATAACATGCATAAACTAGTAGACAAATGGGTATAGGTTAGGTATCACTTAAGCGGAGAAAATAGGTCATAAAAAGGTCAAAGGGAGATACTCAGGTAATACATTGAGGGTAAATGGGGGGGAACACAACCTCGTGTTTCTCTTTGTGTTCTTTGTCAAATGAAATTTCAAAAATTCATAGGAAGGAACACCGGAAAGAGCAAAAAACCATGTATAGGCCACGTACTTTACCAATCTCCTTTCGTTAGAAATCACAAAGGGAAATACGATTGGATATATAAAGCCGTGTATTAACTGTGTTCTTCTGGAAAATGTAACTTTCACACCTAGATAGGTACATGCCTTGAAACACAAGGTTGTGTATAGGCCGTGTACTTTTAGAAAACGCCCTATTTTGCAATTTTCCTCTTATTTCTAAACACTTGTTTAAACCTTTTCCTAAATCTATTTCATCACTTAAACAGCTCGTACAACCTTGCTAGTTGCTACTATTATTCTAACAGCATAACCACAACATCACATGCATCTTCTACTAAAGTCATTATAACACAAGTTAAATGGAAATTAGTGCCGTTACCTTTTTATGCCTTTTTCTAAAATTCTTCGTTTCTCCAACCACAAAACCTTGAGCAGTAAGTTATCCAGAAATCTTTTATTACAAAACCAAGACTTTTCTGTAGGAGATTGTGTCAAGGCCAAAACACTAGAAAGCTTTATATTGAATGTTGTCTTAGTCATGAATGAGGAAGGAAAGGGAAACATGTCACCTACCATGGCGATCTTTTAAGAAATTCTTATGAATTGTTTGTGCCAAAAGAAAGGAAGAAGAGAGTTTTTGTAAATTGAAACATAAGAAGAAAAGGCTGGCACTTACTTCCTGAGTATAAATACATTAGTTTATCCTGCTTATCTTTTCAAATTTAACTAAAATGCTCACTTCGCCCTTATTAAAACAAGACAAAATTACTTCATTACCTTTAAACATTTATTTTAATTAATTTAGGTTATTTCATTCTTCTCCTCTTTAAAAAACTTCCGCCCTTTATAGAACTTTTGCAAAAAAAATATATAAAAATGATGAAGAAAGCATGATTAAGGCACGGTTGAAGATTCAAAAAAAGGCAAAAGAGAGACACGGGCAAACAGGAAAGGAGACAGGAGGAGAAAATCCAAGAAGACAAAGGAGACAACAGACACGGAAAATGAGAAAGGCAAAAAGAAAACAGGATGATCAAACACGAAAAAGGCGGAAGAAAGAAATCATAGGGGTTACTATTCAGCACCGTAGCATAGGTCATTGTAGCAGTTTTTTTAGGGTACGGTAGCACTTTTTCACCGTAGCAAATAGGTTATTGTTTTACTGTAGCAGTATGTCACTATAACACTTTTTACTGTTTAGTTCTGCGAAAAAATTTTATAAAAGACAAGCGGGTTCAGGCTTAGGACATAGAGAAAAAATATTAGGGATAAAATATTATAGAGAATTTGAGTGTTTTGTAAGTAATATTTTCTGTGTTTTAGTATTGTAGAGTATCCTTGTAACATACTTAATCAATATTCAATAAATTTTGTAAGTTTTACTTAACTATATTCGACTAATTTTCCCTTTAAGGTATAAAGGTAACCATGCTCTAAAACCTTACTAAGCCTTTGTATCATGCAATAAAGTTTATAACATGGGTAAACAGATTAAGGCACTATACTTGGGTAGTAAAAATTTGGTTCCTTTAGAGATTATAACAAAAGAGCCGGCCTAAGAACCCTTTGATGAGACTGTTAAGGCAGAGTTTGCTGTGTTTTAGCCTTGTGAGTTGTGGCGTGGGCATGAGGTGCATTCTCTTGAGAAAACATTGCTCTACTGATCAACTATCCTCACTTTAATTGTTTAACCCTGCCATGAAGTCTTTTTCCATGGCACAAATCCAAAGAGCTCTAGATGCTTGGCTTTCATCTCATCCTCAAGTTCCCATGTTGCTCCCCTTTCCATGTGGTTTGTCTACTGCACCATGACGTATTTTATTATACATCTCCTTGAAGTTTCTTCTGTTGTGTCTACCATCTAGATTGGCTTTTCAACTAAAGTAAGGTTCTATTGTACCTCCAACGATCCTAAGGATGTTACTTGATATGGGTTTGGAATATATTTCCTCAGTATTGGTACATGAAATACATTATGAACTTCAACTAAACTTTATGGGTACGCCAACCGGTGGGCCATCACACCTCAAAAAGGGGATATAGTAAGATTAACTTAAAATTATCATACCATGTATGCATCCGTAATATCATAACCGTTTTCTAAGTTAGAGATTGCAAAACTTCACTTACTATTTGATATACAAATTTTAATATTATAACTATGTTTTGATACATAAAGGAATCTAATTGCCCACAGATCATTGGAACCATGGAGAATCGATACCCCCCATCAAATAGTAAATAAGATAGATAACCTAGATAATACAAAGCTTTAAATAATTACACAACTAATTTAATTCCTATTCTAAGTTATCTTACATATTACAAAGTCTCAAATATTTATACATTTTATCTAGTCCATGTTCTAAGATCGTATTTTCATCTACCTATCTTCATAGAATTCATAGGAGAAGAACTTTCTTCACATGCTCCTAGCCCATTCCCAACTAGGGATGCAATCGGGGTGGGTTTGGAATGGGTCACAAACCCGTCTTGGCTCCCTATAGTGTTGTCCAAACCCGACCTGTGATCCTATAAAATTTTTTTTACACTACCCAAACCCGACTTATAGGGTTTTGGTCTTGACTCACCTTACCTTGTAGACCCGATTATGTTTTTTCTTTGTTTTTTTTTTTTCCTTTTCCTTAACTTTACTTTTGTAAAAAAAAAAAAATTACAAGATCTAAGATGTAGTATTATGCTTTTGATAATAATTAAGCCAAAAGTGGCCAAAAACCCCATGTAAAATGAAGATGTGCGAATAAATTTCCCTTTTCAACAATATGATCATTACTCGAATTGTATCATTAAAAATATGTAATGTGCTTTATAAAATTTTTCTTAAGGAATTTTTTCGATTTAGATTAATAAATTATATAAGAAATTTTTTTATTTTAACTTGTTATTTTGTTTATGTAGAGTAGTCATAATTAATGAACATAAGACTATAAATTTTATATTGATAGTTATCCTCATCAACTTGGCAAAACATTTTATAATAGTTAATGATTTTTATCATGATTTGTGCTTCTAGGAGATTAAAAAAATATTGATATAAATTACATTGTCTTTGCACAAAACTAAGTTAAAAAAAAAACTGTCGTAAAAACAAATGTTACGAGCCCACGAAGGAAAAGATTTAAAAGACAAAAAAAAAAAAAAAAATCATCACTGAATCCGAGACACACAATAAAATCCTTAAGTATTATAATATATCCACTGAATATGTTTAAAGCCTCCATAGGACCAAAATCAAACAGTATAAACTAACTTTTCAAAGAAATATCCATTGAAGAACTTGTAGATCAACTAGGACTCGGCCAAAACTATTTAAAGATCTTTACCTTTTTAAAAGGGATGATGCAGCAGAGCGAATGGTGGTGATGTAGCAACGATGACAAGCAGTTGAGTGGTGGTGATGGAGCGAGTCGAGCAACGAACCGGGATCGGCTGTGGCACTTAGCAATGATGGACTGATACTGGCTTCAAAAATTTCAAAAACAAACCTGAAGTCTCGATCTCTAATATGACATTCAGTAAAGGAATAGACCAAAGTTAATGAATCACAAGTTACCTTGAGCTCTCGCCTTGCAGTCGCCGCTAGTAGCTAGGTAATGAAGAGGCCGGAGTCGAATATGGAATGGAGGAGGCAGAAAGGTGACATACTGACACAAAACACAGTGAAAAGCGATGAACGAGGCTTGGGTGAGTCGAGTGACCGTATAGTTGTGATGGCCGACGGGGTGAATCGAGCGACGGACATGGACTGGGATTGGTAGCGGCTCCAGCGGTGACGAACTCGCAGTGACACTGACAATGACAAGTTCAAAATTGAAAAAGTTTGAACCTTTGAACTTAGAGGATAATAGTGAAGAGTACAAGTTTTGTTCAGACAATGGTGAAGTCTGAAGAGTCAAGACTTAGGGTTTGTCAAAATGACTTTTTTTATTAATTTTATTCTATTAAATTATATACAATTTTACGAGTTCGGATTACCCATAAGGTCTTTTAAATGGCCCTGACCTCCTCGTAACCCTATAGTGTCGAAGTATTGTTTTCTAAACCCAACTTGTGGCCTTATAGGGTTTTTATCAGGGTGGATAGATCGGTACCCTGTAATGACCTGACCCGATTGCATTCATATTCCTATCATGAGTTATTCCTGCATAAAACTATAGGGGTGTGAGCTAATCAAAAGCTCGGTGAATAACAAGACCAGACCAAACATTAAACACTTAACAAGTACGTATAGTTAACAAATATATGCAGTGCAACACTAAACCATATGAATCATGCATAGTTTGGATTACCAAAATCCAAACCAATGGAGATTTACGCCTTCTCTTGGGGGTTAAAGATCAGCTCAAGTAATTCACACCCAAGAAAGACAAAGAATTAAGAAAGGAAAAATCCTTTTGAAACCCATATACTATTTATATATATATATATATATAAAACATAGTTTCAACTTTACCTTAGAACCTAAAAACTAAACTAGTATTAGCCATCTGTTGTCAACTCTCATTAAGCAACGTCCTTTAATGCCTACTTAGTTCCTATAGGGCTGACACTCAGGGATAATCTTGTCAAATTCATTGGACTCTCCGAAGCATTACTCTAAGGCCGAGATGTTAATACGTGACGTGAACACCAAGCCAATGAAAGTCATGCTGTCGTGCAATGCGTGATTATGTAATTGACTGACCAAATAGTATTAAGTCCATTTATTAAAGCAATCATTCGATTAACAAGCATTCATCAACAACAACAACTCAATTAGTACAAGCAATGTGTGATCGCTTTTATCTTAATGGGTTCTCAACTAAAGCAATCACCAAACAGTAGACGAATACCCAATCCCCACACATAGCTAGTTTTGTTTATATTAACATAAATGCTCTACATTACAAACATAACCAATATGATAAGGTCAATGTTACCTACCTATCATCAAAGCTAAGTTATGGCAATCTTTTGGAGGATCCATGGATTGATCCATTTATCTTATGAAAAGAAATAATGACTCGTTATCTTTTTTAATGTATACCTTATTCAATTTTAGTATTCAACTCATTGTTAGTTTATTATCTTATACTTAGTTAAAACATAGATTTATATTTATTTTCATTGTATTTTCCAAGTATATATCTTTAGTTAATATGATCATTTTACTCATAATTTATTCTATATCAAATTCATATTAATTATTCCTTATCATTCATGTAAGTATTTTCGTCAACTATTAACTTATATGAAAAATTCATTTTAGCAAACATACCTTTAAAACAACATATTCCCGTTATTATTCGTCGTCTAACCTATCATGTTACAATATTTCTAGGTCATTTATAGGTTATTAAACCTATACTAATTTAACTTGGTTAAGTTATTACAATTAACAAATCTAATTTATTTTATCTCATTAAAGTTCATTAGATCAAGTTGAGCTTAAATTTATTAATTAATTCATTTTATACCAAAGATTCATATTGACTTAGATCTATTAGTTTACCCTACGTTTCAAGTTACATTTGTATAAGCATAACTTAACTTAGTCAAGTTGTATAGAATTAATCATTTAATCAAGTTACTAAGTCATACTTATTTGTTCTATTAATATATTATTATATATCATATAGAGCTTTAATTAGTCTAATTCATTTTAGTTCACTAAGTCTATTAAGTCAAGTTGGAATTAGATTTATTAACTAAGTAAATTTCATATCTAGGAGTTTATTGCGTGACTAATCGTTTAATTTAAGTCATCGATAGCAATTAAGTCTATTTTATTAGTTTATTTTCATATTAAATCAATTTAACTGTTAAACCCATTAATTCACTTTATGGCTTCAATTACATTCTAACTTTACTTTACTTAATTCATTCCTAATTATCCAAATACTAGCATATCATATATATTATTTATTATTCGTTTATTTTATCTTAACCCTTTTTTATATGAACAGTACCAGAGGAAGGATCACGCCTATGACAATGGTCATGATCAACATCTTGGGCACAATCACGCCCGTGATCAAGGGTGTCTCACATTACAGAAGAAAACAGAGAAGATCACGCCCTCATCACGGTCGTGATATGAACAGCGGCTTGAATTGCAGAATCGATCATGCTTGCGATCATCCTTTATATTTTGATAAGAAAAGGTCATGCCCTTAGTCACGCCCTTGATCGCCTCTTTACTTTATTTCTGATTATATCATGGGTCGTATCATGCCTGTGATGCACATGGGAATTAAGTTTTATATTTTCCCTTGTCTAAATTCCTATCTTTAACTTATCTATCTAATTATCTGATTGTATCTTTAGCAAAACACTTTGATATCATCATAAAGTTATATTCATGTCCATACAATATTCCTATGAATTTTTTCCATATCATATTCCTTCAAGACATTTCATCAAACTCCCACTCTACACGATTATGTACATATTTTGGTCTTAACATATGTGTGTATATTATTAATCTATTCATGTTATCAAAATTTCTACATCTATCTAATACTAACTCATTCAAATCATAACATTAAACTTCTTAGCTCTATACATGTTTACATAACCTAAGTTTTTAGATATAAGTTCATATATTCTTTGTTTATAAGTTTTATCACAAATCCTACTTATATCTAGCTTTGTTTCATTATACACATGCATAATTAGTAATCAAAACAACGAAACAATTTAACTTACTTATTTAGCAAACAAAGTCAAAGGAAAGGAATTTAAAAGATAATGATTAAAGACTTTTAAAAGATATTTATGGTTAGGGGCTTTGGGTTTAAACTTTTCATATCAAAATCTTAAGTATTGAAGATAATTAGAAAACAATTTGAGAGTTTATATAATAGAAATTACTATCTTGAATTATAAATGGAGTTTTGAAGTTCAATTTGTAAGAAATCGATACTTAGTTTGAGTCTAAACATAAGATCAGATATTTTAAAATAAGCAGATGTCTTCAAAATTTATGAGGATTAAAGAAATAAGGTTTAGGTTAAAATGGCTGTATTGGAGTATTTTATAAATTTAGGTAATTAAACTTGAGAAATTTGGGTCATTTGATAATTAAAAGAAATGGAGTTCAAATGGATGGTTGATAAAATTTGAATAGCTTGATGCATAAAATAGGTATTTAGAGCAAATAGATAATTCGATAGGAATGTTTGAAATTTTAAATTTCAATTTAATTTATTTACTAATTTAATTGTGTCAAATTATCTAATCATACTCTGTTTCTCATTTATTATCTTAGTTCATTTAATTAAACTATCTAAGTTCAATTTCTAAACCAAATTCAAAATTATCTACTTATTAATTCAGTTAAACCATTTATAATGTCGTCTTTTATCTCATGATCATAACATTAAATTATTGATTTTAGTCATATTCTTGATTATTAACATGTCACAAGATATTACAAAAGTTCATTTTGTTATTAGAATCTTTATTTTTATAACATCATTTATTACCTATTATGTTTTGTAATTACATACAAATACTACATTCATATGTCACTATTTTTAATTATGAAATTTTTTTCGAGGTTTGCAATTTATTAATTGTTGTATATTTTCTTTAAATTTACTAAAGCTTTAATAATTACTTTGTTAGTTCATGAGTTATTATTAATCATTGATTATGAAAAGTTACAAAAAATTGTATTTTAATATTTTATTGATAACAATTTTAACTCTTAAATAACACTTAATCCATTCATATTTTATTATTTTTAAATCGTAAAAAATCATAAATGATCTTTGCAACTTTTCTTACATTATATCTTGATGATTATTGTATTTAAGTTGTATAAATCTGGATGATTACATAGGCTATATCTCCAACTCTTTTGAATACCCCAAAAGGTTCTACATATCGAGGATTAAACTTACTCATCAAACCAAACCTTATCACTCCTTTAGTTGGTGAAATTCTCAACCATACATCATCTCCTACTTAAATGTAAGGGTTTCCTTCATTTTTCAGCATGATTCTTTTTTCGACTTTAGGCTACCTGCATTCGTTGTTGATTATTTGCACTTTAGCATTAGCATCTTTACTAAGTCAGGTCCCAAGAGTTGTCTATTACCCACATCATCCGAGTGTATCAAATATCTGCATTTTCTTTCATATAAAGCCCTATAGGAGGGCATCTAAATAGTTGCTTGATAACTATTATTATAAGCAAATTCCATTAGTGGTAAGTGATCGTCCTAGTTTCCACCAAAATCTATAACACATGTTCTCAACAAATCCTCTAGGTTCTAAATTGCGCATTTTGACTGCTTATCTGTTTGAGGGTGAAATGTAATACTAAATTTCAATTTGGTGCCCAAAGCCAGATGTAAACTTACCCAAAATTTACTGACAAACCTAGTATCAGGGTTTGACACTATTGTTCTTGGTACTAAATCAACTACCTCTTTAATGTAATTTTCCCAAAGTATCTTTTGTTTTGATAGGTAAAAATTGTATAGATTTTATTAGTCTATCCACAATCACTTAAACTGCATTATGCTTCTCCCTAGTTCTAAGGAGCACAGTGACAAAGTCCATTGTCACATGCTCCCATTTCCATTGTGGTATTGGTGGAGGTTTTAACTCCTTCATTAGCCTATGATGCTCAATATTCATTCGCTACCAATTTGGACAGTATGATAGGTACTCAGCTATTTCCTTCTTCATGTTTCCTCACCAATATAATAACTTCAAATCCTTATACATCTTGTTCCTTTCTCCATGTTTCAATGTAGCTGGAATAATGAGCTTCCCGGAGTAACTCTTTCGTCAACTTTCTATCATTTGAAACACACAATCAGTTTTTATATTTATTACTCCTTGGTCATCCACATTGCAATCTATAGCTTTGCCTCGTTGTGTCCTCTTCTTGATATATAGTATTCCCTCATCATTAGCTTATGTTGTTTTAGTCCATTCTATTATTGTAAGTTGTATTCTCAAATTAGCCAGTCTTGCTCGTACTTCCTCGGTTATAATTTCTAGCTCTATTCTTTGCATATTTGCGAGTAATAACCTTTGAGAGGTTATCAAAGTGGCTAAGTTTCCTTCTCTTTTCCTACTAAGTGCATATTTTACCACATTTACCTTTCCAATGTGATATTGAATTTCTATGTCATAATCTTTATAAGTTCTAGCCAATATCGTTATTGCATATTTAATTCCTTTCATGTAAATATATGTTTCAGACTCTTATGATCAATGAAAATCTTACACTTCTCTCCATAAAAATAATCTCTCCATAGTTTTAGCTAGTGTAATCAAGACCAGACCGGCTTGGCCTGCCCAGTTGGACCATAAAAATAATCTCTCCATAGTTTTAACTAGTGTAATCAAGACCAGACCGGCTTGGCTGCCCAGTTGGACCGGCTAGATCGTGAACCGGCTCTTATACTAGTGTGGTCCATTCTTAAAAAGCAGATTTATAAAAAACCTGATCAACATCATCAACCTCGCAAGTCGGACCAGGTTTTACCTTAAATCGAACAGTTGAGCCTCGATGCACAGATATGCCTAGCAAAATTTTAAACTTTGCTGATTAGCCAATCCTAGTAAATCCAAGGCCCATCAACCATATTAGTTAAAGCTGTTCAAACAGCCTAACATGTCTTATATCTTCCATTGGGCACGCTTTTATAGCAAAAAATTTCCTTTCCTCACTATAACTTTATCCATGTGGTACTTATCAAAAAACTCATATACCATAAAAATAGATAACATGGTAATTGCGGTGAGGTTGCACCTTGCTGGGTTTGGATTTAATGATGTGGGACTTTTCTCTCGACGCTTTTCCCTTTCCCTGTCACTTGGCTCTTGAAAAGCAATGCTCTAGCGAGGTCATGCATATCCTGATTGATTGTATTGTTCCTCAAAATTGTCTATCTAGAAACTAGGAAATTAGACTTTTCAAACATTTATATGAACATGCATTTACTCGCTGGTCCATTGTTATTACGGAAAAAAAAGGAAAAAAAATCAATGCTTTATTATTTATTTCCATGAAGTTGAAAAATGAAGATATAATGCAACCGCAATTAGTAATAATGATAGATAACATTGTCCAGAAAGTGTGATTTATCATAATTATATCATTACTTTTTTTACAATTAAATTTAAATTATAATTATTATTTATTGACCCCGATTCTAACCCCAGTTGAATACGGTTTAACTGCTGACCCCTTAGCATATCTAGGTCAAACCTGGTCCAGTTCTAACAACATTTGTTTCAGCACCAATACTGCTACAGTCAACTCCAAACCTTGAGTAGGGTAGTTATTCTCGTAAGGTTTCGGCTGACATGAAACATAAGCAATAATCCTTCCATTTTGCGTGAATACACACCCTATACCTTGAATTGATGCATTACTGAATATAGTAAATTCCTCTCCAATTGTTGGTAACACTAAAATTGGTGCTAAGACTAGTTTCTCTTTCAACTACTAGAAGTTGTACTCACAAATTTCTTGTAATCTAGTTAAGGCACTATAATTTTAGAAAAGCCTTCCATAAATTTCCTATAATACCCAACCAAACCTAAGAAACTCTTGTCTTCAGACACATTATCAGGTGTAGACCATTCCAGCGCTATCTTTTCTTTTTAGGACTCGCTGATACACTGTTCTTATCAATTGCATCGTTAGGAATGGCACTTGTTCTAACCAAAACTCACACTTTTTAAATTTAGCATAAAGCTTCTTTTCATGCAGCCTGCTTAACTCTAATCTCTGATGTTCTACATGCTCTTCTTCGCTTTTAGAATATATAAGTATGTCGTCTATAAAAACCATTACAAACCGATCCAAGTAATCCAGAAAGACCTTATTCATTAAATCCATAAATGCAGTCAGTGCATTTGTAAGACCAAATGACATTATCAAAAACTCATAATGCCCATACCTGGACCTAAAAGTTGTCTTTTACATATCCTTTAGTTTGATTTTCAACTGATGATATCCTGACCTCAAGTTAATTTCGGAGAACATTTGTGCTCCCATCAACTGATCAAACAAATCATCGATCTTAGGTAAAAGATGCATGTTCTTAGTTATTACATTATTCAACTCTTAGTAGTTAATGCATTATCTCATACTTCTATCTTTCTTCTTTATAAAAAGAACATAGGCTCCTTACAGTGAAACACTAGGTCTTATAAAGCCTTTACCTAACAACTCTTGCATGCTTTTTCAATCCAATTAACTCTGTAGGTCCCATCCTGTAAGGTGTCTTAGATATAGGAATAATACTAGGTATCACATCTATATAAAATCCTATCTCCCTATTTAGGGGTAACTCCAACAGATCATCTAGAAACATGATTTGGTACTTGCACAGCTTAGGTATCTTAGACATATCATGTGCATCCTCTTTTCCCACAGCCAAAGCAGTTGTAGGCTTTGTGAACTTGCCCCATAACTCACAAGTAGGGAGTGTAGGGGCTTTATGTACCTCCATTACATATATGAAAGCATCCTGGTCTAGCATCTTAAATTTGACCGTCTAATTGTGACAGCCAATGGTGGCATGATACTTACTCAACCTATCCACTTCCAATATGACATCAAACTCTACCATACTTAGCACTATTAAATCAGCTAATAAATTCCTTCCTTCAATTATTATATCTACGTTTATGCATATATACTTAATTGTTTGTCCACTTCATAATGTGTGCTAATAGATAAATTTACATACAAAGGTTCAAAACATACACAACAGCCACGCATAATGGTTTAGACATACAAGAGTGGGTGGCATCTGTATCAAAAGCATATATGCATCACACTTAAAGACAAGAAGTGTATCTACCATGGTGTTCACATCATAGCCATTATGACGTTGAGGGGCATAAATACATGCTGGGGCTTTCTGTTTCTACTTGCCATGCTTTTATCCCATATCCCATATGGATAATCTAAGAAGTTTATTTATTGGGTTCATTGCAATCCACAACTCTATATCCTCTCTACTTGCACCTGAAGCAGAAGAGTGGGGGAAAGGTCTTCTCCATACAATTCTTACTGTTATGTCCCACCTTTCCACATGAGAAACAAACATTTTCTAACCATCTACATTCATTCAAACCATGAGGCCTGAAACACCTAGGACACTTCTACTCAATAGCTTGAACCACAATTTTAGTCTAGACAATTAAGGTTTTTTCCCATTGTCTTGAATCAGAATGCCCGTAGCTAACTTTTTCTTCAATGAAGCTTAAACTTTGTGACCCTATTGATCTTTGATCTGCTCGAAACCTTCCTCTACCAACTTTGCCTTATTCACTACTATAGTATAAGTAGTTAACTCAAATGTCTTTACCTGATGAGCAATTTGGGCATTCAATCCTGTCACAAACTTACTCGCTTTGGCTTCTTCACTGATTTTCAATGCTTTAGCTAAGAATCTCATCAACTTGTTTAGTTCAATCTCATATTCTTCCACTATCATCTTACCTTGCTGAAGAGCATAGTAATTTTGTAGCATTTGTTGTTTCACATTTTAGGGGAAGAACTTGGTATAAAAAGCTTGCTAGAAAAGTTCTCAGGTAATCTCTCCTCCCATATTCCTCTTAATGTTAGCCCATCAACAACTGACTTCTCCCTTCAATAGATATGCAACATAGTATACCTTCTTCACTTTAGGAATGTCCAAATCGACAAAATGTCCAAAGCCTAAATGTCTTTTCAATCTCCTCCATCCACTATTCAACTTTTAGTAGCTTCTTTGGCTTTAGATCAAATTTCTGTACCAACCTACCAAACTCGTTGAGAGTGATGGGTTCACCTTACCTATACCTAGTGGCTTGTCTCTGCCCTTCTTGTCTCAAAGCCTCAGCATTGGCCAAGATCACTTGCACATCAATTCTCATTTGCTAGTGTTGCTGCATCACCACTTCCAACAGAGTGTTAATTGTTTGCATTAACTACCTAGCATCAACAAGGACTTTCTGAGTAGGCTACTATCCTTAGATGATTCTCTCCTATTGCCTCCAATAACATTAGTTTCTCTGTTGCATCTCTTAGGCATTCTAAAGCAAAGAAAGAAGAGCAAAAAGAAAATAAGAGTGCTAATAAGATACTAATTTAAGTAAAGTATATACATGAAATAAGAAAGGAAAAGCATCAAACATCAGAAGCACACAACCTAGTCGACTTGTATCTACTTACACTCATCATTGCTCACCATTCTAAGGAGTTCATAGTTTATGTTTCCCTAAAGATCGTATCTATGTTTTGATACCACTTAAGTCGTAATGCCCCAAACTTAAGGGCACTTACAACCTGCCACTTATCCATATAATATATAAACACGCAATGGCTCGAAACATACTAATAACTACAATAAAAGTCATTTAATACCACCAACACACATATTAAATGCTACATGTCCACAATCACGACACTATCACTTTAATTACATCATACTAGACACTCTTAAATCTTACTTAGCATAAATAGGGGATGACTCATACAGTCCATCTAAAGATACGCTATTACAAACCAACAACTGGGTTTATGCCTTATCAAAGTATCTTAAGCATAGGAACAATTGTAACATAATACAATAGGAGTCTAGTTCTCCCATAATCTAACTAGCCATTACTAAAATTCTGCTGGGTAATCATCGCCACTAACGTCATCCCCATAGTCTACAATAGCATCATATCCGGTTCAATCAAAAGCCATAGGAGTTTGATCAGTACTTCAAAAAGAAAAAAGATGAGACAAAGCGTAGTATGGTATACGGACAAATACAAGCACATGTACAAGCAATGACAAACTTACATGCATCATCACATATGGAATAAGTAATCGTTTAATTATCTATATTTTTTTTATTTCAACATCTAGCAAAGGGATAACTTATTATCCTGTAGCACACATAAATATTTATATATATTGGTTATTGGATACTCCCCAATAATCACAATACTGACAAATCGTAGATCTTCCCAATCATTTCTGTCCAACTCTACTTCTAAATAATACTACACATAGATCATCGAGTTGCCACGATAATAACATGACCATTGATATTTTCTACCTATTAGCAACAGCCATGCACAAGTAACGCATCATAAATGTTGAATAGTTGTTAAGTTAGGTTTAGTTTTTATCCTAGACAAGCACAAGTACATACATAGTGCACAAGTACATACATAGTACACATATATGTATAAGTAATTCCATTCAAAACTAGTATTCACTACTTAAATTACACACAATTAAATTTTTTAGAACTATTATTTGTCTTGTTTAAATTCTTACTATATATTCCTATTACTCCCAGTTCTATACCATTATAACTTAGATCTCAAAGTTTTAAAGTATATTTAGATTGTGAAGTGAATAGTTTAATGAATCTAGTCATTTTTAGGTTAGAAAGTAATGATTTGTAGGGTATTGTAACATGCATAAACTAGTATACACCTGGGTATAGAGCTAGGTATCAATTAAGCAGAGAAAATCAATCATAAAAAGGTCTACGATGAGATATACGAGTAATACATAGGAGGTACATGGGGAAAGATGACCTCATGTTTCTCTTTGTGTTCTTTTTCAAGCAAAAATTGAAAAATTCATAGAGTGGAACACAAACAAGAACACGAGTCCATGTATAGGCCACGCTCTTTGCCAGTCTTCTTTTGTTAAAAATCACCAAGAGAAACAATACCCTGGATACATGTAGCCATGTATTAGCCGTGTTCTTCTAGAAAATGTGACTTTCACACTCAGAGAGGTACACGGATTGAAACATGGGATGGTGTATAGATCGTACACTTCTCAAAAATGCCACATTTCGCAATTTTCCTCTTATTTCTGAAACAATACTTGTTTAAACTTTTTCTTAAATATATTTAATCACTTTGACACCCTCATAAACCCTTGCTACTATTATTCTAACAGCATAACCACAATGTCGCGCGCATCATCTACTGAAGTCATTATAACATAACTTAAACAGAAATTAGCATCATTACCTTTTTATGTCTTTCCTTAAATCCGTTCTTTCTCTAACCCCAAAACCTTGAGTGATAAGTTTTTCAATATCTTTTCTTACAAAACCGAGACTTTCTTGTAGGAGATTATTATCAAGGCCAAAACTCTAAAAAGTCTTATATTGGATGTTGCCTGGTCATAAATGGCGAAGGAAAGAGAAATATGCCACTTACAATGGTGATCTTTCAAGAACTTCTCATGAATCGTTAGTGTGAGAAGAAGGGAAAGAGAGTTTCTATAAGTTGAAACGTTGGAAGAAAAGGATGGCAATTACTACCTCCGTAAAAATACATTGGTTTATCCTACATACCTTTTCAAATTTAACTGAAATGCTCACTTTGTCCTTGTTCGGACAAAAATTACTTCATTACCCTTAAACACTTATTTTAATTAATTCAGGTTATTTCATTTACACTATTAAAACTAGTTATTTTGTTGCCACTACTATTCAAAGTAGTTACACCTATAAAACCAACTAGAATTATAGTCTTGTTGCATGCTTCTAACAGTAATTGTGTGCCCTTTCCATTATTGACAGGACAAGCACATATTTGCTAAAAATAAAGTATCTGTTTTTTAACCTCTATAAAGCTATAATTATGATCCCCAAAGACATGCTATTTTCCCCATTGTGTAAAAGTGAGCCACAAGAAGCTAAGACTTTGTCTGGTCTGTCTTATTCTGATTGTTTTGACATCTTATTTTTGTTATTTTTCAAATAGAATATTTGTCAAGAAATAAATATATAAAAAATATGCATTTTTATTCATAAATAGATCAAGCAGATGAATACAGATACAAATGAAAATAAGACATTCCAAGAAAACCCAAGTAACAATTTTGCTTAGCTTTACAAAATATTTAAAGTTCCCACAATTTGGTGTGTTAAAGGATTACAAGAGTGGAATCCTAGTTTAATTCTAGCATAATGTCTGTGTTGAATCTATGTCGTTTGATCAATCAATAAAGGATATCAATGCTATGGCAAGAGAGGATAATAATCATAAAACTAGATTTAGAAAATAAGCACTAATGATCAGGAAACGTATCGAACTCACTGTTATTCCATAGGAAGAGAATAGCAATTAAAAAACAAAAAAACACAAGAAGGTCTAAGGTTATAAGAGTATAATGGTTCAAATTTAAGGACATTCACTATGCTATGAATTCTTCTTTAATACTATTGTGAATGGTGATATGGTTAATAATAGTCTATGTAAAATACTTAGATCAGTAGATGTAGGGGGAAAAGTTCATCATTAGCATGCTTAAGGATATTATATTGATGGTTATGGAGTGGATCTACACATAGCGTGATTGAACACTATCAAGCCTAGGTTTTTTAATTTATGGTTTTATTTCTTTTAATACGATTCGTATCAAACCCGAACCTATTTAATACAAACTCTCGACTAGGAATTAAAAGAAACTTGATTTTAAAAAATTTTAGGAGTCGCCACTCGATCAAAATCAGGAAACAAATGTAAGTTAGGATCAATGAATTGGTTGATCCTAACTTAGCCGCTAGTCTACAAAAAAATTGATTGAAAACCAACTTTATTAAACCAGAGATTTCCGTATGTGGGGGCTATTCCATTAAAACTAAACGATTACCACCTAAAATTCATAAATTAAAAATTTATCTTTTTAATGCTTAAATTTTTTTTTTCTAATGCACAACTATGATATTTACAATTTATCATTAAAGTTTACAAATTCAAACAATATTTACAATAAATAATGAATCAATATAATATTCACAAAAATAAAAAAGGTTTTCATTTCATTTTTTATGTCGCCATGGAGGCGCCTACGTACCCACTACTCAGGATCAGACAACACATAGTTCTTTTTAAGAAAATTTTAGTGTGCTGATTATTTTAATTTTTTTTAATTCTTTTGACTTTAAGTTTAACAAATTTTAATCAATTTCAAAATTGGAGTTTTAGGTGTTACATCTTTATCAATTTTGCTTTTTTTTTTTCATTTGTGAAAATAGGATTTTCTATGTGACAAAAATATTTAATTTTTTATATTTACACAATCTATACTTCTTTTCATTACGTTCATTTTTTTTATTTTCCTGTTGTTAATTTTAATATTATTTTTTTATTCCATAAAAGAAACATTATCTTTACTTACCTATTTATATTTTCTTTTTTTCTTTTTCTCCATGATTTATTTTTGTCTTATTTTTTATTGCTTGATTTATTCTTCTTTTTATTTTACTAAAACAATTAATTAGTAAACAAAAACAAAAATCAAAACAAAGAATAGTAACTTACGTGCAGAAGAACAGGTGCGCGGATAACCTAGATGTCCATGATTGATGGAATCCAGTAGGTCGAAAATTCCCAATATAGGTGCTAAGTCATTAATTCATTTTTTTAACGCCTTTTTGTTTTTGTTTTTTCGTTTTGTTTCTTATAAAGAAAATCGAGAACCTAGGAAGGTTCTTTTTGACGTCATGCATTACTACTATTACATGTCACGCCCCAAGGGTATCTTAGACGAGACATTTCCACCATACATGATACCAACTTAAGATTAACTCACAAGTCTTTCAAAAGCCATGAATATCATGCAGAAGCGTATCCTAAACCAATGGGTTGATAAGTTAGATCAGTAATTCAATACTAACACAATATTCAAAAACTAACAGATAATAGCTACAGTGGTAATAATAACAAAAATAAAAGTACTAGGGATTAATATAAGAAAACAGTTTGGTTTACTGGTCTTACAAATATTACAGAACCTTTCATAAAAACTTCTGAGAACCTTCCTAGGATAAGGATAAAAGAAGAAAGAACTCTCTTTAACCCTCACTTCCTTCCTACAGTGCCCCATTTCCATAAGAAAGCTAACATGGGGTAGCCTCATCCTAATTGGTACCAAATATAATCCTGTACAATAAACTGTAAAGGGTAAGCGAACCACAGGCTCAGTGAGTTATAACCCACTCTATACCATTCCAGCAAACAAGCAAGTTGTTTAAATAAACATATGCAATGCAACCAAAGAAGTGAATAAATATATATAGCCACCAGTAACTATATATATATTATATATTCGGATTTATGCTTTTCGAATCCGGATGGGTACATCCACTCATCAGCACCTGGACCATTAGTACTTGGGAATCAAATTTATCAAGAAAAACTTTCATATATAGAAAATAATATACATATAACAACATCCCATTGAAGCAAGAAATCCAAAACAATGACCCAACGCGATTCTAGGAGATGGGTCCTCTCCCCAGGACGATTTAGTTCCCAATCTCCTAGAACAAGGCCCATGGTACACACTAGGCATATACCACTTCGGTCCTCCATGTTCACCGTCCTCATAGGACAGTGTAGCCCATTCACGTCAAATTGTAGTAGTGATGGCCTTCTACATGCATACATGCCATGCATGAATATATTTAAATATTATGCCAAATTTATTTTAAATTCATTTATTTGGTGTGTAAGAAAATATCAGACACTTTCATTTCTATTCTAAAACAACCAATTCATAATAATATAATATGATTATGATGTTTTAACAACTAGAGTCAATTACTAGCAACCACAAACAATTTCCCATCCCCCTACCGATTTATTTATTAATTAATTCTATTCTACAAACACGATCAAGTATAAAGATCATAGGAATATACTCACCTGTCCTTGTTCCTATCAATCGTAATAGTCAATAGACAAGTCAAGCTCAAAGTCAGAATCACTTAATATAATTGAAAATATGAATATAATATAAGAATCAACTATAAACGTTTAATGAATATCTAACTACAGAAGTTTTATAATTTTGTAGTTTTGGTCCTAAAACTTTATTCGACTATAATTATTTTGATTTAACTCCGTTTTTTTACGTGTAAATAGTCGATTTAATATTTTTGGTGTATTTTAAGAATATGATATTGTTTTTGTTAGAATAAAAATTCTAAATAAATAATATAAATATATATTAAAATAAGTAGGAAATAAATTAAAATTGAAAAATAATTGGAACAATTAACTTATGAAGCATTTAGAATACTAATAATAATAATAGAAATTACACACATATATTATTTACTAAATAATAGATACATCCATTTTTATATTTAACTTTTATGTAATATATCTTATAATATAAAAGAGTAAAATTTAATATAATACATATATATCACATATATACATAAACTAACTTGTAGCACAATCGCTGAAAGTGAAAAAAAAAAAAAAAAAACGCCTACTGTTGCTTAAAGTAGCAATGGGAAGCTTAGGGCCATCCGAGTGCTACCTGAACGCTTGTTGAGCACTGCTTCGAGCGCTCGTTGGGTGCTGATTGAGGCGAACAAGTTGCGTGTGTGCAGTTCGTGTGCGTGTGGATGTGCGAGTGGGGGTGATGGAGATGTGTGGCGTGCAGCGCGTGGGGCAGCATGTGCTCGAACGTGTGCGGTACGTGAGTGATGGAGCGCTCACGTGTGCTGTGTGGTATAGCAATGGAGATAAATCAAGCTCTGTTTTGTGCACGTATGTATGGAATTAAGCGAGTGATGAAGCTGTAGGTGTGTGTGTGCTGGTATTGCGCGTGATGATGAGCGATAGCGTATGTGTGTACGGAGTGATGAAGAGTCGTGGGTGTGTGTGCGCGCGGTCAGCGATGGAGCGAGTGTGCTTGTGTGAGTAGTAGAGTGTGCGTATGCTGGAGCGCATGTGCGTGCATGGGATATTGAGCAGTGAAGCGATAGAGCGCGTGCGGCCGATTGTGCATGCTGGTGTGTGCTGTTGTGCTCGGTGGCTATGTTTGTGGGTGCTGGGATGACCAAACAAGAAAAAGGAAGAACAAAAATGAATTAATTATATTTGCTTACTTGGTGATGCTTGTTGTTGCCAAAATTGCACAGAGAGAGAGAGAGAGAAGAGGAAGAAGAAGAAGAAATCGGGAATAAAAAGAATAAGAGAAAGAAAGGGAGAGAGAGAATGAAAGCTACCCATATAAATAAATATATATATATAACAAAAAGATAAGCACATGGCTTGTTGACAAGTCAAAACTTAGATTTGGCATGAACCAAAATTTGCATGCTACCAATAAATCCAAGCTATAGATAGAGTTTTAGCAAAATTTTTCATAATTCGGATCTTGTTAATTTGCTCATTACTTAATTTGTCTTATAATAATTCAATCAAAAATAATAAAGATCTAAATAAGTCAAATTAGTGCGGTTCAAATTTTAAAACTGTTGACCAAAATATATTTTTATCTTATATGATCAACTAATCAGATAAAATTAGAGTCGAAACTTTATAATTAAAAATTTTAATACCACTATTTAAAAAAATACTATAAGTTTAATATTAGAATCAAGTTATTATGAAATTTATAATCAACTTGGTATTTTTAGAATTTATGATAAAGTCGATTCAGTGAATCGACGATCAGAAATTTTCCATAGCTTACATCCTATCCCTCCTTAAGAAAAGTTTTTTCCTCAAAACATAAGGATTTACCTGAGTTTTGAAATAACTGAGGGTATTTTCATCTCACTTCATCCTCAGATTCCCAGGTAGCTTCTTCTCGATCATGATTCTTCCACAGAACTTTCACATATTGATCTCTTTGTTCCTTAATTTTTGAATCTTGTGATCCAGTATCAGAGTCGGATTTTCTTCATATGTCAAATTCTCCTTCAACTCTATAGGCTCTAATTCGACAACTTTATCCAGGTCTAGAATATGTCTTCTTAACACCGATACATGGAACACGTTATGTATACCGGACAAGTTTGGTGGTTAGGCCAGTCGATAAGCCATATCTCCCACTCTTTCCTATATTTCAAAAGGTCCAATATAACGAGGACTTAATTTTCTTTTTGCTCGAATTTGATGTATACTCTTAATAGGGCTTATCTTCAAATACACATGATCCCCTACTTTGAATTCCAAAGTCTTTCGTTTTAAATCTGCCCAACTTTTTTGTCTATCTTGGGCTTCTTTCAATTTCTATTTAATTATTTTCACCTTTTTAGCAGCATCTTGCATCAAATCTGGCTCTAAAGAAGCTTCTCCACATCATCCCAAAATAATGGTGAGCGATATTTCCTCCCATACAACGCCTCATAGGGGGGCATTTGAATAGTGGAATGATAACTGTTATTGTATACAAATTCCACTAAAGACAAGTGTTCGTCCCAATTTCCTTTAAATTCCATAACACATGCCCTAAGCATGTCTTTCAACATTTGGATAGTTATTTCTTATTGTTCATCTGTTTGAGGATGGCAAGCAGTACTAAATTGTAATTTAGTACCCAAACTCTTTTGTAAACTTATCCAAAATTTGGATACAAATCTAGGATCTTTGTCTGACACAATACCTGCCTCCATGCAATCTCACAACTTCTTGAATATATAATTTTGCTATTTCTCCATGGAGTATGTCATATTGATGGGTAAGAAATGCGATGATTTAGTCAACCAATCAACTATCACCCATATTGCATCGTATTTAGATACTGTTCTTGGTAATTCACTCACAAAATCCATGGTGATTTGATCTCACTTCCATTCAGGGATGTGTAAGGGTTTTAATAGTCCTCTTAGATGTTGATGTTCACCTTTCACTTGTTGACATACTTCGCATTTCTATACAAAATTTGTCACATCACATTTCATTCCATTCCACAAAAAATGATCTTTCAAATCTTGATACATTTTTGTACCTCTGGGATGTACTATATACCTTGACGTATGAGTTTCACTCATAATCTCTCTTCGAAGTTCCTTGTCGTTGAGCACACCTAACCTATTATTCATTCGTATCATTCAATCATCTTCGAATTTGAAATCTGTATCCTTCCCTTGTTGTATCTCTTGTTTCACTAATTGTAAAGTTGAATCATGCTGTCGAGCTTCTTTTATCTTTTCCATTAGCATGGGTTCAACCACAATATTGGTCATTTCAACATCTGGTGCACGCCAAGCAAACTCAATATTTAAACGCTTAAATTCCTGAATCATCTCTTTTTGAGATGAGTAATGCAACAACCTTCGCATGATTCTTCCTGCTTAAGCATCTGCTAGTGCATTTACTTTTTAAGGACAAATAATTTATTATAAGATCATAATCTTTGATTAACTTGAGCCACCTTCTTTGCCTCATATTTAATTCCTTTTGAGTGAACAAGTATTTGAGACTTTTATGATATGAAAAAATTTAACATCTATGACCATATAAATAACCATAATTTCAGAGCGAAGACAACTATTGCCAATTCCAAGTCATGTGTAGGATAATTTTGTTCATGAGGTCTTAACGGCCTTGAAGCATAAGCAATTACTTTGGCATTTTGCATCAATACACAACCGAGTCCATTCTTGGATGCATCACTCTGAACTGTGAACTGTGAACGGTAAGTCACTATTTGGCAAAGTTAGTATCAGTGCTGATGCTACTTTTTTCTTTAATTCTTGGAAACTTTCCTCTCTTTTCTCATTCCACTCAAACTTCTCATATTTTTGTTTAATTGAGTAAGTAGTCGAGCAATTTTTGAAAAGTCTTTCACAAATTTTCTGTAGTAACCTGCTAATCCCAAAAGCTTATTTCTGTAATAGTTTCTGGTTATTTCCAATCAACAATCACTTCAATCTTTGTAGAGTCTACATATACACCTTCTCTCAAAATTACATGTCCAAGAAAAGAAATTTTGTTTAGCCAAAAATCACACTTGGATAGTTTGGCATACAACTTATGTTCTCTCAAAATTTGTAGTGCTATCCTTAATGTTATGCATGTTGTTTAGCAGTCGCCGAATAAACCAAAATGCCGTCAATAAAGACGATGACACATTTATCCAATAGTGACTTGTATACCCGATTCATTAAATCCATAAATGCAATAGGGGCATTTGTCAAGCCAAAAGGCCTAACCAATAACTCGCAATGCCCATATCTGGCCCTAAATGCTATTTTTGGCACATCTTCAGGTTTAATTCGGAGCTGATGGTAATCAGATCTTAAATTACTTCGTGAGAAAACACTGGCCCCTTGTAATTGATGGAATAAATCATCAATACGAGGCAAGGATATTTGTTCGTTATTGTTACTTTATTCAGCTCCCTATAATCAATGTAAAGCCTCAGTGAATCATCCTTCTTTTTTACAAATAATACTGGGCTTCCTAAGGAGAAACATTGGGTTTGATAAAACCTTGGTCCAATAATTCCTGTAACTATCTCTTTAATTCCTGTAATTCAAGTGGAGCCATTTTATATGGTGCCTTTGAAATCGGTTCGGTGCCAGGTATCAAATCAATCCTGAAGTCAATTTCTTGCTTTGGCGATAAACCTGGTAATTCATCAGGGAAGACATCAAGAAATTCATTTACTACTAAGATTTCTGTAAGGTTCACTTCTTTCTTTTCACCCTCAGAAGCATATAAAAGGCTTGAATCCCAGTGATGGTGTCCATCACTTGACATAAGCTCAAATGAGCTTAATTCCTTTTGTCGTGTGATCATTAATCCTCCAACGAAAATAATTCGAGATCTATTTGCAACTTAGAAATTTATTTCCTTCCTTTCTTTGGCAATCAATCGTAACTTTTGCTTTGGTCATCCAATCCATGCCTAGTTTTACTTCATATTTATTCATTTCCAATACTATCAAATCGATAGTGGTATCATGGTTTTGTATTTTAAGGGGGCAATCCTTAATCATTTCCTTAGTAACCACAACACTACCTGTTGGAATTTGTACACCAAAGCTCTTTGAAGTAGTTATTATGGGCATCCTGTTTGTTTTGTTGTCTTAAGAGTAATGAAAGAATGTGTAAAGACCTGACATGCTCAGTTCTCAAATTAAGCACACTAAATCCCCAACCACGTATAACTCTTACGAATTATACGTAAACTTGTCTTAAAAGAAGGTGTTTATGTTGAACATTGATATTCAATTTTAGGTTATGAAATCATTTAGTTAGATTCTGGTAACAACCAGATTTAACAGCGGAAATAAATTTTATAAAACAATTTCGAAATAAAGACATTTCAAAACTTCCACTGTTTGAAGTGGAAAATTATCCGATTAAACAAAGCTTTGCAAAAGTTTAATTACAAAACATAGGCTCTATTATGCCCTTTAAAGAATATAACAAGTTTAAATCATGAATCCAGCTTTCACTAATACAAAACAAAAAGAAATAAAATAACTAAACTACATCCACGCTCCTACTCACTTCATTCATCCCCAAATTCTCTCAGAATCATCACAAGTGCCCAAAACTCGAGTCAAGCATCATCACATCAATCATCATCATCAACTCCATCAACAACAACATCATCATCAACAAGGAGCACCATCATCATCCTTAATATATTACCTGGAGAAAGGAACAATAACAGCACTAATGAGCCGAAGCTCAATACATAGTAACACAATCACACACGGAGTAGCACACGAGCTTAACTAAATGCAATGCATCGATCCACAAGTTATTATCTTTCCATTAAAATAAACAAATCAACAACAACATCATCATCAACAAGGAGCACCATCATCATCCTTAATATATTACCTGGAGAAAGGAACAATAACAACACTAATGAGCCGAAGCTCAATACATAGTAACACAATTACACACGGAGTAGCACACGAGCTTAACTAAATGCAATGCATCGATCCACAAGTTATTATCTTTCCATTAAAATAAACAAATCAACAATGGAGCACTCACACTCCGGAACAAGCCAATGGGAATCTGGGGGTTCTGAGTAACAGCAGCTGCTCAAGGGGTTGATATAAAAAGTCTAAATACCTATATCCCATATATCTATTCCATAAAAGTAATCTCATCTAGAGTTTGTAACTGTTACTCAACTTTACTTAATTTAGTCCACAACATGAATCTAGTTCACCCATTCCCATAAATGTTGAACTAAACCATGGTATTTCCCTCCAAGTTTAAGCAAACGTTTACAGACACTACACTCTCCATCGATCACTATTGTATCACAGCGAACCATTGTATCATGGTAAAGTCATTGCATCATCACTAAGGTTAAAGCGCTTAACTATCGTGTCATTGCATCATGACAAGGTTACAGCTCTTCGAACCAGATTCAACGGCGAAATAGACAACCAACACTTATCAATTATTAAGCCGAGTTAAATTTCTTAATCCATTTTAGATACATATCCTAACATCCAACATGCAAGTTACTGTATACCTTGAATATGAAATCTAAACATAGCCTCAGAAAGAATTTCAGAAGATAATCCAGAAGATAATTTAGATATCCACTTCTGTTAAGGAAAGAACTCGTATAAGAAACTAAAATAAACTAATCATCCACTTTCTCAAACTTTTATTAACCCTATTTGATCAAACACTAACTTGGAACCTTGCTATGGCTGCGAAGATCGCCCTGCCAAAATACGGACAGTTCTCCTTTGTCTGTCAAAGAATTTCTTTTCTCTTTATTTATAGTGTTTTATTACAAAAGCATTAACAAAGAATTCATATACTAAAAACATTCATTTTCCAAGTAAACACATATTTGAAACAACATATTCCCCATATTATTCAAAGATCATCCTAATTCATTCATCTAAGCTAATTATTAGCTATTAACCAATTTTAGCTTAACCTTAGCCAAATTGTTTAGAATTAGTCATTAATTCATTTACTAAA